>AP028257.1:10277500-10857500 GCA_030269945.2 Trilocha varians
GACCTGAACCTAGTGGGTGGTTATGGGTAGTCACAGGATAGCGTAGTGACAAAATTGCTACAGGATTTGTAAAAAAAATATAGTAATGGAGTGCAATGCAGCACTAATTGCCTTCCGGGTTCGAACTGTCCGGTTTGTACCTCTAAATCTCAATTTCTAAAACATTTATGTGCAATGTATCACAACACTGCCAAATGATTTGAAGATATATAGAATAATATGAAGTCCCCAATCCACATCGGGCAAGCGTGGTGGACTATGCCTGATCCCTCTAATGAGGAGAACTGAATGCAGTAGTCATCATTACTAATGGATTTTTACAGTTACAATATATGCTATGATGGACTTATTTGTAGCACTTTTTGAAAGAAACATTCCAGTAACACATTTTACGTATCTGCTTACGCAACGTATGCAAAAAAGGTCGTAAAAGTATTTTTACGCTGTTTTTGTTGTATTTTTTAGCTGTGTGCTTATTATAATAACAGATCTTACTGTGTTTTAAAGCACCGCTTTTCACCAGATGGCCTGGTGTAGAAAATTGTCTATATAATATATTTTGAATTGTACTTGCAATCCTTTAAGTTACTGCATTTATCAAATAAGCATATTTTCAGTCGTTACCTGGTATCTGTCTAATGACAGGGTCGGAAAATCCACACGTCACCATTGAGAAGCCAATGCACCCACAAAGAGTTACGGTTTGGTGTGGGTTTTGGTCCAGCGGCATCATTGGGCCATTTTTCTTCGAAAATGAGCAAGGAGCCGCCGTTACGGTCAATGGCGAGCGTTACCGTGCCATGCTCAACGAATTTTTGTTTCTAAAAGTTGAAGAGTATGACATGGACGATTTGGTTTCAACAGGATGGCGCAACATGTCACACAGCCAACATGACAGTCGAACTTTTGGAAAATGCAAACTTTATATGGCCCACCCCTTATTATTTATTAATCGTTTGCTATCATCAACTGACATGACCATGATCACGCGACCTTTAATTTATCATCCCTAAAAATTCACCCTGTATAGTCTATTTCTTCCATTGTGTTCCATTATTATTGCCTAAATTAGAATTTACTTTATAAAATACGTCTAATCAGTTTTAACAAGCTACAGATAAGCTTTTAACAATATTGACATACGTCTTTTATGGCAAAAGCACTGTCTATTTACTATTGTCAGACACAACAAAGAAATGTAATAAGAAACAAAATAACATTCCCGAGTGCTACTTAAATGGCACTTGAGCTTATCACAATACGGAATGAGCTCGTAAAGATTTGAATAATACCAGATTTGCGGTTACGTCCTTTTCAATAGAAAGGTCAAAATGTAACAGACATAAAAAGGAATGTAAGCATGTTGATTTTTACTGAAGCGTAAATGTTAGTTTGAGATAGATTTAATAGTAAATGGAATTGTAAGTATACTATTATGTTTTTGTATCGAAGTTCCTTATCGCGCGTTATCGAAAGGGGGCTAGACGGAAAAAAATCTTACGAAAAGTTGTCACGACACTTTTTTGTTTTTGATGATTATCGATAGATGGCGCTGTGATCAAAATCTTTTCAAACACGTTCCTTATTTTTGTTTTAGATGATTATCGATAGATGGCGCTGTGATCAAAATCTTTTAAAACACGTTCGTTATCGCGCGTTACGTTAGGAAAAAAATATATAAGATATCTTTTAATCAAAAGGAACTTCGTTCTATTCAGGTGTCAAATGACACCTCTCAAGTTTTTTTTTTACTTTTAACCCATAACTGGCCATTTGGACTCGAGGATATTTGCTTTGACATTGGACTCGAATTTCCTCTACCGTATTTAATACAAGCCTTTTAATGGTTATATTTTATAGTGTAAAAAGAGTTAAAAGATATTGCTAACAATTTATTTCGCTACCGAGAAAAGAAAACATCTATCTGCGAATAGATTGAATAAAATAAACTTATTCAGACACTCGCGGTTTTCTATAATACTTTCATGCATTTTCAACGGGTTCTTACCACGATATTTAAGTAATTGAGTTGTCTCGATATCTCAACGTTGTTGCAAACGTCATGATCACGAGAAGACTGGATACTGCGGGTCGATTTAAGAGCAAACAAATCTGTCTACCCTCGTTCGCTTTTGGGTAGTACCACTGGAACTCGAACTCACATCACGACACACCACACTCATATCGAGATAACTCAATTAATTAAATATCGTGGTAAGAACTCGTTGAAAATGCATGAAAGAATAAAATAAAGTTCAATAAATGCATCACGAATATCAATTTTGATTTCTCCTTCTTTTTAAGCTGATATAATATAATTTACTTATACAAAAGAAGCTATGTTATGACTATTGAAAAGATCACGTGCAAATAAATACGATACACGTACATAAAAATACGTGGAAATAGTGAACTTCAAACGTAACTTGAAAATACAATATTGCAACTCGTAAAGATTGACTTTTAATACGTATTTACATTATATCTAATATCTGTGTATTGAATCATAGTATAATATTATTATCTACGTATGTGTGTAATTATTGTGTGGCAGTTTTATTTGGTAAATACTTTTGTTTTTTCGTGTTCTGTTATTTGTATCTGTTTGTGGTGATGTCGTCTGTCCGATTACTCGCGGAGCTGGCTGAAAATCAGCGCTTTGAAGTGTCTCACTTGACAGCATTATGCTGAGCCAGTGGCCCGTTTGCTGTGGCAATGGGCACTCTTAGAATAAAATTAATATACCTACTGATTTAAGCTTTGCTACAGCAATAAAGATTTTCTTTTTTTCTTTCTTTCTTTTCAACTACACCCATGGGGCCTCTGCATAATATATCATCTGTACTGTACTGTACTGTACTACAACAACCCATTACTGTCTACTACTAGGCTCAAGCCTCCTTAGGCATAGTCCACCACGCTTGCCCAATGCGGATTGGGAACTAATGGATCACCAACTTCTAATACACACAACTGACAACTAGTAGGCTAACTGTCACATATTGGACCAATGCTCATTACTCGCTTGACTTCTACAACGATTGGAGAAACTTGACAATTGGTGCAATGCCGGCCAATGCATCCCTTCGTCTACATAATATGTACCGTCACCGTCTTTTGTTTTTACATTCGTTTCACGTTGGTGATCCAATGTATATACGAACCATCACATTTTGTAGTTTGACAACGGAATACGATATAATATTTCTTATATTTATACGTTACGATTTATCGTATGTAGTAAATATTAACTACATATTTGTCTATCATGACATATGCTTCAAGTCAGCAGCTCGGAATATAATTGTAATAATAGTATGTAGAATAACATTGTATATTAATGATACGATAATATATTGTAAATCTGGTATTATAGGTAGTCATATATTATAATATTATACCTACAATCCAAATCTTGTAGATACAATGCTTTATTTTTAACTAGTGGGCCTGCGCAACTTCGTCTGCGTTACTTTCAATTAAAGCCTATGATGTTTCTCAGGGTACAAAGATTGTTTGTGCAAAATTTCATCAAAATCGGTTGAGAGGTTTAAGCAGAAAAGCGTAACAGACAGACAGACAGATTTACTTTGGCTTCTATGATATTAGTAGGGATTGTTGAATAGGTAATTACAATCAAATTCACTTGATCAGTTTTTCCACATACTCTCACACATACACACACGGACGCACACAAAAACACACATTTAAATTTGAACAACTTATTTAAAAAAAACAACAAGTCAATGTTTTATTTGTTTCTCAGTCTTCTCCCATTTACAAAGAAATTTATCAAAGTATTGTTCGACTTTTAACTTCAGAAAGCTTTTAATTTAAGGAAAAACGCTTCCTCATGCTTACATTAAATTTGGCGCATAAAAACAAAAACATCAAGAATATTTCACAAAGGCTTTTATAAAACAGTGCATAATATTTAAGATATTGTTGAAGCTTCGCAGTTGACTGCGCTGTGGAGGCTCCTTTATCGTTTGAACACCGTCATCCGATAATTTTATACGACACGATTTGTCGTCACGATTTTTAATAAAAATTTATCTGAAACGTGATATGTAATATAATCATTAAAGAGATGTTAAACCTAGAAGCCTATTACTAATAATAATTTATTTCAAAGAAAACTTTAGTACAAGTAAAACGAGCCTAAACACGACGGGTTTATCTTGTTTAGTAGGTACATGAGTTCCTATGGCCACCTTCCGAATCCATCGTCAGATCAGCGCCATTTTGTCATATTATTGCATTATCATGCGATATACATCTGCGTGCAAAATGTCAGCTCAATCGGAAACCGGAAAGTTTGTCAAATTTAGCTTGCAAGATTCCACCCGAACTTAAATAGTTACAGACGTAGTTACATTCAGTGTAAGTTCATATAAAGCTTGTAAAATGTCACATACATTTTCACAAGATAATTTATTGAACTGTCAGTTACCCGTTGCGCAGGGTCGAAAGCAATCATTTCCTTGAAAAATAAACTATTTTCTTCTAACTTTGCAGTTACAATGTTCAGGGTCCCTTGTTCGCAGAAATAATTTCGTTTGTATGGATAAGTTTTATAGTGAAACATACAGGGTGGATCTGTAACTTTGTCTCAGCCGAGGTGGGATGGATGACCTGTTGAAATACAACTTAGCACCATTTTTAGTTTTTGGATTGGTTAAACTTCTTTTTCTGACTGTACTATACTGTACCAACCCATTACTGCCCACTGCTGAGCTCAGGTCTTCTCCGAAGAGGGATTAGCCATAGTCCACCACGCTGGCCCAGTGCGAATTGGGGACTTCACATATCTTCAAAGGATTTTTAGAACCCTTTTCCGACATGCAGGTCCGTACGGGAGGTCGCGGGTTCATCACCGGCCGGCTTGTACCTCTAAATCTTAATATGAAAAAGATTTATGTGCAATTTTTCACAACACTACTCACTGGCTAAAAACGGTGAAGGAAAACGTCGTGAGGAAACCTGCATATCGGAAAAGGGTTTTTCTGACATTGTATGGAAAATGTACGACTATCGTTGCGGATTTCCATACTATGGCGAAAATTTTTTTTTATCCAATTCCTAAAATAAAAGTGATTCTAAGTTTTATTTCAACAGGTCATTCACCCCACATCAGCTGGGAGAAAGTTACAGATCCACCCTGTATATTTAGAAGACGAAATTTTACCAGATCTCTCATATGTAAGAGCAAAATATGGATCAATAATACCATATATAATAGCTATTTTACGTATTTAATATACGTATAAGTGACAAAACATAATTTAACAGGAGAGCCATTTGAATTTTCTAAACTTCGTAACATTGCTAGGATTTATACCAATTTAGTCGTCTCTATCTCTGGGAGTAATTAGAATTAAAAAAAAATCAGGATTTAAAGATTAAGCAATTTTAATCATTACAATTTCAATTTAGATTTTTTTTAAAATTAGAATTAAAAATTTTCCATTTAGTTTCCATACCCCAAGGTTGCCTGGAAGAAATCGCTATAGCGATAAGGCCGCCTATATTGTACTACTACTATAAGCTGTATCAGTTTTTAAATTAATTAGTGTTTTTGGTATAATAAAGTATATTCTAATTCTAATTCAATTTCAATAAGTAAAAGTTGTATATGTTTGTTTTTTAATATTGTTTATATTGTGTCTGAGGAAATCGCGAACAACGACACTTTTTCGCGTCGCGCCAAATTAGGATACGTCGTCGACAATATTTTGCTAACGATAAATCGTATATTATAAAACGCTTTTGCGACAAAGAATCCAGAGTTTCTAATTATACGCCAAAAAGTTTGTTAATAAGAGTGACGCGAAATGCCAAATACTTTTGCAGGTATTTCGTGATCCAAATACTTCCTGAACTTGAGACTGAATATTGAACTGTTAAATAATTTCGGTTAAGCGCGAGTCGGACTTATGTAGAGATGGTTCCGTACTTTTTTTTTATGTAATTAAAAGTATAGGATCTTCGAAATTTTGCCTTTATCGGAGTTTTAAGGCGTTGCTTTGTACCACAAACTTTGTGGAAGTAAAAACTACTTTAAGTACAATATAATGGTAAAAGTTAATTCTGCACATCAGGTTCCAGCGCATCCTTGCGATGCAAACACCTCCTCCAGTTCCACCACGTTTCTCTGTTCAAAACGAACATGTCTAACAATTCCCAGCTTTCCGCCGTCGAGCAGGGGGCCGGGACCGGAATCTCGCCCGGATTCTGGCCCCCTAAGACTTTCGGGTCCCCAACGCATGTGAGTGCGAGCGGGGACCCAAGAAGGTGCCGTGTCTCGCTCAGCACGCCCTTAGCGTTAGAGCATCCGGGGGATGTTAGACCGCGCTCCCCGACCCACGCTGGTTCTGACCCAGCGGGGTATTCCGCGGGAGGGTGACACGCGGCCCCATCTTGGCGGGCTTCGGAAAGCCCACCGACCGAGAGAGCCGGTGGCCTTATTCCCCGGCGGCTACCGGTTTGGCGTCCGGGGACGGAGCGACGGGAAAGAGTGCCGGGCGCGTGACGCGTCGCGCCGTCCCTCCAAACCCCGTGCTGGGTTCTGGCCTCAGCCGGGGTTCGGACGCTGACTGTGAGCGGTTGGAGGTTTTAGTGCGGTTCAACTCCCACATACACGGCCCGCTGGGCGGGCAAGGATCCGGTGATTTCCTCCAACTGAAAAAAAAAAAGAAAGCTGTTCGCTTGATTTTGTTCCTCTATCCCACTTATGGTTTGGTCTTGGTATTCATTCCGTAATTGCCTTTGTGCATTTTTCTTGCTTGTCTCTAATAACATGCATCCCTCATTTTTTTAATAAATAGTTTTGAGACGGCAGCCAATACTGTTAGTGTGGTGTGTCAAAATGTGAGTTCGAGTTCCAGTGATACCGGCAAACGAACGAGAAAGAGGGTAGATAGATTTGTCTGCTCTTAAATGACCTATCCGCAGTTATCCAGTCTTCCCGTGATCATGGCGCTTGCAACAGTGCTGAGATATCGGGACCGCTCATTTAAAAATAATCGTGGTAAGAACCCGTTTAGTAATAGTGTGTGAGGCATCCTTCAATTACAGAATACCATATGAAGCATTTTTTTTTTTGTTTTAGTTGGAGGAAATCGCTGGATCACTCACTAAAACCTCCAACCGCTCACACTCAGCGTCCGAACTCCGGCTGAGGCCAGAACCGGGCCGGGGTTATGCGGGATGGCGCGACGCGTTACGCACTGCAGCACATTTTCCCGTCGCAACACGCCCATTTGAACTCTTTAGGTTTAACTTCCTTAACAGATTTGAACGACGATTAAGCCACAATTTACCAGTCTATTTAAAAACCCAATTCCAATTATTTTTATAACGCAGATTTCCTTAACAAAGTTTTACTCGACTTTCATTTAAGTTATACGATTCCCGGGAAATACTCGGAAAATAATCAAAATAAATTTACTTGACAGAAACTTGGCGGAGCCGGTGGAACTCAATCTCCGAAGTTTTTTCCAAATAAAGTAATAAATAGTCGTAGTGTTTGTACGTTTGCGTTAAAAACGATTTTGTGAGTAAACATATGATATTTTACTAGTTTGTTAGGGTTTGCAGTAGATATATGTTATTTTTATAGTCAACTCTCAGAACAAAAATAAATCATCTTTTTTTGGGTTTTCGATATTATCTTGTCGTGGCCAACAGAATATTGTTCAATAATTGTTAAAATATAAAAAAAAAATACAATATAAAGGTTTCCATCACAAACCAGTCGAGTCTCAGCTTAATGCTGAGTGTTAGCTGGAGATAACCCAGACACACCGAGCGCTGGTTTTCAGCCTCAACTGGCAGTGACGTCATAAAAGGAAAAAAAAAATGACACAAAAAATAAAACAATTAAAATGTACACAGTCAGATCTTAAATTAAAATAAAATAAAAAATACCAAAATACCTTTAAGAACCTTCTTAGCTTCGTAAACGAAATTAATTCCCTTCTAAACAACAGTGCCAACCCTACCCTTTGTTTTTCTTCGCCTGTTCATGGTTAAGTTAACAAATACGTTCGGTTTCGTTCGGTTCGCGGTCGACTGGTCAACGGGATGTTACAGTTTATTGCCCGACCGGTCCCGGACAGGTGGAGTTTATTTACGAACAATTGTAGTGCGATTGACTTTAGATTTAAGGTTTTTGAGGTTAGAAATTTTCTTTAAAAACTCGTGGTTAAATACATCACTAAACTATCACAGAGGGCGGCGCGACGGGAAAGAGTGCTGTGGGCGTAACGCGTCGCGCCGTCCTTCATAACCCCGTGCTGGGTTCTGGCCTCAGCCGGGGTTCGGATGCTGAGTGTGAGCGGTTAGAGGTTTTACTGTAGCAAAATAAGTGAAACACCTTTTAATAGTTTGCTTACCAGTTGTCGTTGGCGTTTGGCCAATATGTAAACGCAACATTAGATCAAGGTATGTTGTTTACTTCTGTCTGTAGTATATTCTGTGTTCTGATTAATGAAAGATGAATGAGACGAATGAATTTTGTTGAGGGCACTTAAGGAGACATTATCTGGCTCCTGTATTTTATTGCTTTAGGTAATATGTAGAAGCTTGAGTAGGGTAATTAATTCTCTATACTAATGTATGGTGATATGTTAGTGATGGCACATATTGAAGGATGTTCTAATATGGAATATTAAATAGGTGCAATAACTAAAAAAACTTTGAGAGGTGTCATGGGACACCCGAATAGAACGAAGTTCCTTTCGATTAAAAGATATCTTATATTTTTTTTCCTAACGTAACGCGCGATAAGGAACGTGATTTAAAAGATTTTGATCACAGCGCCATCTAGCGATAATCATCTAAAACAAAAATAAGGAACGTGTTTTAAAAGATTTTTATCACAGCGCCATCTAGCGATAATCATCTAAAACAAAAAAGTGTCGTGACAACTTTTTGTAAGATTTTTTTCCGCCTAGCCCCCTTTCACACGCCTAGTCCCGGGATCTGGCCCCCTAAGAGTACCGGGTCCACCAACATCGGACCCGAGGGGTGCTGCGCTAGGCATCAGCGCGTACCCTCCGTGCCATCTGTACGGCGGATGGCAAGCCGTGCTCCCCGACCCGGGCTGGCCCTGGGCCGGCCTGGGCCGAGGGAGACCCTACATCACACGGCCCCATCTTGGCGGGCCTTAATTGGCCCGTCCACCGAGTGAGCCGGTGGTCGTTTCACCGACGGCTGCCGGTTCGACGTCCGGGGGTGACGGGGCGATACGTAAGTGACAATCGCGAACGCGTCCTGTCACCCCTACCACATCGGATGTCGAGCGTGAGAGGCGGGAGGTTTTGGTGCGGTTCGACACCCACATACCCCACTCGCGGGGCGAGTGGAAGTCCTGCGATTTCCTCCCGTCCAAAAAAAAAAAAAAAAAGCCCCCTTTCACGCGCGATAAGGAACTTCGTTCCAAAAAGAAATTGAGGTAAAAATCAACGTAACCCAAAATAAAAGCTCAAGTGATCACGCAAACCCCACACCTCCACCGCATCCATCAACAATCGTTTTGCAAGAATTGCAGCTATTTTAAGTTACGTTTACTACAGCTTTATACCATACTAGGTGACCCGTAACTTCGTCTGCGTCACAGATGGATACAACATAACCTATAAACTTCGTCGATAAATAGACTTTCCAACAATGAAATAATTTTTCAAATCGGACCAGTAGTTCCTGAGGTTAGCGCGTTCAGACAAACAAGCAGCTTTATAATATTAGTATAGATTATTTTATATTGTTACATTTATTACTGGTCAAATATGACCATTAATATATTTTATAACATCATTAACGAATCACCAGCTGAAGAGGTTTTTCAACGCGATAATAAGCGTAGGAGCTAAGTTGGTCCGATTTGTAAACTTCGTTTGTGTTACAAAATAAAAATTAAACAATACTTGTCTTAAAAATATTTTAAAGACGAAACCTAAAATACTTAAAGATTTTTGTGGGTCAATGATAGACAATTAAAAAACAATCAAAATTTTATTATGCTGCCAAAAACATTGACTGCGTGCCGTTTCGAATTCCCTTTTTAGTGCCCCGATTTCTAAAGCGAGAAGATTATCCAGTAGTTTGAACGTTTTTTATGATCGTGGCTTCCATTTCATTTTATCAAACTTTAACCAGTACTTCAAGAGTATAATACTTTCATGCATTTTCAACAGGTTCTTACCACGATATTTAATTAATTGAGTTGTCTCGGTATGCATGAAGACTGTTGTTGACAACAACGTGATCATGACGTGATCAACTCGTGATCATGACGTTTGCAACAACGTTGAAATATCGTGGTAAGAACCCGTTGAAAATGCATGAAAGTATTATAGAAAATCGCGAGTGTCTGAAAAACTTCAAGAGTCTTCTAGTGAGAGTTTCTAAAGATGTTTTGCGTGTATTTCTTTTCTGGGTGTACCTGTTTCTGTAAATTCTTGACTTTACAGCAATATTTAAATAATATTTATTCAAAATAATGAAGCTAATTATCTTAAACATAATAGTGCAACTCATAAAGATCCTTATTACTTAGACTTATTTATTTTTAAGGTATAATGTTGTTCGGGTCGATAATTTTCAAAATTTCTGAAAAAAGCTCATAACTCGAAAACTAGGAAAAATCGCTGAACACATATGGGGATGATTCGGATACCTCAGGAGGTGCTCTATCTCTGGACTTTTTTTTTTGCCACGCAGGCAGACGAGCTAACGGATCACCTGATCGTTAGCGGTTACCATCGCTCATGGACCTCTGCATTGCTAGAAGACATTGCGGAGCCGCTACCTACGGCCTACCCTTAAGGACTTTCTTCAAGCCTCGTTTGAAGAAGGACAAGTCATAGCATTCGGGAAACACCGAAGAGGGAAGCTCATTCCATAGCCGGATGGTGCGTGGCAAAAAAGTATTCTTGAAACGGACCGTGGATGACCGCGGTGGTTCTAAATAATAGGGATGAACTCCACCTCGACGACGGGTGGTGCGATGATAGAAGGGAGATGTTGGTATCATCTCGAACAATTCCGCTTATCCATACTTCCTGGGACACCCTGTATACATACATACAATATTAATGGAAAAAGGCGTTAGAGTTTTCGCTTAACGCTAACAATATCATAATATTATAATTACATTGGCAAGTTTCCAAATATTCTGTGTTTTCGGGAAAGATATCAAAACAATACGCATTAGTACGACCGTATCTGTTGTTCGTAAGTTCAGTTCCTTTGGGATAGATTCTAGTTTAATTTGAATACTTGTTTGCGATTGGTTAACTTAATATTAGTTTATTAAGAACTTTAAAACGAGGAAATCTTTACTTATCAAATTTACATAGGTTGCGCGCATCATCATCATCATCAGCCCACGCTCCACTGCTGGACATAGGCCTCTCCCAAAATGCGCCACTGAGCTCGATCTTGTTCGTCTCATCCAGTTGTTACCGGCCACCTTTCTTAGGTCATCGTTCCATCTAGCAGGGGGCGTCCAACACTACGTTTACCACGCGCGCATACCTAAGTACAATTTATTTAATTAATTACTTTAAATTTTTTGACTTACTTCTATTTGTCTGTTTTTTTTTTGTTAAAAAATTGATGATCGCCGTAGGGTGCCTTTAATTTTTTAAACGATCTATTTAAAGTTTATATTTGTAACGTTCATGATCTTACGATTTGCTGTGCAATTTCGCGTGTATTTATTTTCCATATGAACCGATTTCGATGAAAAATTATTTATTAGAAAGCAGACACTTTGGACATCGTCTAACTTCGATAAGAAGATGTAATTTTTGTATGCTACTCTTAAAAATTTTTGTCGGTCTTTTTGTAATAAAAATATTTTTTAATACTGCGATTGTCAACGTTACCAAACACACTTTCAACCTAAAACAAATAAACAACGAAGACACAGTTACCGAACATAACTCAAGCGATTGTGTACGAGTTAGACAATGTATTTGCGGGTGGGTACTCGTGCGAATAATATAGTTTGCTTGACTGAACTTCTATTTAATTGGTGAGTCTTCTGTTAAGGTCGAGTGCTGTGTATTGTGTTGATTTCCTATTGCGTTTGGTATTGGATATTCCGTGTCTATTTTACAAGCTTTATATTAACTTGCACTGGCCTATGTAAGTTTGGGTAGAATCTTGCAGACTAAATTTACAAGCTTCTAAGTTTCCGATTGAGCTGACATTTTGCACGTAGATGTATGTCGCGTGACAGCAGCCTCAGCCGATTGTCGTCTTGTCGTGAAGTGTGGTGACCGAGTGGTTGAAGCGCTTCCTTCCGAACGGGAGGTCTCGGGTTCAAAACCGGCCGGCTTGTACCTCTAAATCTAAATGTGAAAAAGAGTTATGTGCAATTTTTCACAACACCACTAGCTAAACACGGTGAAGGAAAACATCGTGAGGAAACCTGCATGTCGGAAAAGGATTCTAAAAATCCTTTGAAGATATGTGAAGTCCCCAATCGGCATTGTCAAGCGTGGTGGACTATGCCTAATCTCTCTTCTGAGCTCAACAGTGGGCAGTAATGGGTTGGTACCGTACAGTAAAGAGTACCTCTTTGGAAGTCGGACAAAAAAGTACTAAACGTGATCACCTTCTACTTCAAACCGAACACTATTTTTTTCAATTTAATTTAAATCCCACGACACCTCAAAATAAACTTGTTGACCCGGGTAAAGTTTGGTTGAAACACCCGGTTATCCGCACGACAACCGGATAGACCCGTAATCCGGCGTGGTGGTGATTCACACGGATAAACTCAAAATCTTTTACACATTTAATTTTAGAAGTTATTATCCGGCTTAGGGCGTGATTGGAGAATTTGTTTGTAAAATAAGTATCAAATACCTACTTAACACGTCACATCATGGCAATAAACGTGGTGAAAAAACTTGAGAGGTGTCAAGGGACACCCGGATGGTAATAAAATTTTTGTTTTTTAAGTTATAATAATTAATAAGTTAAAGTTATAACTAATTATTATAACTTAAATAAAATATTTTGATCACAGCGCCATCTAGCACTAATCATATAAAACAAAATAAGGAATTGTTTTAAAAGATTTTAATCACAGCGCCATCTAGCGATAATCATCTAAAACAAAATAAGTGTCGTGACAACTTTTTCATAAGAATTTCCGTCTAGCCCCCTTTCGATAACGCGCGATAAAGAACTTCGTTCCAAAAACCGCGAGTGTTTGAATAAGTGGTAAATTATCCAAAAATTCACTATGCCTGTGTTTTTTTTCTTTTAATGCTAGACAGATAAATGAGTTTACGTCCCACCTGATGGTAAACGATCATCGTCGTTCATAAACCATACCTGTTTACTATTTTTTTTTGATTTTGAAACTACTTCAATTAGATCAATATAAAAAAAAATCTTCTTCCCTACTTTTCTAAAATTCTTTTCTGCCACGCACCATCCGGCTGTGGAATGAGCTCCCCTCTTCGGTGTATCCCGAGCGCTATGACTTGACCTTCTTCAAACGAGGCTTAAAGAAAGTCCTTAAAAGGTAGGCCGTAGGTAGCGGCCCCACAGTGTCCGCTGACATTGCAGAGGTCCATGAGCAACGGTAACCGCTGGTGGCCCGTTCGCTCATCTGCCTTGTAGGCAATAAAAAAAAAACTTCCCAGGTACTCTACTAAACACTTCTAAAATAAATACTACAGTGCCAAAATCTGTAAGTGACATATTTCTCGGTAAAGCCTCGAACCCCCAAGGCGTCATAAAGAAGAATAATTGCCCTGAGTACTCTCTCGTACAGGATACGTAACGATTTCCTTGACGGTTACAGCGGTCTTTCGAAACATATAAAACGGTTCAAATTGTAGGCGACAGCGAGAATTCTTTGCCGCATTTTTACAGCAAAAACGGGTTCAGCATGAGTTGGGTTGACGTAAAACAGTTTCAAGTTATGAGTGAGAGCGTGGAAATCAATTTGTAGAATTTAAGCTGCGTAAAATCTTTTGTAAAATGATAGTAACTTTCATAATTTGATAACTTTAAGCGACACGAGTAACATTTCCTTTTGGTATTAAGTTCTTCTTATAATTTTGACTTTGTGTAAGATTTGATCTAAACTACTGTAAGCCAATTTCACACTATCAGCAACATATTCTTATGTCAAAATCAAATCCCTGACCTGTACCTGTACCAACCCATTTACTGCCCACTGTTGGGCTCAGGTCTCCTCAGAAGAGGGATTAGGCATAGTCCACCACGCTTGCCTAGTGCGAATTGGGGACTTTACATATCTTCAAAGGATTTTTAGAACCCTTTTCCGACATGCAGGTTTCCTCACGATGTTTTCCTTCACCGTTTTTAGCCAGTGGTGTTGTAAAAAATTGCACATAAATCTTTTTCACATCTAGATTTAGAGATACAAGCCGGCCGGATTTGAACCCGCGACCTCCTGTTCGGAAGGACGTGCTTCGACCACTCGGCTACCACGACTGACCTGACCATCATGGCGTTAAAAACAGCAAGCAAGCAATCTCAAGAAGTTCTTTTGAAACATATAAAATTGTTCAAGTTATAACATAAGTATTGGAAAGTTTTACGCTATCTATCTAATATTATCTATAATATAAAAATGAATCGCAAAATGATTTGGTAAGCGCATAACTTAACAAAGCCTGGATCACTTTAGATATTTTTTTTTAAATTGTTGTTCAAGGATTTACGGCAAGCAATATTACGGGGACACATTATTTATTCTGTCTTATGTGAAGCAGATGAAGTTGCGCTGACCATCTAGTCCCTACTAATATTATTAATGCGAAAGTAACTCTGTCTGTCTGTTACGCTTTCCCGCTTAAACTTCTCTACCGATTTTGATAAAATTTGGCACAGAATCTTTAGACCCTGAGAAAATACACAGGCTACATTTTAATTGAAAGTGACGCAGACGAAGTTGCGTGGGTCCTGTACCAACCCATTACTGCCCACTGTTAGGCTCAGATTTCCTCCGAAGAGAGATTAGGCATAGTCCACCACGCTTGCCCAGTGCGGATTGGGGACTTCACATATCTTCAAACGATTTTTAGAACCCTTTTCCGACATGTAGGTTTCCTGAAGAAGTTTTCCTTCACCGTTTTTAGCCAGAGGTGTTGTGAAAAATTGCACATAAATCTTTTTCACATTTAGATTTAGCGTGGTTCCGCTAGTATTAAATAAATTTAAAACGCTCAATGCTTATGTCTTGGACCCTTAGTCGCTCTCTCAAACGCATTCATAGCGCAATGTATGTGGATCGAAGTCGGTCACATAAAATTTCATAAGACCCTTCGTGAGTTTCTTCGCTAAAATGCTGAAATATCGTGAAGAATCAGCTGGTTTTTAAAGCTTTTTGTCGTTACTTTGGCTTTGAATATTCTGTAGTAATATTTCTGAAGTAGCACCATCCGGCTATGGAATGAGCTCCCCTCTTCGGTATTCCCAGAGCGCTATGACTTGTCCTTCTTCAAACGAGGCTTGAGGAGGGTCCTTAAAGTTCGGTCGTAGGTAGCGACCCCTCAATGTCCTCTGACATTGCAGAGGTTCATGAGCGACGGTAACCACTTACGATCAGGTGGCCCTTTGGCTCGTCTGCCTACATGGCAATAAAAAAAAAAAAAAAAAACAAAGACTAGATACTGTGGTAGGTGAATTGATTTTATTACTTAAAAAACTGGTTGTATTTTCTTGTATCAAAATAAGGTTGTTCAAAGTATTCTTGATGTGTCTAGTAGAATTTTGATTTACTGCAAGCAAGGTAAAGCGTCGTATACTATGACTGATCCTTCCTCTGAGGTAATAGGGACCCAACAGTTGGCAATAATGGGTTGATACAGTTACATAGATATTTTTTTTTAGTTGTATGAAATCGTCGGAACCACTAAAACCTCCTACCGCTAGAACCTAGCACAAGGTAATGCGGGGTGTCACGACGCGTTACGCACTACGGCATTCTTTACCATCGCGAATTAACAACAAAAAAAAGTTGCAGCTAACTAACTACAAACACAAACGAATGAATAAGAAATTTTCACACAAAGCTCACCATTGAAGTTTCCACCACAAAAGAAAGATATCTTCTCTCCCTTTCTAACTAGGTTTTAAGCAATATAGCCATCTCTTTCGTCAGCCAACTAAACCAAGTTGAAGAGTTGCTCGTTAGTCCAATTACAGTGCACCGATGACTTTTTTAATTGAGAGGTTTTGGCACGAATTTATGATTCTTCATTTTATACTTTCATGCATTTTCAACGGGTTCTTACCACGATATTTAATTAATTGAGTTGTCTCGATATTTCAATGTTGTTGCAAACCTCATGATCACGAGAAGACTGGATACTGCGGGTCGATTTAAGAGCAAACAAATCTGTCTACCCTCTTTCTCGTTCGTTTTTGAGTAGTACCACTGGAACTCAACAACAACGTTTGCAACAACGTTGAAATATCGAGACAACTCAATTAATTAAATATCGTGGTAAGAACCCGTTGAAAATGCATGAAAGTATTATAGAAAACCGCGAGTGTCTGAATAAATTCTTCATTTAATTGCGCTTAATGTAGAAAATGCAAATTCGATTTATGAAATGAAATGAAATACTTTATTTTCAACATTGATGACGTACTCATTCTTGTTGACGTCAAAAGTTACAAGCTACCACGACACAAAAAAATAATAATTGTAGCCACCGTCCTGAGAAGAACTGGCAAGAAACTCAGCGGGTATGTCTTTTTTCTTTTATGATCATATTTTTGACTTGATGGTCAGTCTGGTTGAGTGTTTGAAGCGCTTGCCTAAGTGCAGGTCGCAGGTTTAAAACCTTGTACCTCTAAATCTAAATTTTGTTAAAAGTCTTTATGTGCAATTTTTCACAACACCACTCTGTAAAACGGTGAAGGAAAACATTGTGAGGAAACCTGCATATCGGAAAAGGATTCTAAAAATCCTTCGAAGATATGTGAAGTCCCTAATCCGCAGTTGGCAAGCGTGGTGGACTATGCCTAATCCCTCTTCTGAGGAGACCTGAGCAGTGGGAAGTAAGGTTTGCAACCTCATGTGTAAAAATTTTGATTTTATTATTGCATCATAGACAAATGAGGACAATGGCAAGTTGGTACCGTTTCCAATGAGCCTCTGCAATGCCACTCAAATTACCAACTATACGCTCTGGACAAGGTTTACGTATATTTATATTCAACTTGAACTGATTTGGACGGTTCTTTTTTGTTTAGATGTTTTGGACGTAATAAGGATGTGATTTGTAGGAGTTTTTGTGTAAGATAAAATGTAATAAGCCAGACTAATATTACTCCTGATTGATTGGACGGATTCGTTACAAGTATAACAAGGTTGTATCTAATCTGTTTGTAATTACTGAGCTTTTGTAAAAGCTCCGGAACTTTCCATGCTTCAAGAAGGCAGCCATTGTTTTTGTCTGATATCAAAAAAGAGGTTTCTCAATTCGACTGTATTTATCCTTGTTGTTGTTTCGTGAATATGTTACTCTTTTTTTGGAAAAAAAAAATGGTTGCCTGTAAAGTCGGTATACGGGCAAAAGTTTTACGTGACAACGACTCGGGCATGGTTAGCCCGCCTAAGAGCGAGAGAGACAGACATAAAAAGTGAAAGGCACGCGTGCCTCTCACTCGCTCTCATTGTGAGCGCATAACGTGAGCGGAGCGTAACGCAGTTTCTTGAAGTGTCACCCGGCAAACCAATTTATAAGACGTTGTCACGTCAAAAATATTTTAAAAGAAGTGTTCCAATAATAAACAAATCAGTGTTTGACGATTGCAGAGAAACTTTTTTGTGCGGTTTTTGGAACAATGAAATCGGTCAATAAAAAATATTCCTTGTGTTTTCTAAAAGGTTTTCAAGTTAACTATGTATTTTATCAAGCTTCTTTAGGCCAATTTAAATTTTATCAACATTTGTCTAGATTTGATTATTCTGAAGATTCAGATTATACTGTTTAGTTCATAGGTTACCAAAGTTCGCCACAATTACAATCTTACTATGATATTTTACCAGCTCTACTATCCCTACTTTTTCACAACACCACTGGCTAAAAACGGTGAAGGAAAACATCGTGAGGAAACCTGCATATCGGAAAGGGTTCTAAAAATCCTTTGAAGATATGTGAAGTCCCCAATCCGCATTAGGCAAGCGTGGTCTCCTCCCGGGCCTTAGCGTTATTTGCTACGCAGACGACACTTTGGTCGTGGCCCGGGGGGATGACTTCTGGGAGTCTGCCCGTCTTGCCACAGCGGGGGTGGCCCTCGTCGTCGGCAAAATAAGGAGGCTGGGCCTTGACGTGGCGCTGCACAAATCCCAGGCCCTGTGGTTTCACGGGGCTGGGGCTGTGCCGCCGGTCGACGCCCAGATAATGGTTGGGGGCGTCCAGATTGAGGTCGGGGTGCAGCTGAAGTACCTCGGCCTCGTGTTGGATAGCCGTTGGACCTTCCAGGCACATTTCGCGAACCTGGTCCCCCGATTGATGAGGACGGCCGGCCAACTCGGTCGGTTGCTCCCGAATGTCGGGGGGCCCAGCAACGCAGTGCGCCGCCTCTATGCGGGGGTGGTGCGATCGATGGCCCTATACGGTGCGCCCGTCTGGGCCGACGCACGGGTGCGATTAACTATCGCCCGATTCCTGCGTCGGCCACAGCGCATCGTAGCTATTAGGGCCATCCGCGGGTACCGCACCGTCGCTTTTGAGGCGGCGTGCGTGCTGGCGGGGACGCCGCCCTGGGAGTTGGAGGCGGAGGCGATCGCTGGCGATTATCGCTGGCGATGTGACCTCCGCGCCCGGGGCGTGGTGCGTCCCCTGCGGGAAGCTGTTCGCGATAGGAAGGTCCAATCTCGGCGGTCCGTGACGGAAGCGTGGAAGAGACGTCTCGCTAACCCCACATGGGGTCTACGGACCGTCGAGGCGATCCGCCCGATCCTAGATGATTGGGTGGGTCGTGGCGCAGGACTCCTCACCTTCTGGATGGTGCAGATGCTGACCGGGCACGGGTGCTTCGGTCGGTATCTGCACCGGATCAGGGCCGAGCCGACGGCGAGGTGCCACCATTGCGTGGGATGTGACCAGGACACCCCGGAGCATACGCTCGCGCGCTGCCCCGCATGGGAGAGGCAGCGCTGTGTCCTGGTCCAACAAATAGGTCCGGACTTGTCGCTCCCGGGCGTCGCGGCGTCGATGCTCGAGAGCGACGAGTCCTGGAAGGCGATGCTCGACTTCTGCGAGTCCACCATCTCGCAGAAGCAGGTGGCGGGGGCTGCGAGAGAGAGGCTTTACGCCGCTCTCAACTTGCCAACCCGCCGCCGTCGAGCAGGGGGCCGGGACCGGGATCTCGCCCGGATTCTGGCCCCCTAAGAGTTTCGGGTCCCCAACGCATGTGAGTGCGAGCGGGGACCCAAGAAGGTGCCGTGTCTCGCTCAACACGCCCTTAGCGTCAGAGCATCCGGGGGATGGTAGACCGCGCTCCCCGACCCACGCTGGTTCTGACCCAGCGGGGTATTCCGCGGGAGGGTGACACGCGGTCCCATCTTGGCGGGCTTCGGAAAGCCCGCCGACCGAGAGAGCCGGTGGCCGTATTCGCCGGCGGCTACCGGTTCGGCGTCCGGGGACGGAGCGACGGGAAAGCATGCCGATGGCGTAACGCGTCGCGCCGTCCCTCCAAACCCCGTGCTGGGTTCTGGCCTCAGCCGGGGTTCGGACGCTGAGTGTGAGCGGTTGGAGGTTTTAGTGCGGTTCAACTCCCACACACAGGGGGTCCGGTGATTTCCTCCAACTGAAAAAAAAAAAAAAAAAAAAAAAAAAAAAGGCAAGCGTGGTGGACTATGTCTAACCCCTCTTCGGAGGAGACCTGAGCTCAGCAGTGGGCAGTAATGGGTTGTTACAGTACAGTACAGTACAGTACAGTACTATCCCTACTAATATTATAAATGCGAAAATAACTCTGTCTGTTACGCTTTCCCGCTTCAACCGCTCAACCGATTTTGATGAAATTTGGCACAGACAATCTTTAGACCCTGATAAAAAACATAAACTACCGTTTAATTGGAAATGACGCAGATGAAATTGCGTAGGCCTGCTAGTAAAGCGATAATCTTCATCCCATTCAAATACACATGTGCGAAACACATTTGTCTACCATATGTAATTCGTTCCACATGTATCCTCTATATTGAGATCACAAATCACTTGGAGTCAGGTAGATTTAATCAAAGACGACGCAGATTGCCGCTGCTCTAATTTATAGCTTGTTGATAGACTGAGACCCTTACTATTTGTCTTCGAGAATTAATCGTAAATTTTTCGGGAATTTTCTTAGAAGAATATTTTTATTGAAAGACTCGCTGTATCCTGCTACGCTTCGCTGTGGCACGTTGTGGTTGAATAGTTTCTAAATGAGAATCAAAACAGAGAATACGTGTTTTCCTCGCTTCCGGCATATG
Organism: Trilocha varians; assembly: GCA_030269945.2. NCBI lineage: Eukaryota > Metazoa > Arthropoda > Insecta > Lepidoptera > Bombycidae > Trilocha > Trilocha varians. The sequence goes on from AP028257.1 coordinate 10,297,995, forward strand.
GCGCGGTCGCGGATTTGTGACTGTAAAAATTAGATAGTAACAATACTTAATGTAGATTGTATATCATTCTAAAATTTCAGCTTGATCGGTGCAGAACTTTTTGGGTTTTTGAACCCCACCTAAACCAACATAACGTTTTTACATATAGAACGATCTTACGGGCAATAGTAAGCGATTGTTATTGAAAGGTTCCAGGGAAACAGGCACTAGTTACCCATCAGCTCACTGCCATCTGTGTAACCTTTGTAACCCTATTTAACAAATCTGTGTCTAGGTTAATGCTCATACGTTAGTATAATTAATGAATTTGTGGCGGTATTAATGATGAACGATCCGAAATTGATGTAAAGCGTATATTTTAGGATATTTACAATAAAAACAGAAATGGAAATAATTAAAATCGAAATGCGAGAAGTAAGCGTTTTCACTAAGAGCCCGTAGATGACATCTGTCCGTTCGTTCGGTCTTCCTCGTTGGCGCTCGGGAAAGAACGTGCGCGCGCAGAATTACATCGCACGCGATGCGCTTCAACTGCGACGGAAATGTTCGCCACAAATTATTATGTTTTTTTTATAATAGTCATTTGTCTGTACCTGTCAAATCAACTAAAGATGGCACTACTAGGCAATCGTCAATTTAGTTCCCATTTGATTTTTAATATTAATTCGCAAACCCATAGTAATCTGATAGTAGCTCAAGTGATTAAGTAACTTCCCTAGCTAGTTATAATATTATGCTTTGTTATTACTGAAACCACTATTAAGCTTCGAAACGTGCTAGTAAGAACCTTCTTAGTAGTAAATCAATTTATTATCTTAATACTTAAAGTAAGTTTAAGTTTTAACTTATGTCAAAGAGATGACTGGATTCAACTTTCATTCAACTTGTTTGTTTCTTCATCATCGTCAGCCTGTAGACGTTCACTGCTGGACATAGGCCTCCTCCCAACCTTGTTACAATGATCGGTCCTGCGCTGTCTGTATTCAGTAACTTCCTGCAATCCTGACCAGGTGATCCGTTCATCGTGGGAGGTCTGCCTACACTGCGCCTACCGTTTCGTAACTGCCAGATATTTCTGCCATCGGACATCCATTCTTTGTACAAACTTGTATCTTGTATTTTATTGTTGGCATTTCCAAAAGTGACGTCACCCGAGCTCTAAAATAGGCTCTCTTGTGGGTGTTACTTGAGCTCTATGACATGTCCTTTTTCAAACGAAGTTTAAGAAAATTGAACAGTAAGGATTGTTACCACGATATTTAATTAATTGAGTGGTCTCGATATTTACTGTACTGTACTGTACTGTACCAACCCATTACTGCCCACTGTTGAGCTCAGGTCTCCCCAGAAGAGGGATTAGGCATAGTTCACCACGCTTGCCCAGTGCGGATTGGGGACTTCACATATCTTCAAAGGATTTTTAGAGTCCTTTTCAGACATGCAGGTTTCCTCACGATGTTTTCCTTCACCGTTCTTAGCCAGTGGTGTTGTGAAAAATTGCACATAAATATTTTTCACATTTTGATTTGAGTTACAAGCCGGCCGGTTTTGAACCCGCGACCTCCCGTTCGGAAGGAAGCGCTTCGACCACTCGGCCACCACGACTTACTCGATATTTATTCATAGATTTTTCCATAGAAAACCGCGAGTGTTTGAATAAGTGAATAAGTAAAGATTGGTCAAAGATTCGTTGTGCCTGGACATTGCAGAGTTCCATGAACAATGATAACAGCTCTCCATTAGACTTCGAAACAAAGTTTTTACATCGTTTTGACCTCAGTTTTCTTGACAATAATATTATTCTACCAAAGATGAACGGTTTTCCAGTTGTATTTTTAAAACATCCCAGTTTTGCTGACTTGTTTTCAGTTAAATTCGTTATTTGAAGTCAATAAATATTCATGATGCATCGACCGTTGGCGCAGTTTGCATCATTCTAAATTCGTTTGACTGTTTTTATAGGTTCGATTCGAATTGAAATTTATTTATGTAGCGTTGTTATGTACAGACGAATTAAATTTTTGTTAATTTTATTCTACAAAAACACTTGAGAGGTTTCAAGGGACACCCGGATGGAACGAAGTTCCTTTCAATTAATTAGTGAGGGAATTGTAATAAAATTTTATTTTTTATATTTTAATAACTTAAATAAAATATTTTTCACTCAAATCACAGTGCCATCTAGCACTAATCATATAAAACAAAATAAGGAATTGTTTTATAAAATATTTTAAGAACAGCGCCATCTAGCGATAATCGTCTAAAACAAAAAAAGTGTCGTGCCAACTTTTTCATAAGAATTTCCGTCTAGCCCCTTTCGATAACACGCGATAAGGAACTTCGTTCCAATAAGACGTGACAGTTATCTTGAAATCATGATAAACGCTAAAATTTGTGTATTTATTAGTAAAGAAGCTGACCCGCACAACTTCGTCCACGTCACGAATGGAGGATTCAGTGATTGCAGAGCAATAGCATTATTTATGCATCACATCAAAACCGCTAAAATTATCAGCGTTTACTATATCGTAAAATTTAAAAACTTTTGACGGTAAAAACGTGTGTTTATCTATTTAAAATACGAATCTTAGTCTAATGAGTTTTTGTCCTTTGTAGTCTATCCAGCGAAAATTCGTCGTCACATCAGAAAAATTGTGACAAAATGATTTTTAAGCATTCCTTTACAGAGAAAATAGGCCAATTTGCACAAAGGAAAGTGTATTTCACGCGAAATGTAATATTCTATGTTCATATTTTTTGGAGTTCTTTGTCATTTAAAAGGGTATTGGAAAGATATTAATGAAATTGAAAACTATTCCAAAATGATGCTACATAACCACAAAAAAAATGATAGCTGTTGATATTTAATACTCCTTCTATCATCTTCTGATTAAATTCGTTGCGGGGTCCAAGACAGCAGCTTTCCCTCGGGTTCCTGGGCTTCACTGCTCAGAGTCATTACGATGGTAGCCGCTGTGGATCCTGGCTACACAGGAGTTACAGTGGTGGGAGTGAGAGGTGGAAAAACACCCGAAAAAGTAGAGAGCAGCATAGGATTTTTTCATATTTTTTTTCTCTTTTTGTAGATGGACGAGTTCAGTAGTTTTAAGTATTTGAATTTTATAAAAATATTTTTCAGTTTCAGAAACATGTTTCATGGTTATAACATGTCAGGGTTAGCTTACAGCTCTTTATCTCAAAAAACCCATATTTTTTGTAAAACTGTGTATTTTTACTACAATTGTCGTGTTCAATTAAACAATTGAATGTATACAAGTAAGCGTGTGTGATCTTCGATCAAATATAACAAGTTACACAGTTCTAAATAAAACGTTAGAAAATAATGTTTCTTTAAACACTCGCGGTTATCTACATCACTTACACTATTACTAAATGGGTTCCAGTGGTACCGGTAAACGAACGAGAAAGAGGGTAGACAGATTTGTCTGCTCTTAAATGACCTACCCGCAGTTCTTCAGTCTTCCCGTGATCATGGCGCTTGAAACAGTGCTGAAATATTAAGACCTCTCAATTCAAAATAATCGTGGTAAGAACCCGTTTAGTAATAGTTTAAGAAAATAATGTCTCCCAAGATAAAACTCTCGAGTTGAAAAAAATAAATAAATACCGTATATAATAATAAACCGTATTGGAAATAATGTCTATTACCGTACAATAAGAAACAAATTCATTACTAAAATAATGTGACACTGAGTTTTGACACCGAATATGAAATGTCAGTCTTAAAGCAATTAAAATCAAAAGACGAGGTGTTTAATTCCTTGAAATTAAAACATTTAACGTCTAATTCTAAATTTACACGTTTCCACACTAAATTTGGTTAAACCTACAATTTTAAAGTAATTTACGTTAAATTTAACGTTAGAAGTAAAACGAAACTATTTAATAGCATTAAAATGTTCAATAATTAAAAGTTTCGTAACATGCTCCCCGCCTTTGAATTCCGACGAGAATTCGAAACTGAACGAGTTACAAATTTACATTTTAGTTTCAAAACTCCACTCTTGTTGTTTGTGAAAGTGACAGGTGGGTTCGAATGTACTTAAATTATTGTATATTACACATATGTACCATTATTGATAATAACTGTGTAAAAAAATATGTTAGTAAAAAACGAGAGCTTTTCTAAAACAAATTGTTTGCCAAAACCCTTTTTTTTTATTGCAAGGTAGATAAACGAGCATACGGCCCACCTGATGGTAAGCGGTCACCGTCGCTCATGAACCTCTGCAATGCCAGGGCAAAGAGGGGCCGTTATCTACCGCCTACCCATTCAAGACTTTTCTTAAACCTCGTTTAAAGAGGGACATGTCATAGCGCTCCGGGAACACCGCGGATGGGAGTCCATTCCAAATCGGAATGGTACGGGGCAAAAATGATCTTCTGAACCGAACTGTAGAAGAGCGCAGCGGTTCCAAGTAAAGGTGATGAACCTTGCCCCTTTGAAAGTTCTTAGATGAAAACCAGTCATATTTTAAATAGAGCTTAATAATGGTAAAACTAAATACTACTAAAATCAAAGAATCACGTCTTTTGATTGTACTGTATTTCTTATTGTAATAAGTGTTTAGTTTTCCAATATACATAATAATGTTGGGAAAATAATTACATTGTTATAATTTATTTCTGAGTTTGTCTATGTTTTCAAGACCTTTTTCTTATTTCCATGTACACAGATATGCTGACGGCTCACCTGATCATAAGTAACTCTCCCTCATGGGTCTCTGCCATGATAGAGTATACTACGGGGCATAACAAATGAGAAGAACTCTTTCAGAACTCCTTTCAAGCATCATTTAAAATCTGTGTATCTAATTCTATTTCATCGAAGGCTCACCTCAAATTCGATTACACCATTCCATTATTAAATTAGTCTGATTCAGAAGCAATCGAGTTAATATTGTATCTGATCCATTAATCTCAAGCAACGTTTGATTATGTCGGATCTCATCTTTCCATTAACCAAGTAATGAAAAAAAGATTATGTGGAAAGATTGGAGAAACGAGTTAAATCGTATTGGTTTAATCTTATTATACTCATACGTAAGAATACGTAAAAACATTGTGTCTACACCTTAATAATAGAGACAGTAAGAAAAGTGCCAATGGACACATTCTTAGCATAAAATCATATAGTACCTAATTTAGGTTAAAACAAAATTGCTTATTAGTCTGAATTAGATTAGATTGTAATTATAATAGTGTGCGTTATAAAATTACGTATACTAGGAAAACAAAAAAACAAAAAAAAAAATACGTAAGAATTAGAAGACCGGGTAAACTCAACTTAACACGTTCGCTGCTAAACGAGGCCTAAATGATCCCCCCTGCAACTTTCGTGTGGTGCGGTAAGGAAAAACGTGAACTTCCCTGCGGTGCGAAGAGCATGACTTTGCTAAGGGAGATGGGATCTAATAGACCGTTTGTCGCCGTCTGGTCACGGTGCGGGCCGATAACACCTCGTGTCGCAGTGAACGTGTTAATCGTAGGACAAGTAAAATATTTATAGAAGCGACCGATTTCCATTTTTCAATGCACTTATCAAATTTATCAACCTTTATCAAATTTTATATGTAATTATATATGTGATCTTCAAAGTATTGTATCCGTTGGTTTGTAACAAAATAAAAAACTTGAGAGGTGTCAAGGGACACCCGGATGGAACGATGTTCCTTTCGATTAATTAGTGAGGGAATTGTAATAAAATTGTATTTTTTAAATAAAATATTTTGATCACAGGGCCATCTAACGATAATCATCTAAAACAAAAAAAGTGTCGTGCCAACTTTTTTATAAGAATTTCCGTCTAGCCCCCTTTCGATAACGCGCGATAAGGAACTTCGTTCCAAAAAAATCATCGAAATCGGTTGATACAGAAAATAAATATAAGCTAACAATTCCAAACGGTTTGTTAAATTTGGAAAAATAAATGAGACTCCACAACAACCAACACCTTCTCCCAAAACTAAAGTTATACGGGAAAAATACAAAAAAAGCCTCTTTCTTTTGAGAAGTCGCTCAAAAGAGAAAATAAATATTGAATTCGCTAGCATTCGAAATAGACCGTTTATTTAGATGGACAGTTTATCATAACTGCCTTAGGACCTACAATTAAAAAAATATACATACACTTACACTAGTACTAAACGGGTTCTTACCACGATTATTTTCAATTGAGCGATCCCGATATCCTGTATGTGGAATCCAGTGTTAGACGAAATAAAGCCAAAATATCTAGTTTTGAGACGGCAGCCGATACTGTCAGTGTGGTATGTCGAAATGTGAGTTCGAGTTCCAGTGGTACCGGCAAACGAACGAGAAAGAGGGTAGACAGATTTATCTGCTCTTAAATGACCTACCCGCAGTTCCTCAGTCTTCCCGTGATTATGGCGCTTGAAACAGTGATCGCTCAATTGAAAATAATTGTGGTAAGAACCAGTTTAGTAATAGTGTAAGTGATGTAGATAACCGAGAGTGTTCAAAGAAATATACATACATTACCAAATCACTTCAAATAAACTTCAAGAGAGCTTCAATAACCTTTACCCAAAATTATTAGGTAACATAATAAGGCTTTGATTTGTCTCTCTGTCCACAATGAGGTTCTTTTATCTCCAATCTCCATTAGTCTCACCGGGGTGGGTATTGTACGCAATCATCGGGACACATTTGCGTTCAAGGTCTGACAGATAGGCCGGGGTTTTAGCGTGAGCGATTTAATATTAAAATTAAAAAGTTGAGTTGTGGTACTTTTTTGGGTTAGAAAGTAGACTGTGTTAGACGTTATTACTTCAGCTATCTACCAGTGAAAGGTCGTAAATCTGTCTTCCTGCTCATATTCACTCTTACTCAATTAAAAGAGGCTATTTATAAATATAGCCAACCTATAAATCTCAAAGCGACCGGGTTGTCATGGGCGGAGCCAAAGAACGTGGCTCAACACAGATCAAAATGGAGAAGCACTGTGGAGGCCCTCTGCCCCACCTTGGGGACATAGGAAATGAAGAGACAGATAAATCTCAAAGAAACTAAAATATATACTCTGAAGGAACAACGCGAAATTGCTAGCGAAAGAATTTTTTGCAGCTTACCTTTATGTTTCCACTTGAGTAGTTTTCGAGTTCATATCCGAACCAGATCTGAAAAGAATACCTCGCAACTACGATTTCTATACGCAAAAAAATCTTAATGGCCGTAACCTAAATCAAGAATCTTTATTCAAGTTATAATAATATTGTTTTCAGTCATTTTAATACTTCTCTAGTTAACTGGTGGTGGTACAAGTCATGGTGGTCGAGTGGTTGAAGCGCTTGCTTTCCAAAAGGAAGGTTGAGGGTTCAAAACTGGCCGACTTGTCTCTCTAAATCTTAATATGAAAAATATTAAGGTGAAATTTTTCGCAACTCTAACTCTAACTAACTTTAAAATAAAAAAAAAATCCTTCGAACATATGTAAAGTCCCCAATCTCTCAATCTCTTCCTCTAGAGGAAGTTCCTCTTCCGAAGAGACCTGAGTAACTGTGGGCGTAATGGGTACTTACTGATTTTAAAGGTAAAATTTTACTAAAGAAAAAATCTTTCAGCAACCATCAGGTGGGCTGTAGGTTCGATTGTCTGTTTTACAATTTAAAATTCGGAAACACAAAGATAAATAATGCTTATACTGCTTTATCTAGCTATCTCTTTCTGTCAATATACTCCCCGCTAAACGCTGTAACTATGACCGCACCTTGAAATATCCAGTTACATTGCGTGACACGATAAGAAGGATAAAATCCCTTATTTTTCACCTATCACATTGTTTCCACTCCACTCCGTTATTTGGAAACATACGGCTCGTTACACGTGCTAGCATGTGTGGTATAGTTTATCTTTTTTTTGTACAAGAAAACTTAAAAGCGTCGATGTAAATGAAATGAAATTTGAAGATGTCCTAATCTATTTAAACATTAATTATACAAGACTGTATTTTGAAATGCAAGATTCTTCATGAAGGTTTTATTAAAGTACTAAAAACAAACTATCATCGACTAACTACTGGCTTAAAGAAAGACTATCTAGGAATTGAGTAAATATTTTTGGAACGAAGTTCTTTATCGCGCGTTATCGAAAGGGGGCTAGACGGAAAAAAATCTTACGAAAAGTTGTCACGACACTTTTTTTGTTGATTACCGCTAGATGGCGCCGTGATCAAAATCTTTTAAAACACGTTCCTTATCGCGCGTTACGTTAGGAAAAAAAAATATAAGATATCTTTTAATCGAAAGGAACTTCGTTCTATTCGGGTGTCCTATGACACCTCTCAAGTTTTTTTTATTCATCCTGTTCGATTTGCTAGATCCTGATCTCATGATTAAGATTTAATCGTACAGAACTTATATATTTTATTATTTACATGTCCTTCTTAAAGTTTTGAAGAGAGTCAAAGGTAGGTTTAGACTACAGGCCCGTGAACAAAAATTATGGGTCATTTGAACCACCAGGTGACCTATCTAAAACGAAATTCTAGCATAAAATAATAAGATTCAGTACTATGCCGTCACTTGTAAGCTGTCCAACTGAGTGTAGGTGAGCATTCAGGGGGTTGCAACCATCGTATTTTCCCCTTGTCGCATGATTTTTGTACGGCGTTGAGGAATAATGGATTAGAAGCAGTATTTAGATAGTATGATACAGATGCCGTACAAAAATGTTGGGCCACAAAGTCGGATTTTTTTTTAATTTTCCTACAATTACCGGGGTATATTTAGTCATTTGATTTTGTACGGCATCTGTATCATACTATTTAAATACCGCTTCTAATCCATTATTCCTCAACGCCGTACAAAAATCATGCGACAAGGGGAAAATACGATGGTTGCAACCCCCTGAATGCTCACCTACACTCAGTTGGACAGCGTACAAGTGACGGCATAGTACTGAATCTTATTATTTTACTAGCTATTGCCCGCGACGTCGTCTGCGTGAATGCTATGTACAGCGCCATAATAATATACCAACAATTGTATCTTTTAAACTAACATTAATTGACTGGTCTTCTTCTTTACCTTTCATATCTACACTAAGCACAGTAACAGAATAAGACTGTTTTTTCGTAAAATTTAAGTGCAAAAAGTGCTAATTCAGACCCGCTTCGAATAAATGACTTTAAGGTGATTTTGCTGAATTAAGGCAAAAGTTGTGACTAAAGCAGATGTAGAAAATAATCAAATTAAGACAAATATAAGATAAGATTAGAAGATAGCGTAAAAAAACATGCTTATAGAACTTCTCAATGAACCACAATAGTGGTTTGGCTCTCCGCAGCCAAAATATAAAGAGAGTCCGGACCGGTGACGCGGAAGCAAGCGACGTACCGGTGCCCGTGTGAGAAGCAGCCCGTCCTGAGGTCGACACCCGCTGTCTCCAGTGTCTGCTCCAGCGACTTATTGATAGTCATCGCGAAGCAAACACTCACAGGGAACTGTACGCGCTTGAACTGGAACGGAAAGTTCAGGAACATACCTCATGGTATGAGAGGAATGAGTAATATAAATACTGCGTCGCCGACGCCAGAACCCGTAAGAATTTCCGCCTCAATTGTGTGTTTGTGGAGCGAGATGACTTTAAGACGGGTCCCGTTACACAACTTCGGAGGAGATAGGTTCCGAAGAAGCATAATCGGGACACTGACCTTCAGCTTGACAGTATGTGCTGGAAAACCACTTGCTGACAGAGAGTTCAAAAATTCTACAGGATAATGTGTAGCATCATCTTGCTCAACGACAGTTCATTTCCCTCAATTTCTGAGAGAATTCGTTAATTGCTGCAGCCTGGTCATTTTAGGGTGTCAAAATGGCTCGCTCACACACCCAAGAATTCTGCTGGTGTAATATACGACTGATTTCGTTGTACACACAACGAATGAGTTCTTCTAAGCTGGATACAACTCTACCGAGAGACATTGGAAGCACCACTTGTCCACCTCTCTCTTCGGAGAATTCTTGAGCACGTCCAAATTGGGGATGGATATACTTCGTAGGTGTGCTTGTTCTTCAAAAACACTCACAAAATAAATTTGCAAAAATTTTGAAATATCTGTAGGTAGCAGCGAACCAATTTGATGGTAAACTTGTCCCTGGATCTTGAATATCGGCATGAACCCTGTTTCAACGATTTGATTTGCACCAAACGAAGTCATCTGGAAGGCGCTATTATAGGCTCGAATGTTTTTCAAAAAATGGCTGGACCCGGATGTTCGCCGCTTAGTAAGAGTTTCAACAGTTCTGTTGGGTCTTGCATAGACTCCAAGCGTACCTTACCAGATGCACAACACATCCCATTGGGCTCCCCTCTCCATTTGCAGGCTCGACAAAGGGCGCACACTTCTTCTAAGATTGCTAATATCTCCGTGTGCGGCGTAGTTAATCGCAACATTGTACATGAATCCACTTCCCTCTTTATTTAGCCATGGTTGCTCTTGCGACTCCTGCATTCTGTCCCGGTCTTGCGATACATGAGCAGAAGTATCGTCACGTACGTCCTGATAACTTTGCTGAGCAGCTGTACTACGCTCTTCAAGCTGCTCATCAGTCTCCAACGACCGTGAAAGAGCAGGCTGAGAGTGATCTCTCCTTAACTGAGTATCCTGCTCTTCAAGATTTTCGATCGACTGAGTTTCCGCAATGTGTTCTTAAAGAGAAGCCATTAGCCAACCTAGCTTCATACTCAACGGCGGTTTCTAGACATCGAGCTAACCTTTTCCTTCGAGTATCGTTTGAACATTGGGATAAATTAGATCGTTATCCAGGCATTTTAAGTATTTTAAGTCGAAACTAAATAATCTATACATATAATAAAATGATAGAAAAGTCAACATTGCAAAATACACTCTCCCAAGTCAAACAACCGTTGAACATAATGATGGCGCGATTCAGAATCCATACATTTAGTACTGTAAAAAAGTCAGCTTTGTCCGGGATAAACTCGAAAACTGCTGCACCGATGTACTTCAAATTTGGCAAGAATATTGCTTAGAAGTCGGGTCAACACATAGGCTATATATTATAGTGCTATCATTTCTGAGGAACGGGATATAAATATAATAAATTTCATTCAAAAATTTTAGAGCACCGACATCTATCGGCGTTTAAGTCAAATTTCATGTGGAAGCATTTTTTATTAGTACAAGAGCTAGCAACGTCGGGAAAACAAACATTTCAGTAAAGCCAGTTTTTATTTTTATATATGCTATCTCTCATACTCTTTCACTTTTATATCAGTTGGCAAATTAATTTTAGGTTTTTAAGTGCTTAAAAAGATTCATTAAAAAAAATCATTCAGAATTAGCGTCTGGCACAGAAAAACAACAAAAAATATCTGGCAATAATAAATTCATGCAGCAAAAAGTACAATAAAAATAATTTAACGAAAAATGTCTTAAAAATAATTTAAAAATCGGTTTTTTATCCAGACCTTACCACTACCGGCTGGAGGCTACTACTACACAGTCCGTATCGGTAAATACTCTGTCAAAAACGTTGCTAGCTCTTATACCATAATTTAAATTTGATTGTGTCATTTTTGGCACTGTCAATGGTTATTTTTTTAATTTTCATAGATACAAAGAGTTCTGTTCCTTCTTAAAAAATGTGTATTTAATTCGTTTCAGAGATTAGCAAGATGTATACATTTAAATAAATTTCACTAAGCAGTTTTAGAGCAACGACATCTATTGGCCTTCAAGTCGAATTACATATGGAAGCATTTTTTTGTTGATATAAATATTAATAAATAATTTAAATTTGATTATGTCATTGTGGGACAATGTTTCCTATTTGCTAACTAGATGGCGTTGGCGTATAAATTTGTATATTCTGAATCGCGCTATCATTTCGTACATCAAATGTCAAAACTGAGGTTACCTGCTTTGCTATAAGTCATCGTGTGGTTAGTCAAATTGAACTCTTTAGCTATCATTATAATTATTATTATTTAGTTTCGACTTAAAATACTTAAAATGCCTGGATAACGATCTAATTTATCTCAATGTTCAAACGATACTCGAAGGAAAAGGTTAGCTCGATGTCTAGAAACCGCCGTTGAGTATGAAGCTAGGTTGGCTAATGGCTACTCTTTAAGAACACATTGCGGAAACTCAGTCGATCGAAAATCTTGAAGAGCAGGATACTCAGTTAAGGAGAGATCACTCTCAGCCTGCTCTTTCACGGTCGTTGGAGACTGATGAGCAGCTTGAAGAGCGTAGTACAGCTGCTCAGCAAAGTTATCAGGACGTACGTGACGATACTTCTGCTCATGTATCGCAAGACCGGGACAGAATGCAGGAGTCGCAAGAGCAACCATGGCTAAATAAAGAGGGAAGTGGATTCATGTACAATGTTGCGATTAACTACGCCGCACACGGAGATATTAGCAATCTTAGAAGAAGTGTGCGCCCTTTGTCGAGCCTGCAAATGGAGAGGGGAGCCCAATGGGATGTGTTGTGCATCTGGTAAGGTACGCTTGGAGTCTATGCAAGACCCAACAGAACTGTTGAAACTCTTACTAAGCGGCGAACATCCGGGTCCAGCCATTTTTTGAAAAACATTCGAGCCTATAATAGCGCCTTCCAGATGACTTCGTTTGGTGCAAATCAAATCGTTGAAACAGGGTTCATGCCGATATTCAAGATCCAGGGACAAGTTTACCATCAAATTGGTTCGCTGCTACCTACAGATATTTCAAAATTTTTGCAAATTTATTTTGTGAGTGTTTTTGAAGAACAAGCACACCTACGAAGTATATCCATCCCCAATTTGGACGTGCTCAAGAATTCTCCGAAGAGAGAGGTGGACAAGTGGTGCTTCCAATGTCTCTCGGTAGAGTTGTATCCAGCTTAGAAGAACTCATTCGTTGTGTGTACAACGAAATCAGTCGTATATTACACCAGCAGAATTCTTGGGTGTGTGAGCGAGCCATTTTGACACCCTAAAATGACCAGGCTGCAGCAATTAACGAATTCTCTCAGAAATTGAGGGAAATGAACTGTCGTTGAGCAAGATGATGCTACACATTATCCTGTAGAATTTTTGAACTCTCTGTCAGCAAGTGGTTTTCCAGCACATACTGTCAAGCTGAAGGTCAGTGTCCCGATTATGCTTCTTCGGAACCTATCTCCTCCGAAGTTGTGTAACGGGACCCGTCTTAAAGTCATCTCGCTCCACAAACACACAATTGAGGCGGAAATTCTTACGGGTTCTGGCGTCGGCGACGCAGTATTTATATTACTCATTCCTCTCATACCATGAGGTATGTTCCTGAACTTTCCGTTCCAGTTCAAGCGCGTACAGTTCCCTGTGAGCGTTTGCTTCGCGATGACTATCAATAAGTCGCTGGAGCAGACACTGGAGACAGCGGGTGTCGACCTCAGGACGGGCTGCTTCTCACACGGGCACCGGTACGTCGCTTGCTTCCGCGTCACCGGTCCGGACTCTCTTTATATTTTGGCTGCGGAGAGCCAAACCACTATTGTGGTTCATTGAGAAGTTCTATAAGCATGTTTTTTTACGCTATCTTCTAATCTTATCTTATATTTGTCTTAATTTGATTATTTTCTACATCTGCTTTAGTCACAACTTTTGCCTTAATTCAGCAAAATCACCTTAAAGTCATTTATTCGAAGCGGGTCTGAATTAGCACTTTTTGCACTTAAATTTTACGAAAAAACAGTCTTATTCTGTTACTGTGCTTAGTGTAGATATGAAAGGTAAAGAAGAAGACCAGTCAATTAATGTTAGTTTAAAAGATACAATTGTTGGTATATTATTATGGCGCTGTACATAGCATTCACGCAGACGACGTCGCGGGCAATAGCTAGTAATAATTATAATGATAGCTAAAGAGTTCAATTTGACTAACCACACGATGACTTATAGCAAAGCAGGTAACCTCAGTTTTGACATTTGATGTACGAAATGATAGCGCGATTCAGAATATACAAATTTATACGCCAACGCCATCTAGTTAGCAAATAGGAAACATTGTCCCACAATGACATAATCAAATTTAAATTATTTATTAATATTTATATCAACAAAAAAATGCTTCCATATGTAATTCGACTTGAAGGCCAATAGATGTCGTTGCTCTAAAACTGCTTAATGAAATTTATTTAAATGTATACATCTTGCTAATCTCTGAAACGAATTAAATACACATTTTTTAAGAAGGAACAGAACTCTTTGTATCTATGAAAATTAAAAAAATAACCATTGACAGTGCCAAAAATGACACAATCAAATTTAAATTATGGTATAAGAGCTAGCAACGTTTTTGACAGAGTATTTACCGATACGGACTGTGTAGTAGTAGCCTCCAGCCGGTAGTGGTAAGGTCTGGATAAAAAACCGATTTTTAAATTATTTTTAAGACATTTTTCGTTAAATTATTTTTATTGTACTTTTTGCTGCATGAATTTATTATTGCCAGATATTTTTTGTTGTTTTTCTGTGCCAGACGCTAATTCTGAATGATTTTTTTTAATGAATCTTTTTAAGCACTTAAAAACCTAAAATTAATTTGCCAACTGATATAAAAGTGAAAGAGTATGAGAGATAGCATATATAAAAATAAAAACTGGCTTTACTGAAATGTTTGTTTTCCCGACGTTGCTAGCTCTTGTACTAATAAAAAATGCTTCCACATGAAATTTGACTTAAACGCCGATAGATGTCGGTGCTCTAAAATTTTTGAATGAAATTTATTATATTTATATCCCGTTCCTCAGAAATGATAGCACTATAATATATAGCCTATGTGTTGACCCGACTTCTAAGCAATATTCTTGCCAAATTTGAAGTACATCGGTGCAGCAGTTTTCGAGTTTATCCCGGACAAAGCTGACTTTTTTACAGTACTAAATGTATGGATTCTGAATCGCGCCATCATTATGTTCAACGGTTGTTTGACTTGGGAGAGTGTATTTTGCAATGTTGACTTTTCTATCATTTTATTATATGTATAGATAGATGCTAGAATTTCGTTTTAGATAGGTCACCTGGTGGTTCAAATGACCCATAATTTTTGTTCACGGGCCTGTAGTCTAGTTGACATTGAAGTGATTTTTTTAATTGTCAGATCAACGCGCTTTCAACTCACTTGACGGTAAACGGTTACCGTCCCTCACGTGGCCGAGTTGCGGGTGACCGGCCTGGACGACTGCACCACCAGGGAGGAGGTGGCGGCTGCCATTGCCGCCCAGGGCAAATGCGCCCCAGAGAACATAGCCGTCGGCGAGCTTCGCCGCGGCTATACTGGGGCCAGCTCCGTATGGGTGCGGTGCCCAGTCGAGACCGCCAACTCCCTGGCTACCCCTCCGCCCGGAAGACCGGCGGGAGACCCGGGAAGGCTGCGCGTGGGCTGGGTAGCAGCCCACGTGCGGCTGCTGGAGCCGCGCGCCTGGCGATGCCTCAAGTGCTTCGGCACGGGGCATAGCGTCGCCAGGTGCACCAGCACGGTGGACCGCAGCGGTCTATGCTTCCGCTGCGGTCAAAATGGACATAAAGCGGCCGTGTGCTCGGCCGTGCCGCACTGCGCGCTGTGCGCGGCGGCCGGGCGCAGGGCCGATCACCGGGCGGGTGGGAAAGCGTGCTCCCCGTCCGGTGTAAATACGGAAAGAAACAGGCGCCGCAAATAAAAGAAGAGATCGGCCGGGGGAGTACCGGCCGATATTTCAGACCCCGCCGTGGCGACCAGTCCCGCCGTGTGGTGCCGGACCAGACCCGCCGTGTGGTGCCGGCCTAGAATAGCACCACCCCACCTTGTCCCGTGGGTGTCGTAGAAGGCGACTAATTCAACCAAGGGACACTCCGGAGAGTGGGCAGCAGCGCTCTCTGAGTATAATAACATCATACTGCGATCGCCAACCCGCATGCCAAGCGTGGCGATTATGGCAAAACCCCCCCATGAATACGGCCGAAAAGAATTGGCCCCCAGTCCCCGGCGGCCCCACTGTGCTTGGTTATGGTAGCGACCAAGCCAACAGTGGGGCAGGGGGTGCTAAGAATCCCCGGGTGCGATCCGGCTACCATAAACAACGAAAACTGCACCTGGCAACACTGAACACGCGTACACTGCGAACAGACGAGAGAATTGCGGAATTAGAGGAAGAGTTGAGCCGGTTGCGCTGGGACATAGTAGGATTATCTGAAGTCCGAAGAGAGGGGGAGGACTCGATGATCCTGCGGTCCGGCAACCTGCTTTACTTCCGGGAGGGCGAACAACTGTCCCAAGGTGGTGTCGGGTTTATCGTCCACAAGTCCCTCGTGAACAACATCGTGAAGATCGAGAGTGTGTCGGCAAGGGTAGCATGCCTTATACTCAGAATAACAAAGCGTTATTCGTTGAAGGTCATACAGGTCTATGCTCCGACCTCGGCACACTCCGACGATGAGGTGGAGGCTATGTATGAGGACATATCCAGAGCCATGCATAGCTGCAAATCTCACTTCACCGTTGTCATGGGGGACTTCAACGCCAAGCTGGGCAAACGTTCTGAGGGAGAGCTGCGAGTGGGGCAATTTGGAGTCGGGTGTCGGAATCACAGGGGAAACTTACTGGCGGGTTTTCTGGAGAAGGAGGCTTTATACATGATGAACTCCTTCTTCAGAAAACGAGACCACAGGAAGTGGACCTGGATGAGTCCCGACGGTGCGACCAAAAACGAGATAGACTTCATCATGTCGACAAAAAGGCAAATATTCAGCGATGTCTCTGTGATCAATGCCATTAAGTTTGGAAGCGATCACCGAATGGTAAGAGGCACGCTGAATCTCAAGATCAAGCTTGAGAGATCCCGGCTGATGAAGTCTACGCTCCGACCAGCACAAGCCCACATCCAAAACCCCGAGAGCTTTCAGCTCGAACTCCAGAACCGCTTTAATAGCCTGGCCGGCACAGTGGACGAGTATAATGACGGTTTTGTGGAAGCTGTCAGAGCGGTAGGGTCTAAGTTCTTCAAGGCCCACCGTTCAAACAGAACCAGAAGACTGTCGGACTCTACCCTGAGGCTTATGGAACAACGCCGTGAAATGACTCTGCAATCCTCAGATGATGCCATTAAACATCGGCACCTCAATAGACAAATCTCTAAATCTTTAAAACGAGACCTGCGCCGATTCAATACCAAGCGTATTGAAGAAGCCATAGAGCGAAACAAAGGCACCAAAGTTTTCGCGAGAGATTTGTCTATTGGGCAGAGTCGTTTGGCAAAACTGAGGACCATTGATGGCAGAGTTGTTTCATCGGGTCCTGAGCTTCTGGGTGAGATCGAGAGGTTCTATGAACAGTTGTACACATCTACTCGACAACCCGTGACAAATCTGGCAAAAGACCCAAGAGCCAAACTTACCCGACACTACACCGAAGACATCCCGGACGTCAGCTTGTACGAGATTAGGATGGCCCTCAAACAGCTCAAAGACAACAAGGCGCCGGGTGATGACAGTATCACGGCTGAGCTTCTGAAAGCGGGAGGGAAACCTGTCCTCAAGGCTCTTCAGAGGCTTTTCGATACCGTCATACTCGAAGGAAAAACGCCACGGGCATGGACCAGGGGTTTGGTCGCACTGTTCTTTAAGAAGGGTGATAATACCCTTCTGAAGAATTATCGACCCATTACGCTCCTGAGCCATGTCTATAAGTTGTTTTCGAGGGTCATCACGAATCGTCTCTCACGCAGGCTAGACGACTTCCAGCCTCCCGAACAAGCCGGTTTCCGAAAAGGCTATAGTACCGTAGACCACATACATACGCTGCGACAAGTTATACAGAAAACCGAGGAGTATAACTTGCCTCTGTGCTTGGCGTTTGTGGACTACGAGAAAGCCTTTGATTCGGTCGAAACATGGGCTGTATTGCAGTCCCTTCAGCGGTGCCAGGTCGACTACGGGTATATCGAAGTGTTGAAGTTCCTGTATGAAAACGCCACTATGTCAGTCCAACTCCAAGGCCAGGCTTCGAAACCAATACCTCTAGAGCGCGGCGTGAGACAGGGTGATGTTATATCACCAAAACTGTTCTCCGCTGCCCTGGAGGATGTCTTCAAGGTTCTGGATTGGAAAGGGCTAGGCATCAATATAAATGGCGAGTACATAACTCACCTTCGATTCGCCGACGATGTAGTGATCATGGCTGAAACCGCGGAGGAGCTCTCTGCAATGCTCAATGATCTCAGCAGAGTTTCCTTGGAAGTAGGTCTAAAAATGAACATGGACAAGACGAAACTTATGTCAAATGTCCATGTCGTACCTTCTCCAATAACTATCGGAGACTCTGTGCTTGAAGTTGTTGACGAGTACGTATACCTGGGACAAACTGTCCGATTAGGTAAGTCCAACTTCGATGCAGAGATCAAGCGACGAATCCAACTCGGTTGGGCAGCGTTCGGGAAGCTTCGGAAAGTTTTCTCGTCCACAATACCACAGTGTCTCAAGACGAAAGTCTTTGACCAGTGTGTGTTGCCAGTGATGACCTACGGATCAGAGACTTGGCCGCTTACGATGGGTCTTATCAGACGACTCAGAGTCACTCAAAGAGCAATGGAAAGGGCTATGCTGGGTGTCTCTCTGCGTGATCAAATAAGAAATGAGGAGATCCGCAGAAGGACTAAAGTAACCGACATAGCCCAAAGAATTGCATCTTTGAAGTGGCAATGGGCAGGACACATTGTGTGAAGAACAGATGGCCGTTGGGGCCGAAAAGTTCTAGAGTGGCGGCCACGAACCGGTAAGCGCAACGTTGGTAGACCCCCCACGAGATGGACCGACGATCTGGTCAAGATCGCGGGAGGTCACTGGATGCAGACGGCGCAGGACCGGTCGTTATGGCGAGGTTTGGGGGAGGCCTATGTCCAGCAGTGGACGTCTATAGGCTGATGATGATGATGATGATGAAAAAAAAAAAAAAAAAAAAAAAAAACCGTCCCTCACGAACTTCGGCAATGCCAGGTCATTGTAGTTACGTATCACTTACAGGCTCATGAACGTCAGTAACCATGCACAACCAGGTGCTGCGATACATATCAGTGGCGTGCAGTTTAAGAAGCAAATACGCATTGCGTACCCTAAAATATCAAATCAACTCAAAAGCATGTAGATATAATTATTTTTCAATTCTTCTTTTTTTATAAAAACCATGCTCACCAGAACATGCTCCTCTATATCCAACTAGAGGCACGTATGCTGCCCCTAAGTGGAAAACAAGATAAGAACTGAATTCCGCTACTTTATTTCATTACTCGCTCGAGCGGCACTGAATAACAGGCAGTTCCCAACATGCAAATCTGGGGAAAGATACATTGAAGATTGGAAATTTAACGAGAATTTTATCTTAAGCACACAGTTATAAAAAAGTACATAAGAGGCTTCCATTTTTAAGATCTAAAAGTACAGAAGTATCTATTGATCTAAAAGTATAAAATAGCTTTCAAATATAATATCATCATCGAAATCAGTTCAGACAGGGAATCTAACAGAGCTATCATAAAGTACTACTTATCCCGTACTATCTTCACTGGACTTCCATAAATATTTCTAGACAAAATTAGCCAAATCAGTTCAGCCTTTCTCAAGTTTTAGCGAGAAGAAAAGAAAAAATAAAAGCCTATTTTAAGGATTTGTGGCGACCAATAATAACGCGCGAGATCCTGAATCGCGGTTACGACATATGCAGAAATCTTCGCATTTATACGACATCTGAAACCTACTACAGTGGGCTTCGGCCTGACCACCATGCACTCGCCCGGTCGGAGATCTCCCTTTGGCCATAAGTCCACTGTAGATACCCACAGATTACTTAAAAATGGATACCTTTCTGATCTGAAATAAAAATAAATAAACAAGTATCTAAATCTGTCCAACGATTACGCAAAAAAGCTGATTCGATTATCTCTTTTGAAAGACGGTCAAAAACTGAATTTCCTTAATAGTCAACATATTTATTATAATACTTTCATGCATTCTTACACATTCTTACCGCGATATTTAATTAATTGAGTTGTCTCGATATTTGTTGCAAACGTCATGATCACGAGAAGACTGGATACTGCGGGACTGAAGACTGGACCTCAAACTAGTTCCAGTGGTACCACCCAAAAGCGAACGAGAAAGAGGGTAGACAGATTTGTTTGCTCTTAAATCGACAATCGTATCCAGTCTTCTCGTGATCATGACGTTTGCAACAACGTTGAAATATCGAGACAACTCAATTAATTAAATATCGTGGTAAACCCGTTGAAAATGCATGAAAGTATTATAAAAAACCGTGAGTGTCTGAATAAGTTTATATTTATTATATATCAACGAAATATATAAATTCTTTGAGCATTCAATTCACGTGAATTGCCCCTCACCACATCATTACTTTGAGAGCTGGAAATGTATTTCGAGTTTTGAGAAAAACGAGGGTCTCTGCACGTTATATTTTTCATTTTTACCCGTAATAGAAAATAAACTTTGGGATGTTTGTTTTTGATCGTTTTCTGAATCGTTTTTACCGGTATTCGTAAGTAAATAGCTAATAGATTTTTTTTTGTTAATCTCCAAAATGATACGAACGTTGATAATTGTAAAATATATTGTACTAGCTGCCCTGCGCAAATTCGTCTGCGTCACATAGGAATTGTTTCCGGGAATTTTCTAAAAGTACTCATCAGGACGCTTCATTAAAGCCCAAACACGATGAGGTTATCTTGCTTATTGACGGAGTTCCTGTGGCCACCTTCCAGCTCCATCATCAGACCTTGATCTAAGGTATTCTATCTCTCAAGTTGGATCGAACTGCTCATGGTGTGCAAATTTTATTATAATCGGTTAAGTGGTTTAGGAGTCCATTGAGGAGAAACATTGTGACACGAGATTTATATATATTAAGATAAGATTACAAAAAAGAAAGTTTAGAATCTTTTTAGTAAAAGAAAGAAAAAAAGTAAAAGAAGAAAAAAATATTTCATTCACACTATTATTTTTTTAAATCAGTTATACTTTTTTCTAATCTATGGTATGTCCGATTATCGTTGCTACCATATGACATTTAAAAAAAATAACTACAAATAAAAGTGGTCATAATTTGTATTCCGATAGGTCGTTCACCCCACATCAGCTGATACAAAATTACAGATCCACCCTGTATAGTTATTCCGTGCTCAGGTGATCAATTAATCGATCAAACGAGATTTGCTGGTTTGACTTGGAATTGGTTTATAATTGAATCATGTTTATACACAGGGACGGATTTAGTAACAAAAATGGGACGTAAAATGACCCACATACTTTATCACTGCTTGTATGTGGAGTAATGTTGTAAATGTGATCAGTTGTTTTACGTTTTGATAAAAAATATGTTCGTTATATTTTCATTTAAGCCTAAATAACTTCTGATCATCAGAATAAGATTTAGACTACATTTTATTTCGATAGGTGGCGTAGAAATCTGACAGAATAATATTATTATCAACTTCTTTACAGTAATGTAATAGCTACAAAAGTAATTAATTAACTTCCTCAACTAATTTTGTTCTCAAAAAGCACTCTTCAAAATTTCATTCTGTTTTTATTGATCTAACTCAAAGGAAATCAAACGTTTTAACTCAAGACGGATTAATTAAGCAATATAATGCTTTCCCTTTAATTTTTACATCAAATTTAACTTTCCGGAGCGACTCAAATAGAAAATCGAATCAAAGGCTTACAATTAAATAACAAATTTTGTAATTCTCTTTAATCTATTTTTCATGTTGTGCTGAGAAGTAATTAATTTTCAAAATGGCCATTCTTTAATTAGATATTACCAGAAATCTTAATTACTTATTTTTAGAGATGGTATTAGGTTAAGTACGATTAAGTTTTAGACTCTTATACGTAGCTTGTAAAGATACGAAAATACCGTCAGTTTAAAAAGTGCTCAATCAAGAAACAAAAAAGATGTAGAAAAACTTACAACTAAAATAGCATCTGAAGATGAATAAATAAAAACAATGGATTGTGACAAATAATACTCCTTTTTACACGAATCCATTAACTAGATAAAAAACTTCGTTATGCAAATGTCGGTCCACATGGGACCCACATTGGACCCACATGTAATCCCAAGTACGTCTCTGTACTTATACGCTTGCCCCGAAGACAACTCAGCTGAATTTATGTAAACTGTTAATTACGGATTGATGTTTGATAGAATTAGTTTGAATAATTGTGTATTTGAAGATAAATTTAACTCGTTTTAATATTAATATTTGGGTTATACTCAGGGTGGGTAAGGGAGGAAATTTTTAATTGATTAGAAAAATTAGTATAGTGATAGACTTTGGTTTAGATGACAATAAATTTACCGTAGATCGCAGGATTTTGATTTATTTGATAAAATAGAACTTCATTTGAATGAAAACAAAAACAAAGCGATACATAAAAACGATTTGCAAAAAGTACTTACAGATATTAGATACTTACCTTGATTACATAGATAATTACTATGTCAAATATTTTTTATAATTTTGGTATGATATATTTATTATTAAGCATAAACACGAGAGAGCCGGTGGTCGCTTCGCCAACGACTACCGGTTCGTCCGGGGGTCCGACTCGTGAGCGTTGATCGTGAACGCGTCCCGTCACCCAATCTCGTGCTGGGTTCTGTTCTCACCCGGGGTTCGGACTCTGCGTGAACGGCAGTAGGTTTTGGTGCGGTTCGACTCCCATATACCCCACCTGCAGGGCGGGTTGAAGTCCGGCGTTCCTCCTGTCACAAAAAAAAAAGAAAAAAAAGTGTAGACTTTTATTTTAGCGAATTTGAGATTCAAAAATTTTCAAACGCCTCTATTATTCTTATTACTCAAATCTTCTCTTACATCATACATACTAATAATAAATCATTTATTTGCAAGGAATGTAGTACACAAGGTCTTAATCTAATACAAATGAACTAATACATTCTACTCATTAGGCGTGCAA
The DNA here is from genome assembly GCA_030269945.2 of Trilocha varians. Classification (NCBI taxonomy): domain Eukaryota; kingdom Metazoa; phylum Arthropoda; class Insecta; order Lepidoptera; family Bombycidae; genus Trilocha; species Trilocha varians. The sequence goes on from AP028257.1 coordinate 10,320,998, forward strand.
ATATTAAATTAAATTGTACAAATCTAGACATTAAATTAATATTAGTTTAAATTGAAAGAAAAACACTGTCATCAAAACCATTCAATAAAACAATAACTTACATTTACAAAGAACAATATTTCATTAAAGTATAAAAATAGGTATAAAATTAGGTCAATATATTAATATTCATTAATTAATCTATTTAATGTTCATAAAGCTATAAAATTCATTAATGCTGTAGAAACAATTTTTGAGCAGCCAACTATTTAATTTAAATAAGAATAAAGATTCTATCACTTTTAAGTCATCAGGAAGAGCGTTATATACGTTATATATATGTAAAAAAAATCGACTTTTATTTTAGCGAATTTGAGATTCAACAATTTTCAAAAGCCTCTATTATTCTTATTACTCAAATCTTCTCTTACATCATACATACTAATATAATCTATACATATAATAAAATGATAGAAAAGTCAACATTGCAAAATACACTCTCCCAAGTCAAACAACCGTTGAACATAATGATGGCGCGATTCAGAATCCATACATTTAGTACTGTAAAAAAGTCAGCTTTGTCCGGGATAAACTCGAAAACTGCTGCACCGATGTACTTCAAATTTGGCAAGAATATTGCTTAGAAGTCGGGTCAACACATAGGCTATATATTATAGTGCTATCATTTCTGAGGAACGGGATATAAATATAATAAATTTCATTCAAAAATTTTAGAGCACCGACATCTATCGGCGTTTAAGTCAAATTTCATGTGGAAGCATTTTTTATTAGTACAAGAGCTAGCAACGTCGGGAAAACAAACATTTCAGTAAAGCCAGTTTTTATTTTTATATATGCTATCTCTCATACTCTTTCACTTTTATATCAGTTGGCAAATTAATTTTAGGTTTTTAAGTGCTTAAAAAGATTCATTAAAAAAAATCATTCAGAATTAGCGTCTGGCACAGAAAAACAACAAAAAATATCTGGCAATAATAAATTCATGCAGCAAAAAGTACAATAAAAATAATTTAACGAAAAATGTCTTAAAAATAATTTAAAAATCGGTTTTTTATCCAGACCTTACCACTACCGGCTGGAGGCTACTACTACACAGTCCGTATCGGTAAATACTCTGTCAAAAACGTTGCTAGCTCTTATACCATAATTTAAATTTGATTGTGTCATTTTTGGCACTGTCAATGGTTATTTTTTTAATTTTCATAGATACAAAGAGTTCTGTTCCTTCTTAAAAAATGTGTATTTAATTCGTTTCAGAGATTAGCAAGATGTATACATTTAAATAAATTTCACTAAGCAGTTTTAGAGCAACGACATCTATTGGCCTTCAAGTCGAATTACATATGGAAGCATTTTTTTGTTGATATAAATATTAATAAATAATTTAAATTTGATTATGTCATTGTGGGACAATGTTTCCTATTTGCTAACTAGATGGCGTTGGCGTATAAATTTGTATATTCTGAATCGCGCTATCATTTCGTACATCAAATGTCAAAACTGAGGTTACCTGCTTTGCTATAAGTCATCGTGTGGTTAGTCAAATTGAACTCTTTAGCTATCATTATAATTATTATTATTTAGTTTCGACTTAAAATACTTAAAATGCCTGGATAACGATCTAATTTATCTCAATGTTCAAACGATACTCGAAGGAAAAGGTTAGCTCGATGTCTAGAAACCGCCGTTGAGTATGAAGCTAGGTTGGCTAATGGCTACTCTTTAAGAACACATTGCGGAAACTCAGTCGATCGAAAATCTTGAAGAGCAGGATACTCAGTTAAGGAGAGATCACTCTCAGCCTGCTCTTTCACGGTCGTTGGAGACTGATGAGCAGCTTGAAGAGCGTAGTACAGCTGCTCAGCAAAGTTATCAGGACGTACGTGACGATACTTCTGCTCATGTATCGCAAGACCGGGACAGAATGCAGGAGTCGCAAGAGCAACCATGGCTAAATAAAGAGGGAAGTGGATTCATGTACAATGTTGCGATTAACTACGCCGCACACGGAGATATTAGCAATCTTAGAAGAAGTGTGCGCCCTTTGTCGAGCCTGCAAATGGAGAGGGGAGCCCAATGGGATGTGTTGTGCATCTGGTAAGGTACGCTTGGAGTCTATGCAAGACCCAACAGAACTGTTGAAACTCTTACTAAGCGGCGAACATCCGGGTCCAGCCATTTTTTGAAAAACATTCGAGCCTATAATAGCGCCTTCCAGATGACTTCGTTTGGTGCAAATCAAATCGTTGAAACAGGGTTCATGCCGATATTCAAGATCCAGGGACAAGTTTACCATCAAATTGGTTCGCTGCTACCTACAGATATTTCAAAATTTTTGCAAATTTATTTTGTGAGTGTTTTTGAAGAACAAGCACACCTACGAAGTATATCCATCCCCAATTTGGACGTGCTCAAGAATTCTCCGAAGAGAGAGGTGGACAAGTGGTGCTTCCAATGTCTCTCGGTAGAGTTGTATCCAGCTTAGAAGAACTCATTCGTTGTGTGTACAACGAAATCAGTCGTATATTACACCAGCAGAATTCTTGGGTGTGTGAGCGAGCCATTTTGACACCCTAAAATGACCAGGCTGCAGCAATTAACGAATTCTCTCAGAAATTGAGGGAAATGAACTGTCGTTGAGCAAGATGATGCTACACATTATCCTGTAGAATTTTTGAACTCTCTGTCAGCAAGTGGTTTTCCAGCACATACTGTCAAGCTGAAGGTCAGTGTCCCGATTATGCTTCTTCGGAACCTATCTCCTCCGAAGTTGTGTAACGGGACCCGTCTTAAAGTCATCTCGCTCCACAAACACACAATTGAGGCGGAAATTCTTACGGGTTCTGGCGTCGGCGACGCAGTATTTATATTACTCATTCCTCTCATACCATGAGGTATGTTCCTGAACTTTCCGTTCCAGTTCAAGCGCGTACAGTTCCCTGTGAGCGTTTGCTTCGCGATGACTATCAATAAGTCGCTGGAGCAGACACTGGAGACAGCGGGTGTCGACCTCAGGACGGGCTGCTTCTCACACGGGCACCGGTACGTCGCTTGCTTCCGCGTCACCGGTCCGGACTCTCTTTATATTTTGGCTGCGGAGAGCCAAACCACTATTGTGGTTCATTGAGAAGTTCTATAAGCATGTTTTTTTACGCTATCTTCTAATCTTATCTTATATTTGTCTTAATTTGATTATTTTCTACATCTGCTTTAGTCACAACTTTTGCCTTAATTCAGCAAAATCACCTTAAAGTCATTTATTCGAAGCGGGTCTGAATTAGCACTTTTTGCACTTAAATTTTACGAAAAAACAGTCTTATTCTGTTACTGTGCTTAGTGTAGATATGAAAGGTAAAGAAGAAGACCAGTCAATTAATGTTAGTTTAAAAGATACAATTGTTGGTATATTATTATGGCGCTGTACATAGCATTCACGCAGACGACGTCGCGGGCAATAGCTAGTATCATAATATTATCACACGACCCCCAAATTGCGGACTTTAACTGCCATAAGTTATTACGTTAATAAGACGAAAACACGGCACAGTTAATCTGTAAATCCCGGCGTAGGTTGTATATAAATTGGGAGCATCAAGAAAGAGGGTAGATTAACATAAACTAGTTCTGATCTACCCGGACCGGGCTTTGCATATGTTATGATGATGAATATTCAAAATAGTTACATTAAGTATTATGGAAGAGTAGCTGATCTGCGCAACTGCGTAATAAAATGTATGATATTCCTCTGATGTAAGTCATGGTGGCAAAGTGGTTGAAGCGTTTGCCTTCCATACGGGAGGTTGGAGGTTCCTAACCGGTTTGTACCTCTAAATCATAATGTGAAAAAGAAGTGTAATTCTTCACAACACCACTGACTAAAAACGGCGAAGGAAAACAGTGAGGAAACCGGCATATGGAAAAAGGATTCTAAAAATCCTTCGAAGGTATGTGAAGTCACCAATCCGCAGTAGTCAACGTAGACTATGCCTAACCCCCCTTCGGAGGAGACCTGAGCCCAGTAGTGGGCAGTAATGGGTTGTTACAATTCAATACAAATTCCTCTGATAGTGCCGAAAACTTCTGGAGAGGCGGCCACGAACCGGTAGGTGCAACGTGGGCAGACCTCTCACAAGACGAACCGACGATTTGATCAGGATCGCGAGAGGTGACTGGATGCAAGCAGCGCAGGACCGGTTTGAGGGAGGCCTATGTCCAGCGCTGGACGTCTATAGGCTAATGATGATTATGTTAAAATTTCCAAAATTTCAAAGATATTTACTGAAACTTAACACGTCTATCACCCTTGTTGTTTTACAAAATTTAAAATTAGGCACAAATATTTGTTTAAGGCGACATATTTGAAGAGCTGAGTAGCGGTTGTTTGTCTTAGCGACAATGTTTACCGACAGTTTTAAGTAATTTTGGCGGGAAAATTTACAAAATGGTTGATGAAAATCTTGATTGTATGAATTAAATAATATTGTAGCGTGCATTGCTTGTAATTGTTGATCGATAAAATGGATAAATTGAAAAATTCTTGGACGAATTACGGGTAACTTTTGGATTTATTTTCAACTACGCAACGAATATCCAATTCAAAGATTAACGAAATTATTTCTAGTCTCTCCCCAAACTCTGTTTCTTTTTCGAAGCCAGTGTAAACATACCAAATTAAGACAAAAAAACGCTACAATGTCATTTCGCTTCCTCCGCCTTATCTTTCCGCCCAATAATTTTGAAACGAACACAAAAAAAATAGAAAATATATAACAGGAGTCGTTACGGCAAACAAACTTGATGTGATATAATTTAAGTATAGTAATAGTACCCAATATTTACCGTAGAGTAAGGTTATAATCATTTTGGGAGGTTTTGCTCATAATCTCCACGCTGGGCAGGCGTGTTGGAGATCGCAGAGACACAGGGTGTCGCACCACTGACACTGTCGAAGAACTGATGCCCGATGGAGTAGACGGGTTCTAGAGTGGAGACCGCGATGTGGTAAACGTAGTGTTGGGCGCCCCCCTGCTAGATGGAACGATGACTTAAGATAGGTGGCCGGTAACAACTGGATGAGACGAGCAGAAGATCGAGCTCAGTGGCGTATTTTGGGAGAGGCCTATGTCCAGCAGTGGACGAGTGTGGGCTGATGATGAAGGTTATAATATGTACCCAAAGCGTAACACTTGCCGTACAATCCCGTGCTGGGTTTTGTCCTCAGCCGGGGTTCGGACGCTGAGCGTGAGCGGCAGATAGTTTTAATGTGGTTTGAGTCTCACATACTCCACCTGTGGGTCAGAGGAAAACTGACGATTTGATCCTCTTTAAAAACAACTTTCAGCACACTAAAATTACCAAAATATTGACTTCGTTTTAAACAGGGTGGATCTGTAACTGTTGTCTTCTTTTCTTTGAATAAGTGGACTGTATACTTTGTTTTAGTTTTTTATTTAGATGAATAAAACTATGTACAAAAAAAAAACTGATGAAATAATTAAAATTAAATAAATAGGCATGCTCTCGTCGGCGGCTGATCGAAAGGTAAGAAGTGTCATGGTGGGCCCTTTGTGGAAACGGAAGCCATATTAAATCCACATTCAGATACTGAACAGTAACTTACTGTAAACTCTGTAACCAACTGAAGTGGGGTGAATGATTTGTCGAAAAACAACTTAGAACCACTTTTATTTTTGAAATTTTGAAAGGTATGATAACGTGCATTCAAATAACGTTGAATAAAAATAATTGGTTGCCTGTAAATACGGGCGAAAGTTTTACGTGACAACAACTCGGGCATGGTTAGCCCGCCTAAGAGCGAGAGAGACAGACATAAAAAGTGAAAGGCACGCGTGCCTCTCACTCGCTCTCATTGTGAGCGCATAACGTGAGCAGAGCGTAACGCAGTTTCTTGAAGTGTCACCCGGCAAACCAATTTATAGGACGTTGTCACGTCAAAATCGATTCCGAAAAATTAAAGTCATTCTAAGTTGTACTTTCACAGGTCATTTACCACACTTCAGCTGGTACATAATTACAGATCCACCCTGTATTATTATTTGGTCCAAAACATACAACACTCTAACAGTGAGAACTTGACACCAAGAAACCTTATACTGGTTTATTTTTGGAGCTTCTACGTCTCAAATAACTTCACTACGTCTGGTTAAGATAAGCTAGCTTACGTTTGAACCACTATCAACTTTCTAGATAAAATCTGAGAGAATTCGTGATTCTTTTTGAAGAGTATTTTCAGAATAAATGTGAATGGTGAAGTTTTTGTTGGAGATAATTCGTTTTACTTACGTTTTTGAATTATAAATGGTATTACAGGCTAGAAGCATGTTGATCACGACAAAACAATAATGTTTAACTAAAGTACTCACACTAGGCGAGCCTGTATCGTGAGTACCGTAACACGATTACTAAAGGTTGTCACTCCGGTTCACTCAGTTCCCGTTTTATTTATTATTTTTTACGTTTTATTTAATTAAATATTTATTTTGAAAGTGGCAATATTTAGATCCACTGAACCGATGTAGATAATTCGTTTATGGACAGCTACGTTATTAGTGGGGGGCGGCGCGACGGGAAAGTGTGCCGAGAGCGTAACGCGTCGCGTCTTCCCTCATAACCCCGTGCTGGGTTCTGGCCCCAGCCGGGGTTCGGACGCTGAGTGTGAGCAGTTGGAGGTTTTAGTGCGATTCAACTCCCACATACCATAATAACATAGAAAAAAAAATCAAAAAAAACTTTATTTGTGAGTGTGCCAACTGCACATGGGTGAAAAAAGACTGTTGAAGTGATAGAAGATAATTATCTAATTTTGGTTTCTCGTTATTTATTATAGTCCTAATAAACCAAGACTAGAAGATAAACCTTCCTTTGGAACGTAAAAAAACACATGAACATGTATTTTTTTTATCATAACCTAAAATCATACAACTAGCGCCATCTATTTCAGGCGCGGTCAAAACTCCCAAAGAAACGAAGACGAGTGCTCCCAGTCGAACAGCCTAGAAGAAAACGCGACGCTAGCGCCTCCAACCGCCGTGTCAATGCCGTGAAACACCCGGTAGTACTGAAGGACTACTCACCAGGACCGAATAAATTCGGTACGTAAGAGTTTCATGAAAATGTCAATAGATGTCGCTGTTCTAAACTTTTTTAGTGCGTGGAAATTCTGATAGATGGCGTTACTAGTGGACTGCAGATATTTGTTTTAAATTATTTTGCGTATTCTTTGTTGTTTTGCATGAACCAACTATTTCAATACAGGATATAATTAAAGATAGTTTAAGCATAATATTATAATTGAAGTAATTTAGAACTCCATTCATAGAATCTAACTATGAGATAACAATGTAGTAACAACTTAATTTTGTGTTAATCATTGTTGATAATTTCCTTGTGGAAAGAAAAAGTACTCATTTTTTATTTCCATTTAGGTAGATAGGTTAACGATCCAACTGATTGTAAGTTCGCTTATGGAATGACGCCTTGTCCTTCTTCAAATTGCAGAGGTCCATGAGCGACGGTATCCACTAACAATCAACTGGCCAGTTGGCTCGTCTACAAAAAAGTTACCATAAGTAACACGTGACATTAAATTGTTCATCTATAATTTCCAGGTGTAAATGGCATGAATATGATCAGCCTGGCACTCCAAGGTCCTCCGAATCTTCTCCGACCTCCCAACACTCAACCATTACAAGCCCGAGCTCCAATTGGTAAGAACCTTGTTCTCTCTTTTGTGTGTGTTAAATGTCACTAGATGGCGTAACTGTGACAAGCCTGGAGTTTGTTTAAAATCTATTAACCACTCAACTGGGATCGGCAACCAAATTGGTTTGTTTACTTTTGCCAAGTCTGTGGCAGGAGCCAAAATTGAGCACAGTTCTAAAACTTGTTTTGTTTACATTTTTTAATCATCTCATATTTTACGGAGATGATATATTTTCGCTGGAAATGCAATACAGCGTCATTTAGTAATAAAGATTTACCAAAATATAATATTTAACTAAAAATCAAAATTAAAATTATTGGAAAAAAATGTTTTTAAAAAGGGGCTCAAACACGGTAGTGATTCCGAACAAAGTCCCCAGTTTCGCCATCTAGCGAAAAGTGACGTTCCCAGTTGAGTGGATAAAATATTGTTTTAATAATATTTCGAATGCTGTATTAAATGTAGTATTAAAATTGAAATTAAACTGTCTCAATAAAATATGAGACGATAATAAAAATTAACAGCCTTAATTAACATGAACACACTTTAATTTGAAACTCAATTTAAATTAAAGAGTACTTTTTTCTATCTTTTCAGTTAAAAGTTCCATCGTACACATTTAGAAACAGACCAATTTTGGTTATCCTAGTTGTGTGATTAAAGAGCCAATTCTCACGAACAACAGCTTTAAGATTAGGTCTCCTACTATTTCCATTGAAAATAGATTACTACGTAAACAACCTTTTAAATAAAACCCAAGCAAATTGTCTTATAATAACATTTCGTTCTTAATTCAATTTTATAATATTAAACTAAAAATGTTTTTCTTTATTTTCAGTTGAAAGCCCCATCGTACACACACAATCGGGGGTGATATCCCTTGCATCATTACAACCGCCGCTCCTCACAGCTCCACCCTTACAACCTCGACCAGCAACCACAGGTTCCTTAGACCTCATGCTGCCATTACAACCTAAACTCCTCCCCGGTTACAACCTCCAATCCTCATACCTCTCCAACACTTTATCAACCGTCCGACCTCCGGACATAGAGTTCAAGCCAAAAGTAGAGATAATAGTAGAAAAGATAGAGTCCATAGATAGTGATAATAATTGTTTTAGTAAAGATGATGTTAATAATTACATTGATACGGATAATTATAAAGATGATAGTCCTAATAATAACTCTTAGTGCGGTGGGAGTGTGGGCCAATCATAATATTATGGTTTTATAACGGGTAGACTAATAAATTGTGAATTATTTGGCGTTTACAAATAGTTTAGTTTTGATATAGTATTTTGATCTTTTGGTTTGGAAATACCGAAGTTTTTTTTTACTAAAAACGAAGATCTCAAGTTGTTGAGCAAAGAAATTATGTTATAGGTCCACACATATTCTTTAATATAAGATATGATATTTAATATTATAGTTGTGAAACCCCATAGTGTAAATCCCAAATTTTGTAATATATTATTAATGTAAAATTCGATCTAAAATTTTCTAGTCAATATCTTACATTAGGATTATCTTTAAACTAATAGAAATTTAATTGTTTAGTGATTTAATGGTTAAATCTCAATTATTGTTTTTAAGCTATATCATAGTCTAAACGATTCTTTACTGTTGTAGTAATTTTAATTATTTTTTATGTTTATATTTTTCTTTTTGTTTATAATTTTTAGATATAGTGAATCTTAATTACCAAGTGTTTTTTTCAGTTTGGTAATTTCATTAGACAATACTACTAGTTACAATATTTTTGTTTTTAAACGGTTTTATTATTTGTATTCTTATGAAAACGTCTAAAAATTAATATTTAGTGATTGTATAGTACATAGAAGGCAGTACGTTAAATTATTTACATTATAATAGAATCAAATTATACTACATTTGGAATAAGCAGAGATGATGTACTTTTAAATTTTAAGTGCCAATATTATGTTAGCCAAAATTGTTATTGTAAATGTAAATGTTTTTCAAAAAACGATAGGTAAGAAAAGTGTCAAATAATGAAATCCTTTGCCAAAAATATTATTTGTGCCAAATTTTGTCAAAAATTGTGTAGAAAGTGTCAAATATTTATAATGTTTGCCAAGACCATTATTAGTGCCAAATTTTGTAAAAAATTGTGTAGAAAGTGTCAAATATTATTGAAGGATTAGAAAATCTCCAGAATTCTTATTTTTTTAAGAGTGAATGAAATTTATTAATGTCGTAAATAATTACATCGTTTTCTCTTTGTAGAATCTGTTTTTGACCAAGAATAACAAATTATAACATTGAAATAATGTAACAAAATTAAATTGTATCTAAACTTACTCAGACACTCGCGGTTTTCTATAATACTTTCATGCATTTTCAACGAGTTCTTAGCACGAAATTTAATTAATTGAGTTGTCTCGATATTTCAACGTTGTGTGTTACTATACTTCTAAAAGCGAACGAGAAAGAGGGTAGACAGATTTGTTTGCTCTGAAATCGACCCGCAGTATCCAGTCTTCTCGTGATCATGACGTTTGCAACAACATTGAAATATCGAGACAACTCAATTAATTAAATATCGTGGTAAGAACCCGTTGAAAATGCATGTATTAAATTATATCTTTTTGTATTTCTCATTAATACGACGATGGTATTGTTTTTCTCTTGAATGTCCTCCGATATTGGATACTGTTTTGGATAATGCTTTAACTATCTGTGTTATTTTATAATTTATATACTTTTGTTAGTTTCCCAAATAAATAAATAGTATCTTATCAGTGAAAGTCCTGAACATAATGCGGATTATTATTAGATTTAGGATATTTTTGTAATGTTACCAAATGTTTTATGTGTTCTGTTTTGTTATTGTAATTCTTAGATCGAATGAAAATAAAATCTAATGTTTTTGATACTTTTTCGTTTTATTCCCTTGATTTTTTTTTGGAAATACATAATTAGTAAAAATGGTGAAAGTAAAATTTAAAAAAGAGATTTTCACTACTTTCATAGAATTCGTCAAAATTACAAAAAGCATGATAATTAAAGGAAATTAGTAACATAAATTAAGTCGTGGTGACCGAGTGGTCGAAGCGCTTCCTTCCGAACGGGAGGTCGCGGGTTCAAATCCGGCCGGCTTGTACCTCTAAATCTAGATGTGAAAAAGATTTATGCGCAATTTTTCACAACACCACTGGCTATAAACGGTGAAGGAAAATATCGTGAGGAAACCTGCATATCGGAAAAGGGTTCTAAAAATCCTTTAAAGATGTGTGAAGTCCCCAACCCGCACCGGGCAAGCGTGGTGGACTATGTCTAATCCCTCTTCTGAGGAGACTTGAGCCCAACAGTGGGCACTAATGGGTTGGTACAGGTACAGGATAAATTAAGCGATAAAAATAATCACTTAGATATTAAGATCATCAACAAACTTCTACACAACAGACAGACTACTCAGGGTCAACATAATTGAAACGCCCCGTTTTAATTACATTTTGTATGCATTTGCCTGCATTGAAACTATCTGAAACATCATTTGACAGTTGGTCTAAAAGTTGTCATTTTTCGTGCATTGGGTGTTGGCAAGCCAATATCTGTTCGCAACAATAGCTGTTTTACAATCAAATCATCTCAAACCTTATACTCAACATAAAAAAATATCTAAAACATACACAAAATTCCTAGCAAACTTCTCGCATGTGAGGTTGTGTAAATCGCTATAGAACCAGTAATCAATACACCAAACATGGACGGGCTACGTGACTAATTTTAGAAGCTACGGAACCGAGCTTTAATTAAAGCTCACGTATAGGGTTCCGTAAAGCTTCGAAAGTTTTGGGTGACAAAACATGACGGGAATGGTTTTAGTATGTTAAAGTGGCGAAGTTCTTGTATAACTCCATTCCTATCGGGTTCCTTTTCGATAGTCGTAAATAAAATTATTGAAATTGATGGATTCTCGTACTTGGTGTCCCAAAGGCGCTATATCTCTCTTGAAACGAGCTTTAACAAAAGTCTTGACTTATTTAAAGAGCTACAGAACCCATACTGAGCGTGAATTAAAGCTCACGAGATGGCTTGCGTAAAGGCTTCGGAAGTTTTCGGTGATATAAGGTATGTGTTTTAATGTCTGAAGTACACAAATGGAGCTATTATGGTAAGTGGTTACCTTTGCTTACGGACTCCTATGATACTCCTACTCCCGTATCAGTAGCATGCATGTATAGTTTGGTCATATCCTGTACAATATGTATTATAGAATTATCAATACTAATATTATAAAGAGGAAAGATTTGTTGGTTTGTTTGTAATGAATAGGCTCCGAAACTACTGGACCGATTTCAAAAAATCTTTCACCTTTGAAAAGCTACATTATCCTCGAGTAACATAAGCTATATTTTATTTTCAAAAAAATTAGGGATCCGTATGAAAATATCGAATAGGTAAAACAATAATGTCGTCGGGCCGCGTAAATAATGTCGCGACAACATTGCGAGTAACTACTGTTTGAACACCTTTGTGACGCAGACGAAGTTGCGGGGGTCATCTAGTTATATATACAGGGTGTTGTTGCTCGGTGAAACAATACTTTAAGGGCTTAATCTATATCACATTTCAAATCATATACACATACTTTTGAAACGGAGATAATGACTTTATTTTCCCATACAAAGTTGAAAAAATATTATTTTGTATTATTTTAGACAACCCTACCCTGACCTACATGTAGCGTGCTATATCTATATGCTATTTTCACGCACACAGGCGCATCCGATCGCAATTTTAGAGTTCCGTACTATAATAAACTCCTACTAATAGAAAATTAACACGTAGTTTTGATTAGTTATAACTTATGATATATTATGCCTAGAAAACCCAGACTTGGTGGATGGCTTCTACATCAAGTATACTATTTGCTGTGAAAGTATTGTTTCATCGGATTTTAACACCCTGTATATTCAAAGTTTATTTATCATCATCATCAACAGCCCGTAGACGTCCACTGCTGGAAATAGGGCCTACCTCAAAACTCGCCACGAACTTTTCTGCGCTATCTGCATCCAGCGATCTTGACAAGGTCATCTCTCCACTCCAGAACTTCATCTATCTAATATATATTATAAAGGCGAAAGTTTGTATGTATGGATGGATGTATGAATGTATGTTTGTTACTCTTTCACGTAAAAACTACTGAATGGATTTGAATGAAACTTTACCACAATATAGCTTATACATCAGAATAACACATAGGCTACAATTTTTGAACCCCTTTGTAACGCAAACGAAGTTGCGCGGGTCACCTAGTACAATATAAAGTTAATTAATTATCAAAGAATAGTTTATAAGTCCCTCTCGTACAAACTTTAAGATATTAATAACAAATCTTAACCCGTCGTCGCTATCCATAAACTATTTAATTAATCAAAGCATCTGGAATTCGCGTCGGTATTCCGCGCTCACACCTCACGATCAAATTAGATCCGGGCTTATTATCCGGGTGGCTGACGTCTTTGAATCTAAGGGTTAACCGGATTACAATAGTACGCCGGTTAAGCTCTTAACACTACGGATGCGTGAATTGGTTGAAGATTTTTTAAAGCAATCGTCGAAACTGGTAATACAAATGAAGAAGATCTAACAATTTTTTTTTTCAGTTGTAGGTAATCGTCAGATATGTGGGAGTTAAACCGCACTAAAACTTTCAACCGCTCACACTCAGCGTCCGAACCTCGGCTGAGGCCAGAACCCAGCACGGGGTTATGAGGGACGGCGCGACGCGTTACGTCCACGGCACTCTTTCTCGTCGCGCCGCCCCCTACAAATGATATGGTGATTTTGATTTTATAGTAGGTATAATTTCGCAGTTCCAACTACAAACTTTCATATTGTTCGGCTGTCAAAAATGGGTCCTATTTTTTTAAAGATCAAACAAGTAGTTTTGTTGCTTATTTAAAGAGGAGGAGATGTTTAAAAGGGTTTTTTATTTTTAAATTGACAAGATCATGATTTCCTGTGTGTATTTATTTTCTGGATAAACCGATTTCTTATAAGAGCAGAATAAACATCATATCACAGAAAAAAGCAGATTTAAAAAAAAAACAGTGTAATTTGGTCTTTAAAATAGCGTCAATTTATCTTCAACTTTATCTTAAGTCACGAATCTATTCCCTCCTGCAGCGTGCATAATATCCAATTAGACGGCATCACAGCTCGTTCTACTAGGGATTGTAACTCAATCTAGTTCATGCTTCGAATAATGCCTTAGATAGTTTAGTTCTAGTTGAGAAAACCATAATGAACATTGAAGATTAATGGACGCTCATAAAAAAAACTTACAATAATCGTAATAAAAGATGAATTTCTTTCACACTTTTGTCGTATCATTCAAGTTGTATTGTTTTAAAGACATTTAGAATGAATTCCCATTCTCGGTGTTTTCAAAAGCTATGACATTTACTTCTTTAAGGTTTCATAAATTCCTGGCACCTCAATGTCCTGACATTGCAGAGGCTCATTAACAACCTACTTACAATAAGGTGGACCGTGGGCTCGTTTACCTTTCATACCAGAATTAAAAACTTCAGTTCAGTTTTAAGAAGATTACATTTTGGTCTGTAGATATTGCAATAAAAATCTAAAGAATTTATAGAACCACCCAGAGTCGAGGTGGAGTTTATATTTGGAATGACCGCAGTCATCGACTGTTTGTTTCAATTTTTTTTTCTGCCACGTACCATTTGGCTATGGCAATGAGCTCCCCTATTTGGTGATTCCCGATCGCTGTTGATTTCAAACGAGGCTTGAAGAAATTCCTTAAATATAGGCCGTAGTTAGCGGCTCCGTTTCTCCTGACATTACAGAGGTCCATGAGCAACAGGCCACCAGATTTTAAGCGTTAAAAAAAAAGAAAAAGCGTTCTATCTATAGCAATGATTTGAACCATGAAAATCCAAGAGTGGAAACTGAAAGAAAATAAAAGAATCCTATAGTGGTTGTTAAAAGCAAAGCTGAGTCGGTGCTGTATAATTGGCTCTCTTGCGGCTTTCATTAGTAGTTCTCTCGCTACTCAGTGTTAGGCTGTGTGCACATTGGATCTAGAACATTTTATGCAAGAAAACTTTCTGCAAATGAGGCTTGAAGAAAGTCCTGAAAGGTAGGCCGTAGGTAGCGGCCCCGCAGTGGCCACTGACTGCAAAGAAAATGGGAAATTTAAAATGCATGTAAAAGGAGAAGGAAAGATGGTCTGATTGTGTGAAGGATGATAATATCATGATTTGAGATGTGACAGTGGATCTATGTGGAGTTGAAAGACATATTAACCCAACGCCGCTGGAATAAAGTATAACGAAAGAAAAACATTACGACAAAATTGTAGTATTTATTGATGTGACTTGACTAAAGTCCTGTATAGATAACGACCCCTTATTTCCCTGTCATTGCAGAAGTTCATGATCGACGGTGACCGCTTACCATCAGGTTGGGCCGTAATTTCGTTTATCTGTCTAGCAAAAACAAGTTTAAAAAAAACGTTTTAATGTTAATTAATGTATAAACCATTGTACCCACAGCCGTCTCCGGGACATATCTTCAATATGCATCGCGTAGCCAGAAATGTTAGTGCACTCATGCTGCCGAATGTAGGAATTAACATAACTTCTCTACAAAAGAAAGCTGGGAAGTTACAAAAATGGTGATTAAGATTCTTTGAAATAGAAATGCAAGTTAAAAAGACTTTACTTAAAGCGAAGTTTGCGGAAAGATCTATTACTAGGATCATGAGCGACGGTGACCGCTTACCACGTAAGCCGTAAGCTCGTTAATCTGCAAATATCTTGCAAATTAGTTGCAATAAAAAAAAATCTGAGTTTACAGCGATTCCTTATGAGTTGAGACTTCACATAATATCTTCATAGGTAGGTAAACTCTCTTTAATTTGCTGATTTTTTTCACCCTTTTTACTATTAAAAATAAAACATAAACTTTGATAATACATCAAAAAGTTGTGTGCCTATTAAAATTTTCCAACGAACAAACAAATAAAATGAATAGAAAGTTTAATTTTTTGAACCATCCATCATAAATTTAAAAAGATAATCCTTCAGTATGACAGTTTTAATAACCATTAGGCCGTGATAAATTTGTTTTTAATTAATATTTAAGCGATTGTTTTTAAAATTACTGAGTTGTGTAACTTCGTTGTAACAAAGCAATAATTTAATATACAGTTTTATTATGAATCAAAGTATCAAAACACTTCTCTTGAGCTTACAAGTTACAAGTATTTGGCAATCTACACTAATATCTAAAACTAAATACGAATTTACTATATAAATTGTGTTATTTTGAAGGTACTTTATAATTTTAATCTTATCATTTTTTTTATACTGTTTTTAATTTGTGATGTTCTAATTGTATCTTAATGTATATTATGCATGCTGTAATCACTTATAATTAAGGGTACATATAGTCATAACCTTTGATTTATATCCTTAGTACCAACCCATTACTGCCCACTGTTGGGCTCAGGTCTCCTCAGAAGAGGGATTAGGCATAGTCCACCACGCTTGCCTAGTGCGAATTGGGGACTTCACATATCTTCAAAGGATTTTTAGAATCCTTTTCCGATATGCAGGTTTCCTCACGATGTTTTCCTTCACCGTTTTTAGCCAGTGGTGTTGTGAAAAATTGCACATAAATCTTTTTCACATTTAGATTTAGAGGTACAAGCCGGCCGGATTTGAACCCGCGACCTCCCGTTCGGAAGGAAGCGCTTCGACCACTCGGCCACCACGACTTGATTTATATAAGTGTGCATTATTAGTGTACTCTTGTTAATGATTCTTTTTCTTCTTTGTAGCGCAGGTCAGGTAAATTATAACACATTAGTTTTATTTTTCTATTTTCTTATTATAATAATGCTATTTCTAAAAATCAACTTCTTTAGTTTTTTTTAACACAACTAAAACTGTCTTAATCTTTGAAAAAGCAATCAACAAAACCGTTCTCTATTTACTGAAACACTTTCTAATTGCCTTCGCTTTTCAACGGGAAACGGAAACTAGGAGAAAATAGCATTTGCGACTGTAGTTCAGATAAATAAGTGTATTTTTGCAATTAAAATGTTGCCTTTAGTTTAGCTTCATAACCTCTACATTTATCGGGTATTTGCCCACCTCTCACTCCCACCACTGTAACTCCTGTGTAGCCAGGATCCACAGCGGCGACCATCGTAATGACTCTGAGCAGTGAAGCCCAGGAATCCGAGGGAAAGCTAACTTGTCTTGGGCCCCGCAACAAATTTAATCAGAAGATGATAGAAGGAGTAGGAAAACATGAGTTTCGACTTCCCTTCTCGCAAAGCGGGAGACAATTAAATAAAATTGAAAATGCATTACGCCAGAATTGAGAACCTCTACATCTATGTGACTTATGTCAAAATATATATTTTGCGAATGCGAATAGTCGTAATAGTATGTTTACATATTAGCTCGCCAACGTCCAACACACGTAAAAAACAAATGGCGGTGACGGCTGACCAACATGTATAAGACTTTACAATAATTCTCAAAAGTACTTTTTTGTGATGTGATGTCATCGAACGTGAGAAAACACGAGATCAAACAGATTTACTTACACTACTTGTCACATTGCAAACATGAACCTCGGTTTAGAGCATATACAACAGGAGAAGTACAACAACAAACAATCAAACTGCTTAATATTGGGTTCAGTTCAGAAACACAATGAAAACTCCTTGGTTCACAATAACAGTTTATACATCTTCCAAAAACAGTATAATCATCCTCCAAAATCAGTATAATCATCCTCCAAAATCAGTATAATCATCCTCCAAAACTCAGCCACAATTACTCTCAACTCTGTTCACTTGTGCGTTCGATGGCCCTGTACGGCGCGCCCGTTTGGGCCGGACCAGGAAACCGGACAGCAACTGTTGTCCGGCGCCTGCGCCGGCCACAGCGCGTCGTAGCTATCAGGGCCATCCGCGGATACCGCACCGTCTCCTTTGAGGCGGCGTGTGCACTGGCGGGGACGCCGCCCTGGGAGCTGGAGGCGGAGGCGCTCGCCGACGATTACCGTTGGCGTTGCGACCTCCGCGCTCGGGGCGTTGTGCGTCCCCTCAGAGCTGCGGTTCGGGACCGGAAGGCCCAATCTCGGCGGTCCGTGTTGGAGGCCTGGTCAAGGCGCTTGGCCAACCCCGACTGGGGCCTAAGGACCGTCGAGGCGATTCGCCCCGTCCTCAAGGACTGGGTGAGTCGCGGCGAGGGACGCCTCACCTTTCGTCTGGTGCAGGTGCTGACCGGGCATGGTTGCTTCGGGAAGTACCTGCATCGGTTACAGGTCGAGCCGACGACGAGGTGCCATCATTCCACGAGCGACCTGGACACGGCAGAGCATACGCTCGCTGTCTGCCCCGCATGGGAGGAGCAGCGCCGTGTCCTGGTCGCACAAGTAGGACGGGACTTGTCGCTGCCGGGCGTCGTGGCATCGATGCTCGACAGCGACGAGTCCTGGAAGGCGATGCTCGACTTCTGCGAGTCCACCATCTCGCAGAAGGAGGCGGCGGGACGGGTGAGGGAGAGCTCTTCCCTCCCCGACCGACCCCGTCGCCGCCGAGGTCGAGCGGGGGGCCGGCCCCGGGATGTGTCCCGGGATCTGGCCCCCTAAGTGTACCGGGTCCACTAACACCGGACCCGAGGGGTGTCGCGCTAGAGCTCAGCGCGCACTCTCTGTATCATATCGGTGGGCCTGCTTAGGGCCCGCCTACCGAGTGAGCCGGTGGTCGTCTTCACCGACGGCTGCCGGTTCGACGTCCGGGGGCGGCGGGGCGACACGTAAGCGTTGATCGCGAACGCGTCCTGTCACCCCTACATAATCGGATGTCGAGCGTGATTGGCGGGAGGTTTTAGTGCGGTTCGACACCCACATACCCCACTCGCGGGGCGAGTGGAAGTCCGGCGATTTCCTCCCGTCAAAAAAAAAAAAAAAAAAAACTCTGTTCACTTTGAAATCACTTCGACTACTGTATTTAAACGATAGTTCACACGCCTTTTATACTTTCTTGAGAAATACATCAGATGGCGCCACTAGTATTTCCGTTTTCATAAAATAAAATTAAAAGAATCTAACAACACTCTTATAAAATGATTCATCATAACCGGAAGTCTTTCCTTTAAATCGACGTAATACCCGCTTCTACAAACAATTAAATGGAATTAGAGAAAAGTCACCAAACATTAATATCCCGAGAGTTATGAGCTGTCCCTGAAGAAACTCTTTAAAGGTAAGAAAAAGGGAAAGGTAAGTTAGAGGTCTTCTAAATCGTAGATAGCGGCCCTACAGTGTCCCCTGATAATGCAGAGGTCCATGAGCGACGGTAACTGCTTACGATCAGGTGGCCCATAAGCTCATCTGTCCACAAGGCAATATGCTCTAAGTTAGTATAAATGGCCACCCACGACCTATTTTTACGGATTTCCTTAAGCCATTCATTTAATTTGCCGTATATTCTTATACTGTTTCTGTAGCAGGTGGGAAGTGGATGGAAGCAGCAAAGAATAGAGATCAATGGAATTCCTACTCAAAAACCTACTTAAGTTATTGTGTTTTGTTGTATTTATATTTTTGTAATGGGTGGAAAAATAAAGGCTTTTTTATTTTTATTTTTTTATATTCTTATACTTTCGTAGCTTATGTTCTATAGTAACAAGAAATGATTTATATTCTCTGGGCACCCCATCTCGAGGGACCAACATCTCATTTCAATATGGAAATAGCGATATTTGTAAGCATTAGTCATGTTTTATCTAATGTAGTTATGTTTTATTGAAAAGGAAAATAGGCTTTGATTTTCAATGTTTTTTTCGTTTAATATTGTTTGTAGTGTGAATGCTTTTAGAATTAGAGTTTGTCTGAGTACCTCACTAAAACCTTCTACAACTAACATTCTCGGAACCTTCCACGATGTTATAAAAGACGATGCGACGCGTTACGCTAGAAGTACAGTATTAGCGTAACGTTCGATCTTTAAAAAACTTCATGACGACAATTATCACTCTTCACCTGACATCATAATCATTCAAATCCACCCAAACTAAAGTAATAAAGTAAACTTAAAATAAAAAAAACAGAATAGAGTATCTCCTGTTAAGAAATCGGTCAACAAGCTCAAATAATAATTACATGCATTTTCAACGGGTTCTTACCACGATATTTAATTAATTGAGTTGTGATATTTCAATGTTGTTGCAAACGTCATGATCACGAGACGACTGGATACTGCGGGTCGATTTAAGAACAAACAAATCTTTCTACCCTCTTTCTCGTTCGCTTTTGGGTAGTACCACTGGAACTCGAACTCATATCACGACACACCACACTCACTGTATCTACAAGACTTTCTGAGCTTGAACCCTTAGTGACTTTTGTGTTTAGCACGTTGAAAATGCATGAAAGTATTATAGAAAACCGCGATGTCTGAATAAGTTTATAAGCTCAAATAAATAATACCCCTTCTTTCTTATTTACGTGAAACTAAAATTGGCACTCAAACACAAGAAGGTAAGTAAAATACGACCATAAGTATATTATTTGACTCTCAAAGGAAAATCGACCCTATTTTCTAGTAAAGAACGATAAAAATCCAAAAGCGATCCGGAAATGTTTCCCCGAAGCGTAAGTAGCGTATTAACTGGATTCAGAGAAGGTTTTAAAAAGGAAAATACAAATTGGTCTCTTCAGATATTAATAAGAAAATATTTTGAAGTGAAAATGCTAAAGAAATTAATATTGTCAACTTATAATTATATTGCTCCTGAGTTTTTAATGATTTTTTTTAGTTTTGACGTGACAACGTCTTATAAATTGGTTTGCCGGGTGACACTTCAAGAAACTGCGTTACGCTCCGCTCACGTTATGCGCTCACAATGAGAGCGTGTGAGAGGCACGCGTGCCTTTCACTTTTTATGTCTGTCTCTCTCGCTCTTAGGCGGGCTAACCATGCCCGAGTCGTTGTCACGTAAAACTTTCGCTCGTATACCGACTTTACAGGCAACCAATTTTTTTTTGTTGGAAACTTACCGACTTGATCCCATTTTCCCTTATGGAAAGTCAGACAAAATCAATTTAAAAGTTCAAGAATTAAATAGTTAGCAAACTCTTTCATGACCACATAAAAATTCAAAAAAATGTTTCCATATTGGCTCGACAACGTCCAACACATGTAAAAAACAAAAATGACGGTGACGACCAACCATGTAAACGGGGGCTTTGTATGCATTGACCGGCATTGAAGCTATGTGATTTTTGACAGGTGGCCTACCAGTTGTCATTTGCGCTTATTGGCAGTTGGCGAGCCAGTAAATCCCGGCATTACATACAAGGCAAGTAAACTTGGATTTGTGACGTTCTAATTCCAAATTCACTTTCATCAATTCAATCGAACTTCTTGCTTATAGCACACAATAATTACAGAAGTAAATTTTTAAACAAATTACGAATGATAAACTCACTAATTCAGCTCACCTCCACGGATTAAAACATTCTTGTAAAATTACTGGATTCCTATCTCAAATTTTAATTGTTAAATCGACTGGTGTCAATATTTCAATGTTGTTCCAAATCACGAAAAGTCTGAATAGCCAACAAAACTCTCAACTCTCTGATTAAATCCACTATTGGGTATGAATGAAAGTGATGTCGATAGACGATGATAACCAATAGTGTTTCTTGACATTGCAGAAGTCTAAAAGCGACTAACCACTTACAATCTAGTGACCAGTTAACTCTTCTGCCTGAATTACAAAAAAAAACTTAAGAGGTGTCAAGGGACACCCGGATGGAACGAAGTTCCTTTCGATTAAAACGTATCTCATAAAAAATATTTCCTTTCGTAACGCGCCATAAGGATCGTGTCTTAATAAAATATTTAGATCACAGCGCCATCTAAAACAAAATAAGAAAATGTTTTAAAATATTTTGATCACAGCGCCATCTAGCGATAATCATCTAAAACAAAAAAAAGTGTCGTGACAACTTTTTCGTAAGATTTTTTCCGTCTAGCCCCTTTCACAACGCGCGATAAAGAACTTCGTTCCAAAAACAACTTATATATATTTGCCTACCCGACTATTCGTCACATCCTTTTACAAAAACAAAGTTCGAACACAAATTCCTCACTTCTGAATCAAATATTCTGTGTTGAAAGGCAGAAAGCTGAAAATACGCATTGCAGTCGCTTAGTGAATTAAACAAGACTGGTCTGTTCTGAGACACCGGTACCCGCGTTTGTAGGTCGGGACGCTTTTGTTCTGCCAATCAATAGGAATATCAGGTTTGTCGAAGCTTTTCATTTAACATTTAGTTGTGTTAAATTACTGTTTGTGGTCTCTTTTATATATACAGGGTGGATCTGTAACTTTGGACAATTTGACGTGGGGTGAATGACCTGTCGAAATACAACTTAGAACTAATATTTTAGGAATTGGATAAAAAAAATCATCATAGTATGGAAGTCCGCAACGATAGTCGTACGTTTTCCATACAATGTCAGAAAAAAAGTTTAACCGATCCAAAAAATAAAAATAGTGCTACGTTGTATTTCGACAGGTCGTTCACCCCAAATCAGATTGTCCAAAGTTTCAAATCCACCCTGTATTTTGTACTTGTATTTACTGTATTTTGTAGGTGATCGTCGTAACTTCGTCTATGTCAGGAAAGGGATTCAGTTAGAGCAATGTACTTATTTACGGCATCACATGAAAAACCGCTAAACTTATCAGTGTTTCTTTACTATATCATGCATGCTTTATACACATAAACCTTCTTCTAAGATAGAGTGAATCTGATTGAAGGAGATGGTGGGTCGTCGTGGTCGAATGGTTGAAGCGCTTGCCTTCCGTATAGGAGGTCGCGGGTTCAAATCCGGCCGGCTTGTACCTCTAAAATCTAAATGTGAAAAAAAAGATTCATGTGCAATTTTTCACAACACCACTGGCTAAAAACGGTGAAGGAAAACATCGTGAGGAAACCTGCATGTCGGAAAAGGATTCTAAAAATCCTTTGAAGATATGTGAAGTCCCCAATCCGCACTGGGCAAGCGTGGTGGACTATGCCTAATCCCTCTTCTAAGGAGACCTGAGCCCAACAGTGGGCAGTAATGGGTTGGTACAGAGAGCTACAGAGTATAATAAGTTCAATAAATGCATAATGTACTAATTATTTCAATAAAGAACCCTACTATACATATTAGAAGAATAGGTATATGCTGGCATCCCACCAGCGGAAAGTGTGAATGGGAAGGATGGATGTGAAGTATGCGGTACGAAAGTAGGATAGAAGCGAGAACTGGAATGAAAGAGCACACAAACTAAATTAGATTAAGAACATCCCCGATAATGTTGGGGGGATTTAGTTGTAAAAAAAAACCCACAAAAGCTGTGGACTATACCTGATCCCTCTGAAGAAAATCTCAGTGTTTCTAATAGACCCTTGTGTAATAAAGCGTAATTCGCTAATTACAATCAAAGTAGTCCTAAAAGCAGATCGCAGTGAAGACTCCTTACAACTTTATACGCGATTAACTTGACAGAAACGACAATTTGTTTAATTACTTTTCTTAAGGTTCGAATAATTGTTATTTCCAGCAATTAACTCGGAATTACTGTAGTATTTTTCTTCCTTGACACTGTAAACTGTACTGAAACATATTTTAATTTTTAAGCACTTCTTTTATTTAGTCTTGTTGGCTACTATAGGATCCAAAAAAAAAAAAAATTATAAAATATGACTACTCTCCTATATAGCTAGAACAGAAGTGAGAAAAAAAATGAAGAATTTACTACAATTAAATTTGACATAGAATAACGAACAAATTTTATAAGAAGATTTAAAAATAAATAAAATAGTTTCCATGCAAAGATAAAAAAGTTTCTGTTCTGAACAAGTCTAGTAAATTGTATTATACTTAACCCATTACTGTCCCCACTGCTGGACTCAGGTCTAGTCGAGATACCATGGTAGCGAGATGCGTATTGAAGACTATACACATAATCGAAGGATTTTAGAATCCTTTTCCTTGTGCAGACAGCAGGGATCCTCATTCATTCATTGCATATTAATCTTCTGCATGATTTAGACGTACAAGTCGGTTAGTTCGAACTCGCAACCCCCTATTTGGGACTGAAGTACTTCAACCACTCGGTTATCATGACTTTCGGTTTAAGATTATTTATTTTTCTCAAAAAAGAACAATACATATCATTCACTTAGATTGAGAAAATTAAAAAACAAAATGTCCAATACATAATACACTATATCTAATATATATATTACTAGCTATTGCCCGCGACGTCGTCTGCGTGAATGCTATGTACATCACCATAATAATATACCAACAATTATATCTTTTAAAATAACATTAATTTACTGGTTTTCTTCTTTACCTTTCATATCTACACTGTTTTTTTTTTTTAAATTGAAGTGCAAAAAGTGCTAATTTCGCGGGTCCCGTTACACAACTTCGAAGGAGTTGGGTTCCGAAGAAGCATAATCCGGACACCGACCTTCAGTTTGATAGTATGCGCTGGAAGTCCACTTGCTGACAGAGAGTTCAAAAATTCCACAGGATAATGTGTGGCATCATCTTGCTCGACGACAGTATTTATAAAGTTGTAGACCACTTCATTTCTCTCAATTTCTGAGAGAATGCATTCGTTAATTGCTGCAGCCTGATCATTTTTGGGTGTCAAAATGGCTCGCTCACACACTCACGAATTCTGCTGGTGTGGTATACGACTGATGTCGTTGTACACACAGCGAATGAGTTCTTCTAAGCTGGATACAACTCTACCGAGAGACATTGGAAGTACCACTTGTCCACCTCTCTCCTCTGGTAGAGTACCTTCATCAAGACTTAGAAGGACATCGGAGAATTCTTAAGCACGTCTAAATTGGGGATGGATCTACTTCGAAGGTTTGCCTGTTCTTCAAAATCACTCACAAAATAAACTTTGGCCACCAACTTTGGCGAACCAATTTGGTAGACTTGTCCCTGGATCTTGAATGTCGGAATGAACTCTGTTTCAACGATTTAATTATTTTTTTTTTTTCATCTGGAAGGCGCTATTATAGACTCGGATGTTTTTCAAAAAATGCCTGGACTTTGGATGTTCGCCGCTTAGTAAGAGTTTCAACAGTTCTGGTGGGTCTTACATAGACTCCAAGCGTACCTTACCAGATGCACAACACATCCCATTGGGCTCCCCTCTCCATTTGCGGGCTTGACAGAGGGCACACACTTCTTCTAAGATGCCAATATCTCCGTGTATGACGTAGTTAATCGCAACATTGTACATGAATTCACTTCCCTCTTTATTTAGACACGGTTGCTCTTGCAACTCTTGCATTCCGTCTCGGTCTTGCGATACATGAGCAGAAGTATTATCACGTACGTCCTGGTAACGCTGCTGAGCAGCTGCACTATGCTCTTCATGCTGCTCATCAGTCTCCAACGACCGTGAAAGAGCAGGCTGAGAGTGATCTCTCCTTAACTGAGTATCCTGCTCTTCAAGATCTTCGTTCGACTGAGTTTCTGCAATGTGTTCTCGAAGAGTAGCCATTAGCCAACCTAGCTTCACGCTCAACGGCGATTTCTATACATCGAGCTAACCTTTTCCTTCGAATATTGTTTCAGCATTCGGATAAATTAGATATCCTTTTCCAGGCATTTTAATTATTTTAAGTCGAAACTAAATAATAATACATATAATGATTGCTAAGTAGTTCAATTGACCAACCACATGATGACTTATAGCAAAGCAGGTAACCTCGGTTTTGACATATGGTGTACGAAATAATAGCGCGATTCAGAATAATTCAAATTTATACGCCAACGCCATCTAGTTAGCAAATAGGAAAAATTGTCCCACAATGACATAAAAAAATTTAAATTATTTATATCAACAAAAAAAATGCTTCCATATGTAATTCGACTTGAAGGCCAATAGATGTCGTTGCTCTAAAATTGTTTAATGAAATTTATTTATACGTATAGATCTTGCTTATCTCTGAAACGAATTAAAGATACAATTTTTAAGAAGGAACAGAACTCCTTGTATCTATTCTATGATAATTAAAAAATAACCATTGACAGTGCCGAAAATGACACAATCAAATTTAAATTATGGTATAAGAGCTAGCAACGTTTTTGATAGAGTATTTACCGATACGGACTGTCTAGTAGTAGCCGGTAGTGGTAGAGTACGGATAAAAAACTGATTTTTCAAATTATTTAAAGACATTTTTTTCTTAAAATTATTTTTATTTTACTTTTGCTACATGAATTTATTATTGCCAGATATTTTTTTGTTGTTCTTCTGTGCCAGACGATAATTCTGAATATTTTTTATTTAATTAAGTTTCTTAACCACTTACAAATCTAAAATTAATTTGCCAACTGATATAAAAGTGAAAGAGTATGAGAGATACTGAGATAGTATATATAAAAATAAAAGCTGGCTTTACTGAAATGCTTGTTTTCCCAACGTTGCTAGCTCTCGTACTAATAAAAAAATGCTTCCACATGAAATTTGACTTGAACGCCGATAGATGTCGGTGCTCTAAAATTGTTTAATGAAATTTATTATATTTATATCCCGTTCCTCGGAGATGATAGCACTATAATATATAGCCTATGTGTTGACCCGACTTTTAAGCAATATTCTTGCCAAATTCGAAGTACATCGGTGCAGCAGTTTTCGAGTTTATCCCGGACAAAGCTGACTTTTTTACAGAACTAAATGTATGGATTCTGAATCGCGCCATCATTATGTTCAACGGTTGTTTGACTTGGGAGACTGTATTTTGCAATGTTGACTTTTCTATCATTTTATTATATGTATAGATAAAGGCGAAAGTTTGTAAGTATGGATGTATGGATGTTTGTTACTCTTTCACGTAAAAACTACTGAATGGATTTGAATGAAACTTTACCACAATATAGCTTATACATCAGAATAACACATAGGCTATACGACTAGACGGGACGAACCTGAAGTCCACGCGAACGAAGTCGCGGGCAAAAGCTAGTATAAAATATATTTATAAAATACAATATATATATATACAAAATGACTTTATAGTCTAAATGGTGTTGAACATCATGATTGTTAATTCTAAAGTCTAATAAAGCATCAAATAAGTATCGCCAACACAAAATAGCTTCCACATTTAAGAGTTTTATATGTTGAACAATCTGGCACGCGTAACTACGTCTGCGTCACTTTCAATTAAATAATAATTATTCGTATTTTATGACAATTGGAAATTATAAACTTATTCAGACACTCGTGGTTTTCTATAATACTTTCATGCATTTTCAACCACGATATTTAATTAATTGAGTTAAGGGTTCATGCTCAGAGAGTCTTGTAGATACAGTGAGTGTAGTATGTTGTGATGTGAGTTCGAGTTCCAGTGGTACTACCCAAAAGCGAACTAGAATGAGGGTAGACAGATTTGTTTGCTCTTAAATTGGCCCGCAGTATCCAGTCTTCTCATGATTATGACGTTTGCAACAACGTTGAAATGTCGAGACAACTCAATTAATTAAATATCGTGGTAAGAACCCGTTAAAAATGCATGAAAGTAATTGGAAATTATTTCATCTACAAGTTTTTCATAATGCCGTATTCCATTGATTTGTATTTCTTCTTTTTCATCTAACGTTTGCTGCAAGAACCTTATAGTTGCCTACAAATTAATTTTAAATATTTTAAACATGACTTAAATATATTTCAACCCTTCAGTTTGTGTAACATGCATAAAATTTCAATTCAAAATAACTTTTCAGAAAAAGATATACTAATATTCGCGTCTAGATTAAAATTCAAATGCACGTGGACATCATTAGTGGGATAGGGACAAGGAATGGAACGCACCCTTAAAAAAACCACAAGGGTATTTCGACTCTACAGTTACACTATAAAGTACAAAGTACCATATCGCTGATTTTCAGTTCGTTACAGACCAAAATGTATTGTTAAAGCGCATGCGTGATAGCTAACATAGTCAGTAAGACCGCGGTCGTCGGCGGGACCGGTCGACACCGCCGCAGTAGCGGCAGCTACTTACACTAATAATGCACGAACGGCCACTTCTAAGTAATTAAAAACCAAAATTGGTGTTCAGTGACAGTGTAGTGCACCATTACTGGTTACTAAGTAATCGTAAGTACTTTGCGTGTTTTAAAGTAATAATTTTAAGTTAGCGACGATTGCCGGTCAAGGCAGTAGGTAACCTAATTAAAAACGTAGTTTTGAGTTAAGGGTTGGATTTTAAAACCGCCCTTCGTTGCTTTTATAATTAACAATTAATTAATTTAATCTTTTATGTATCAGAAAAGAATGTTAAGTTTATTTTCGTGCGGTAAAGGAAAACCTTTTCCATTTTATAAGTTTAGTTTCTAATTGTAATTAATTATAAGCATAAAAACGAAAAATTACCAGTGAAATCGTCGTATACCTGAAAGATACTTGTATTATTAGCAAAGAGGTCAAATATTTGACGGTTCTACCAAAAATGTAATAGAAAAGGTAGACCGGTATGACAAAACAAAGTATACTTAAAGCTCGACACGCAATGGCACTTTCATTAAAGTAACAATATTATATCATTTTTGGAACGAAGTTCCTTATCGCGCGTTATCGAAAGGGGGCTAGACAGAAAAAATTCTTACGAAAAAGTTGTCACGACACTTTTTTTGTTTTAGATGATTATGGCGCTGTGATGAAAATCTTTTAAAACACTTTCCTTATTTGTTTTAGATGATTATCGCTGGAACTTCTTTCCATCCGGGTGTCCCTTGACACCTCTCAAGTTTTTTATCTTTCGTTTCGTCATAACGATACCAAAAACTGACACATTTTAAATGTTACTAATAATCTTTTATTTTCTACTGACGAGGTTTAAGAAAAGTCCTGTATAGGTAGGTGATAGATAACGGCCCCTCACTGCCCCTCATTGCAGAGGTTCATGAGCGACGGTGACCGCTTACCATCAGGTGGGTCGTAAGCTCGTTTATCTATCTTCTTTCTTATATATATATAAGTGAATTGCTGTACGTTAGTCTCGTTAAAACTCGAAAATGACTGAACCGATTTGGCTTATTTCAATCTTGAAATATTCGTAGAAGTCCAGGGAAGGTTTAAACGGTGAGAAAATTATCTTATGTGACGCAGACGAAGTTGTGTGGGCCAGCTAGTCTTGTAATAAAAAAAAACCCGACAGCAGACATTTGCAATGTAAGTGCAGAAAATGTCCTTATTGACGACATCACATCAAAAACCTCTAAAATTATCAGTGTTTCTCTAGTACATTATTATACACTAGCAGGCCTGCGCAACTTCGTCTGCGTCACTTTTGATTAAGGTAGTCTATGTTCTTTCTCAGGGTCTAAAGATTGTCTGTGTCAAATTCATCAAATCGGTTAAGAGGTTTAAGCGGGAAAGCGTAACAGACAGACAGAGTTACTTTCGCATTTATAATATTAGTAGGGATGTATTATACACACAAACCTTCCTCTTGAATCATCATCATCATCATCATCAGCCTATAGACATCCACTGCTGGACATAGGCCTCCCCCAAACCTCGCCACATCGACCGGTCCTGCGCCATCTGCATCCAGTGACCTCCCGCGATCTTGACCAGATCGTCAGTCCACCTTGTGAGGGGTCTACTAACATTGCGCCTGCCGGTTCGTGGCCGCCACTCCAGAAGTTTTCGCCCCCATCGCTGTTTCTCTGCGTAATCAAATCAGGAATGAGGAGATCCACAGAAGGACTAAAATGTCCGACATAGCCCAAAGAGTTGCATCTTTGAAGTGGCAATGGGCAGGACACATTGTGCGAAGAACGGATGGCCTCTTGAATCACTCTATATTATTACAAGCCACATTAAGATCTTTTGCGTTGATTTTAAGATTTAAGCAAACATGGGTACAGATAGTGGGTAGAGACTTTTATACTATAATATATTAAACTTAAACGCCTACACTTTTCATACCCTAAAGTTCGCTGGAAGAAACCGCTACAGCGATAAGGCAGACTAAATTTTTCAACTACTTCTCCTAATAATACTTTGATGCATTTTCAACGGGTGCTAAACACAACAGTCACTAAGGGTTCATGCTCAGAGAGTCTTGTAGATACAGTGAGTGTGGTGTGTCGTGATGTGAGTTCGAGTTTCAGTGGTACTACCCAAAAGCGAACGAGAAAGAGGGTAGACAGATTTGTTTGCTTTTAAATCGAATGGTATCGTAGTTTCTAAACATTTGAACCGATTTCAATTATTTTTTATCATGAATCACCAACGTAATAATTTTATAGCTCATTATCAGTAACAAAATAATTTTGGTTAGACTTGGTTGGTTGCAAAATGTCAGGTCCTAAAATGTGACTAGCTGTGACAAGTAGGGAAGAAATCATGAAGTTCGTGTTACATAATCTATGGGTGGCTCCTTACGTCCAGTGCAAATTAAATATAAGCGTCTAATAAATCACTTTTTTAACAAAAAAAAATATACTAAGCCATACTGTAGTTTCGTTTAGGCACCAACAAGAAACGGCCATAATTAACAACACAAAACTAAAATTAAATTTCAGAATCAGATATGAAGTTTTCACATTAGCACGCGCGCCGCCGTCATCGGCGACCAACTAATAATTAATTGTTTAGAAATTAGGTCACGAAAAATCAGCAAAATATAGGAAAAATAATACCGAAAATTCTTTTTTATTTTGACTCTTCTCTGGATAAAATCAGCTCTTAATCACTGTACTGTACTGTAACAACCCATTACTGCCCACTCCTGAGCTCAGGTCTCCTCCGAAGAGGGGTTAGGCATAGTCCACCACGCTTGCCTAATGCGGATTGGGGACTTCACATATCTTCAAAGGATTTTTTTTTAATTGCAAGGTAGATAAACGAGCATACGGCCCACCTAATGGTAAGCGGTCACCGTCGCTCATGAACCTCTGCAATGCCAGGGCAAAGAGGGGCCGTTATCTACCGCCTACCCATACAAGACTTTTCTTAAACCTCGTTTAAAGAGGGACATGTCATAGCGATCCGGGTACACCCTTTTAGCACCCGTTTCCGACATGCAGGTTTCCTCACGATGTTTTCCTTCACCGTTTTTAGCCAGTGGTGTTGTGAAAAATTGCACATAAATCTTTTTCATATTAAGATTTAGAGGTTCAAGCCGGTTTTGAACCCGCGACCTCCCGTACGGAATGCAAGCGCTTCAACCACTCGGCCACCACGACTATCACACTCTCTTAATCACACAAACGTTTAATTATCATTATTGAAGACAATGAGTCCCATTTATGAAGAATATTAGCGGGCCCGTGCAACTTCGTCTGCATCACTTTCAATTAAAAGTTCCTATGTTCTTTCTCAGGGTCTAAAGATTGACTGTGCCAAATCGCATCAAAATCGGTTGAGAGGTTTAAGCGAGAGCGTAACAAACAGACAGAGTGACTTTCGCCTATTGAAATACATTTTAAAAAATCTTTTAAAAACAAAAAAGACATGCCCGCTGAGTTTCTTGCCAGTTCTTCTCAGGACGGTGGCTATTTTTTTTGTGTCCCAGCTGGTGATAGCTTTTAACTTTTGACGTCAACAAGAATGAGCATTTCATCAATGTTGAAAATAAAATATTTAATTTCATTTCAATAATGTCCACCTACCTTTTAGTTAGTCGATCAAAAAGACGTCTTACATCTTCGACTAGTCTAATCTGTGATTTATATCCATACTAATCTGTATTCCATGTAATCATTGTATTAGAATACGAAATGTTTCGCACAGTTCTAATTGCTTATGATTTATTCAGGACCTGATTCAGGGCTTTTTATTACAGATGAGCAGTAAAACTCGTGGTTAGTTTTCATTTAATTTATTAAATGTTTCAATCAACCACCACGGTCATCCACAGTGTGTTTCAGAAACACTTTTTTGCCACGCACCATCCGGCTATGGAATGAGCTCCCCTCCTCGGTATTCCCTGAGCGCTATGACTTGTCCTTCTTCAAACGAGGCTTGAGGAGGGTCCTTAAAGTTAGGTCGTAGGTAGCGACCCCTCAGTGTCCCCTGACATTGCAGAGGTTCATGAGTGACAGTAACCGCTTCCTATCTGGTGGGCCATTGGCTCGTCTGCCTACGTGGCAATAAAAAAAAATCAGAAACCAGATAGTTAGTCAAATCAAAAAACAATACAAAGTGTGTACATTTTCCGGCGTTGGACTTTAACTGCACTAAAACCTCCAGCTCATCCCCAGCACGTTTTATGGGACGGCACGACGCGTTACGCACTATGACATTATTTACTGTCACGTCGCCCCCAGTTGTGTACATAGGTACATAAATACATATTTCTTAAACTTTGAGAGGCTATAACTTCTAAAAGCCCAAACTCCGGAGTAGATGACCGGAATTTGCGAAAAATGCCGTTAACCATTCCCACCGAATTTCGCGAGAGAGAAAATGACTGACCAGAAAAGTAACTGGTTTACGTTCTATTATATCCAGTGCAAGTTAATATAAAGCTTATTCTAAGCTCTTGCTATCACTTACAAGACTTGTGTTCAACAAATCATTCTCTGTACGAACTCTGCCTGACCTTTCAATCTACCATATCAAAGTTTCGTTGTTTCAATCGCAAATTGCGAGTAATTAATCTCCCTTCAATGTCAGGACTTACGAGATCCTGATATTGTATTAATCATAACCTATCAGTACAGGGATCATTAACTAAGTTTGGTTTAATTTGCGCGATGTGGTATAGGCTGAGTGGTTGAAGTGCCTGTCTAGCTAGGTCTTGGGTTTGACTTGTACCAGAGAGCTACAGTAGCTATGGTTTTGTTGTGTTTGGGCCATATGGGCGGTGTTGCTATGACATATCTGTCTTTAAACGAGGTTTAAGAAAAGTCCTGTATGGGTAGGTGATAGATAGCGGCCCCTCTTTACCCTGGCATTGCAGAGGTCCATGAGCGACGGTAACCGCTTACTATCAGGTGGGCCGTAGGCTCGTGTATCTATTAAGCAATAAAAAAAATAAAAAAATATGGTAGTCGAACCGCACTGAAATCTTTTATCACACATGTTTAGGATCCGGTTAGCGAAAATCAGACCCTAATACGGTGTTTTATCATCAGATCGTTAACTGATTTTCCAAACAATACCAAAAAATCTTACATTCTTTTACAAAATTGAATATTCTATTAAACCTAAAGAAAAACCCATTCGTTAAGATTTCAATAACCGCCTCCAGAACGAACAACCTGCTTTGTTTAAAACAGGGGTCTGCAAACTACGGCCCACTGGATAAATGTGGGCCGTCAGTATGATCAATTAAATACACATACTTTACAGGGTAGGGTTTTATATTTATTATGCTTATATGGTAAAGCTTAGTTCATAATCAAATTTAGAATATTTTAAATATGAGTAATTGTGTTTCATTCTAACTTTTAAGAAACCAATCAATCATTCATCAATGAAGACTCAATTTAAGAAATAATAATAAGTTTTAAAGAGTTTTCAATTTTTATTGCGACTTTATAACATTTTTAATGAAAATAATTGGCCTTCAAATGAAAAACTATTCCTATCTAGTCGTCGTAGTTCCTGTCTAGTATAAATTAAAATTATTCGGCCCTTGGATATACTGAAGTAATTATAGCCCTAAGTGATAACTACACGGGTACGGAGCGACGGGAAAGAGTGCCGAGCGCGTAACGCGTCGCGCCGTCCCTCCAAACCCCGTGCTGGGTACTGGCTTCAGCCGGGGTTCGGACGCTGAGTGTGAGCGGTTGGAGGTTTTAGTGCAGTTCAACTCCCACATACCCCGCCCGCGGGGCGCCCGGCGCTTTCCGGTGATTTCCTCCAACAGAAAAAAAAGTGATAACTACACACACTTACAGAAGATATTCTGTAATGGCCAATGAGTGACTTTATAAAAAGCAACAAAAATTGCCCTGTTCAATTTAATGCTCACAATGAAATCAATAAAGCTTAAAATGCAATACTTCTCATTAAATCCAAAAAACAAGTGCCTGTGCATTGTTAACCAATTTTAAGCAATTTCAAAATGGCGGTCCGTATAAACAAGGTAATGCCCCCAAGTTTGGTAAGCCCTGGTTTACAGAATAGAACCAAAACAGACGCGAACACGAATAAGAATACAAAAGATGTTAAATGTATTGTACAAGACGTTCTCTTCAAGTGTAATTATTAATTTTATTATTAAAGTACTTGTGTTCCGTACTGGAACAGATATCGTCTTCACAAGTTTTAACTCTTAATTAAATTTTCTTGCTTTATTTCTTGTGTCGTGATACTGAGCTGCAATACTGCACACACACACAGGATATACTTTTATCGGAGTATGATTTCCCTGAGTTGTTGACAAACCTTTCGTTCCGGTAACCCGTGGCCGAATACGTCGCACGCCCATTGGCTGCCGCGAACACCAATTGCACAGACTTCATGTTTGAACGCGCGAGCAACAGCTGATTTTGCTACCGTTGTAATAAGATCCGACGCGAAAGTTCACACGACTCCTGTTAGTGCATAAACTACACATCCAAGACTTCACCAGCGACCTGTGGATTGTGTGATTTATTCCAAGGAATTTGTGAGGGCTTCACCAACGACGGCGACCACAGCTTCGCATCGCGGACGGGCCGGCCGACAAAAGGTAAGTCTCAGCTCCAAGGAATATCATACATAATTTTTGGTCCTTCGAGCCGGATTATATCTTGTATTGTGTAGTAATTGCAAAATCTTAGCTCAGTATTACGTACTAGTTAATTTTTGTCGAATCATTCGCGTCATTTCGACCGACATCTTTGTTTCGCAAAATGTCGGAAGAAAACTTAACATCGTTTCAATATTGTGAATACGATATATTCCAACGAGATCTCATCATCGATGAACTCAAACGAATTCTACAGTTCGCAACTACTGACGAACCACAGTTTTGTTCGCGAACTAAAGACCTAACGTGTCATCAACGTAAATTTTACAAACTGCAATCGAAAATAGAAAAAACATTAATCAAATACAGATGCTTTAACAAGGACGAACAAATCATAATTAGAAACAACTTTAACGAATTGTTTTATTCAATACAGTCCCACATAATTAGTATCAAGGATAGGAATGACAAACATCGAAATATCTTTTACAAAAATCAAAATAATGATATGTCAAACATTTTACCAGCATTATCAACATTTAATTTGAACGTTAATACTACGAATTTGTCATCCTTCTCAAATAATCATAATGTAAATTCCGTTAGCCAACATTCAATAAATGCGGGTACATCAAGATACACGACTTCGCTCGAACAAAATCGTACGCCCGTTCCGAAGTACTTGCGAAACACGTTCTCGGCCAGTGTCGTCAATACAAAGCAAACGCGACCTTATGTCAATAACGGTAAAAACAATGATTGCTTGTGTTGTGATGAACAACACACATTATCTAAGTGTGTAACATTTTTAAATCTTTCACCTCATGAAAGACATTCATTCATTAAACATAAAGGAATTTGTTATAATTGTTTGCAATCGGGACGTAACGTAAATAAATGTAAGTCGAATTGTGTTTGCCGGACTTGTCAAAAACAACATTATAGTTTAATGCATTTAAATACACAAGCTTGTGTTGTTACTAGTAAACTAGCCAATATTGCGGTTTCTCCTACGGAGGTTGAGACAAACTCAATGAAATTAATTTTAGATGAATCAAATGACGTCATTATTGCAGTTCACAAAATAAGTACACATTATTTAAATCCAATCCAACTTTCGTTTCGCTCGTTTGACAACGACATATTGTTTTTAAATGTTAAGAACTCGGAGTCGTCCCCTGCTAAGCGGAATTACGTTCCCGACGACGTATTATGTGATTCCTTTCTCCGAAAGACGCATAATGCAATTGATGCAGGGCGACACGACGTTGTGTCTTATTCATTTAATAATCATCAATGTATTTCACAAACCGGTTTGGTAGCATCAGTTTCTAATGGTGAGCGGCCGGTGGTTCCTTTCGTCACTCATATGACTAATACTGGTGTACCGAGCCTCGGTTTACACCGTGATCCAAGTTGGACCTGGTACAAGCTGCTACTATTTTTACCACACATTTTATTCTCACGCACCATTTTTTACAAACGTCTTTCAACTTCATTGCTTAATAAAAATAAAATTCGAAATAAGTTCGTTAGTCAATTAATTTTTAATTTTTTTTGTAATTCATATTTCAATTTCGTAATGTATAAATTATTCCAAAAAAACGTTTTGGGATCTCAAGGTCTCGTGATCGCTATTCACGCATTTGAACGGCAAACATTGTTACGGTGCGTGTCGAGTGCCTTCTCCACTCCAGTGGAAGCTCGCGCACATTCTCAAATATTATCCTAGCCCTAACCATGTGATTTAGGGTGTAGTTTTCTTTCATTTCCATTTTTTTATGTTTGTTTTTTATTGGAACGAAGTTCCTCATTTTTTTTTTGTTCGTCTAAAATACGTTTTTTCTATAATTTTGTTTTGCTGCATGCTTAGATGTATGCGAAAGGCTGCGTACGTCTTTACATTTTTAGTATTTTTTATTTTTTTAAATTTTGGTTCGTAGATATTGGAATTCGTCTGAGTTCATTGTTAAAGACACCTACGGATCTTTAAGGTGAGCGGTATGTTCCGTACTGGAACAGATATCGTCTTCACAAGTTTTAACTCTTAATTAAATTTTCTTGCTTTATTTCTTGTGTCGTGATACTGAGCTGCAATACTGCACACACACACAGGATATACTTTTATCGGAGTATGATTTCCCTGAGTTGTTGACAAACCTTTCGTTCCGGTAACCCGTGGCCGAATACGTCGCACGCCCATTGGCTGCCGCGAACACCAATTGCACAGACTTCATGTTTGAACGCGCGAGCAACAGCTGATTTTGCTACCGTTGTAATAAGATCCGACGCGAAAGTTCACACGACTCCTGTTAGTGCATAAACTACACATCCAAGACTTCACCAGCGACCTGTGGATTGTGTGATTTATTCCAAGGAATTTGTGAGGGCTTCACCAACGACGGCGACCACAGCTTCGCATCGCGGACGGGCCGGCCGACAAAAGGTAAGTCTCAGCTCCAAGGAATATCATACAACTTGTAATTTTGTCTTTTCATATAACATATAGAGAATGAAATATTATCGTATTCTTCCAAGCTTTATATTAACTGGCACTAAAGAAAGAAAGAAAAGAAAGAAAGTAAACTTTATTCGACTAGATATAACTATGTTCTTGGCGGGCTTCGGAGAGCCCGCCGACCGAGAGAGCCGGTGGCCGTATCGCCGGTGGCTGCCGGTTTGGCGTCCGAAGGGGGCGGCGCGACGGGGAAGAGTGCCTTGGGCGTAACGCGTCGCGCCGTCCCTCAAAACTCCGTGCTGGGTTCTGGCCTCAGCCGGGGTTCAGACGCTGAGTGTGAGCGGTTGGAGGTTTTAGTGCGGTTCAACTCCCACATACTACTAACTAAAATTTAATTACAAGTTTTTCAGATCCCAGATGTCATGTAACAGTAAAGTGCAAACTAATACAAGTAAAACGAGCCCAAACACGAGGGGTCTATCTTGTTTAGGACAAGAGTTCCTATGACCACAGTCCAAATCCATCATAAGATCCATTTTGTCATATTATTGCATTGTCACGCGATTTACATCTGCGTGCAAATTACATAATTATTAATAACATCCAGTGCAAAAAACAATATAAAAAACAGAGGGCCACTGAAGACGAGGTCTACGACCCAAGCCATTAGTGGTCAGGGCTCAAGAGAGAGGAACCTCCTCACAATACGTGTCGTCAGACATCCAGTGCAAGTTAAATATAAAGCTTGTAAAAAATCTCAAAATATCCTATTTCAGTTCCATAATTTCGCTCATAAATCATCGGATATCCGGACATCCGGTTTTGGACAGTAATCCCTAAATTACATTGTTAAGTTTAGAGCAACCTGAATCCGAATGCGGATGCCTGGACAATGACCTTTGTACCCGTTTAGTAAATGAGTTCGAGTACTGTCTCACTGTAGGTAGAATGTTATTTTTTTATTTTGCGACCCGGAATTCTAAATGGATTTTTAACACCATAGCAGATTTGTATTTTTAGTTAATAGTAAATGTACTGTAACTTTTCGCGCGTTGTGAAAGGGAGCTAGACGGAAAAAAATCTTACGAAAAGTTGTCACGACACTTTTTGTTTTAGATGATTATCGCTAGATGGCGCTGTGATCAAAATCTTTTAAAACACGTTCCTTATCGCGCATTATGAAAGGATTTTTTTTTATAAGATATCTTTTAATCGAAAGGAACTTCGTTCTATTCGGGTGTCCCATGACACCTCTCAAGTTTTTTTTGTGTAAATTTTTGTCTCAATAATTTGGATGTTATTTTTTTATGGGTTGGTTATGCTTGTAGGTATATGTAGGTAGGTATATATTTTTCAAATTATTTCCGTTCCATGAAACTGCTAGCAGTAGGTATTAATTTTGTTATCACATGTTTACTTTTAAAACACCAATACAAATAACTAAAATTCTACCGTCATTTATCTTTGACATCAAATTAACCATCACATTCTCACTCAAACCCATTGAATATTCTGATTCCTTTCACGAAAACATCAACCCCCTATTTTTCAAGTCGGATAACATCAGTGACGTCACGAAGACAATATACCTG
This sequence comes from Trilocha varians, assembly GCA_030269945.2. Taxonomy (NCBI): domain Eukaryota; kingdom Metazoa; phylum Arthropoda; class Insecta; order Lepidoptera; family Bombycidae; genus Trilocha; species Trilocha varians. Next base: position 10,359,528 of record AP028257.1, read on the forward strand.
ACAGCATAACCCCAATTGGGAGCCAGATTTATGGGTCCATAACCGAAGTCGAAGGTAGACCCATGTGGGACCCGATCGGTGAATTTTACTGCCTTGCGACACGCGATATTGATTTGTCACAGTTTTAGGTAGTGCCGTGTTTCACTACCAAAATAAGTAAAAACAAATGACGGTGATGGCGATATATACGGGGGTTTTGTATACATTGGTCATTGAAGCTATGTGAAATATCGTTTGACAGTTCGTCGCCTCAGTGCTTGTTTGGCCAATCTGACATTTTTTACGAAAATTACTTTTTAATGCAGTATTATCTATACATATAATAAAATGATAGAAAAGCCAACATTGCAAAATACAGTCTCCCAAGTCAAACAACCGTTGAACATAATGATGGCGCGATTCAGAATCCATACATTTTGTTCTGTAAAAAAGTCAGCTTTGTCCGGGATAAACTCGAAAACTGCTGCACCGATGTACTTCAAATTTGGCAAGAATATTGCTTAGAAGTCGGGTCAACACATAGGCTATATATTATAGTGCTATCATCTCCGAGGAACGGGATATAAATATAATAAATTTCATTAAACAATTTTAGAGCACCGACATCTATCGGCGTTCAAGTCAAATTTCATGTGGAAGCATTTATTTTATTAGTACGAGAGCTAGCAACGTCGGGAAAACAAGCATTTCAGTAAAGCCAGCTTTTATTTTTATATATACTATCTCAGTATCTCTCATACTCTTTCACTTTTATATCAGTTGGCAAATTAATTTTAGGTTTGTAACTGGTTAAAAAACTTAATTAAAAAAAAAATATTCAGAATTATCGTCTGGCACAGAAGAACAACAAAAAAATATCTGGCAATAATAAATTCATGTTTTTTTTTTTTTTTTTTTTTTTTTTTTTCTCAGTTGGAGGAAATCACCAGATCCCCGCCCGCCCCGCGGGCGGGGTATGTGGGAGTTGAACCGTACTAAAACCTCCAACCGCTCACACTCAGCGTCCGAACCCCGGCTGAGGCCAGAACCCAGCACGGGGTTTTGAGGGACGGCGCGACGCGTAACGCTCTCGGCACACTTTTCCGTCACGCCGCCCCCAATAATAAATTCATGTAGCAAAAGTAAAATAAAAATAATTTTAAGAAAAAAAATGTCTTTAAATAATTTGAAAAATCGGTTTTTTATCCGTACTCTACCACTACCGGCTACTACTAGACAGTCCGTATCGGTAAATACTCTGTCAAAAACGTTGCTAGCTCTTATACCATAATTTAAATTTGATTGTGTCATTTTTGGCACTGTCAATGGTTATTTTTTAATTGTCATAGAATAGATACAAGGAGTTCTGTTCCTTCTTAAAAATTGTATCTTTAATTCGTTTCAGAGATAAGCAAGATCTATACGTATAAATAAATTTCATTAAACAATTTTAGAGCAACGACATCTATTGGCCTTCAAGTCGAATTACATATGGAAGCATTTTTTTTGTTGATATAAATAATTTAAATTTGTTTATGTCATTGTGGGACAATGTTTCCTATTTGCTAACTAGATGGCGTCGGCGTATAAATTTGAATTATTCTGAATCGCGCTATTATTTCGTACACCATATGTCAAAACCGAGGTTACCTGCTTTGCTATAAGTCATCGTGTGGTTGGTCAATTGAACTACTTAGCAATCATTATATTATTATTTAGTTTCGACTTAAAATAATTAAAATGCCTGGAAAAGGATATCTAATTTATCCGAATGCTGAAACAATACTCGAAGGAAAAGGTTAGCTCGATGTGTAGAAACCGCCGTTGAGCGTGAAGCTAGGTTGGCTAATGGCTACTCTTCGAGAACACATTTGCAGAAACTCAGTCGAACGAAGATCTTGAAGAAATAAATAAATAAATAAATAAGAGCAGGATACTCAGTTAAGGAGAGATCACTCTTAGCCTGCTCTTTCACGGTCGTTGGAGACTGATGAGCAGCATGAAGAGCGTAGTGCAGCTGCTCAGCAGCGTTACCAGGACGTACGTGATAATACTTCTGCTCATGTATCGCAAGACCGAGACGGAATGCAAGAGTTGCAAGAGCAACCGTGTCTAAATAAAGAGGGAAGTGAATTCATGTACAATGTTGCGATTAACTACGCCGCACACGGAGATATTAGCAATCTTAGAAGAAGTGTGCGCCCTTTGTCGAGCCCGCAAATGGAGAGGGGAGCCCAATGGAATGTGTTGTGCATCTGGTAAGGTACGCTTGGAGTCTATGTAAGACCCACCAGAACTGTTGAAACTCTTACTAAGCGGCGAACATCCAAAGTCCAGTCATTTTTTGAAAAACATCCGAGTCTATAATAGCGCCTTCCAGATGAAAAAAAAAAAAATTAAATCGTTGAAACAGAGTTCATTCCGACATTCAAGATCCAGGGACAAGTCTACCAAATTGGTTCGCTGCTACCTACAGATATTCCAAAATTGTTGCAAGTTTATTTTGTGAAGAACAGGCAAACCTTCGAAGTAGATCCATCCCCAATTTAGACGTGCTTAAGAATTCTCCGATGTCCTTCTAAGTATTGATGAAGGTACTCCACCAGAGGAGAGAGGTGGACAAGTGGTGCTTCCAATGTCTCTCGGTAGAGTTGTATCCAGTTTAGAAGAACTCATTCGCTGTGTGTACAACGACATCAGTCGTATGCCACACCAGCAGAATTCGTGGGTGTGTGAGCGAGCCATTTTGACACCCAAAAATGATCAGGCTACAACAATTAACGAATGCATTCTCTCAGAAATTGAGAGAAATGAAGTGGTCTACAACTTTATAAATACTGTCGTCGAGGAAGATGATGCCACACATTATCCTGTGGAATTTTTGAACTCTCTGTCAGCAAGTGGACTTCCAGCGCATACTATCAAACTGAAGGTCGGTGTCCGGATTATGCTTCTTCGGAACCCAACTCCTTCGAAGTTGTGTAACGGGACCCGCGAAATTAGCACTTTTTGCACTTCAATTTAAAAAAAAAAACAGTCTTATTCTGTTACTCTGCTTAGTGTAGATATGAAAGGTAAAGAAGAAAACCAGTAAATTAATGTTATTTTAAAAGATATAATTGTTGGTATATTATTATGGTGATGTACATATTATTCACGCAGACGACGTCGCGGGCAATAGCTAGTAAAGAATAAAATTTCCATCGGGTAAAATATTTTTTTAAAATATGCAATTCTAAAACAATAAAAATCTCATTTCAATTTTTTTCACAACACGGCACTTAACGAAAATTCCGTGCTTGTTTGCTGTCTCCTGTAAAATTTGCTGGAGTGCAGATTGGCCTAACAAGCACTGAGGCGACGAGTTGGCTTATCAGTTGTCATTTGCATTCGAAGTTAGCGAGACCGCAGAGAAGAACTATAGTTCGTCTAATACAGAAACCTTTGTGGCATGAAGTTACAAGTGGATTCTTATGCTGCGTGTAAATACTGGCTTACCAACGCCTAACTCACTAAAAACAAATGACGGTGACAGCTAACCAATACGTACACGGAGAGTTTCTATGCCAGCATTGCACAAATTGTCAAGTTTTTCCAAACGTCCTGTAAGTCAAGCGAGCAATGAGCATTGGTAGAATTTGTAATGCCTTGCATTACGTCCATATTGGTTCCCCAACGACTAACACACTTAAAAATTAATGACGGTGACATGTAACCGGGGGTTTTGTATGCATTGAAACTATGTGAAACAACGTTTGTCAGTTGGCCTACCAGTTCTCATTTAAATTAATTGCAAGTTGAGCCAATATGGAAACGCGGCATGATAGTTGGCTTGCCAGGTGCATTAGAAGTTGATGATCCAATATGTAGGCTTCCCGTTATGAGTATTGAGCAATGCATATATTATAAAAAGTTGCTTAGAATACCTTTCATTCACACTCGCTTAGGTATATATCGCTATCCATAACCTAGCTTGGACATCAGTCTCCTACACTATATCATATTAGGTTGTCCTTATAGTATACTATTACATTTCTGTATATTATGTTTTATTGAGGGAGAAAATAAAGTATTATTTATTCATATTCATATAATCTATCCTAACTAAAAGATCTAATATATAAAAGATACTAATATTATAAAGCTGAAGCGTTCTTTGTTTGAAAACGCTAATCTCAAGAACCACTGGTCCGATTTGAAAAATTATTTCAGTTTTGGATATTTCGTTTATCGAGGAAGACTATAAGCTATATTATATCCCTCTGTGACGCAGACGAAGTTGCGCGGGTCAGCTAGTCGCTAATACAATTCATTCCATTACGTGACGCAGACTAAGTTACGTAGTTCAACTCGTGTATTATATAACAGAAATAACCAGTAAACAGAGGAAAGGAAATAGACATTCATTTAATTTGACCCGTTGACAGCCACAACTGTAGTAATTTAAAATATTCTTTCCACAGATCGGGAAAGATACGCAAACTCAGGGAATACCACGAAACGAAAATCATAACACAGTGTATATTTAACTCATAAACAAACGGGAATAGACATTATTCGTAAACTTACAAAAGTACAAAGTTTTATCGAAACAAATCTTCGCGTAGCAACCGAAAACTGTTGATGGAGAACTGATAATTTATAAAGAAAGAAAGAAAAACATTTAATGGATATACAGTAAAAAACAAATGATACAAAATGAAATCAAAATTATTTTCGGTTGAAGAAAGTTAGTAAGACTAGTGACCCATTGTGTGTAGGGACACATTGTCAACGTTCCTAAGTAGTATGACGATATTATTTGTATTAAGACGCGAGTCGTTTGCCGTGCCCCATTCGAGTAGGTCATGTATTAAGTTTAAGTAGTTATAACAAGTGGTGAATAAAGAGTACAGAGGACTTATTATTCATATTCATTGTGTTCATATACGGAGTCTACCCAGACCTACATAAATATACAGTTATTAACATTGGTTCTGATATTAACACAAGTATCCTAAAATATTGTAAATGAACAAGTATCATCCTAGTGCGGGGTCAATGTTTAACTTTATGGCTTAATATTTTTATAACAATAAATTTTCATTTCTTACTTTCTTTCATCAAATAGTCTGTAAATATTATGAAATGAAGGAACATTTAATAATAACAATGATTTTCAAAGTGAATTTAACAAAGTTACCTCTTATACAGTCTAAAACTATGACCTTCATCAATTATATTTTTCCATAGTCAAATCAGGCATAAAAGTAACAAAACCCAATTTTACAGGAGAGCCATTTGAATTTTCTACACTGTGAAACTTTACTGAGACTTATACTAATTTAAAAGGTTCTATATATCTGAAAATAATAGAAATTTTAACATAACATTTTCAGAATATAAAGATTTTGCAATTTTAAAACTATTAATGCAAAAAACAGCTTTCTTATTTTTTATTGTTGTATCAGTATCCGTAGAATCCATCGATATAATACTTTATATACTTGACTACTATCCCCGTAGTCAACCATACCTGTACCTGTAACAACCCATTACTGCCCACTGCTGAGCTCAGTTCTCCTCCGAAGAGGGGTTAGGCATAGTCCACCACGCTTGCCTAATGCGGATTGGGGACTTCACATATCTTCAAAGGATTTTTAGAACCCTTTTCCGATTTGCAGGTTTCCTCACGATGTTTTCCTTCACCGTTTTTAGCCAGTGGTGTTGTGAAAAATCGCACATAAATCTTTTTCATATTAAGATTTAGAAGTACAAGCCGGCCGGTTTTGAACCCGCGACCTTCCGTACGGAAGGCAAGCGCTTCAACCACTCGGCCACCACGACTATCAAGTCAACCATCCAACATCATAATAAACCTTAAAACAAACCCAGTTATGTTCAAATCAAAAAATAATTTATGACCACCGATTTTATGATAGATATTGACCTTGATAATAACATTATATAAAGGTTACCCAAAACATATTCTCGAAATAGATTCACTTCCTAGCTGTCGATAAAAATATCGAGAAAGTAAAGCAGTAAAAATAAAAGGCATCGATATCAATAAACTGAATGATAAAACGGACTCAATATTATTATAGAGACAAAATGACGGAGGTGTTACCCTGATATTTGAACTAATAATATTAAGAATCACCTAAAACACAAATTTAATGTAAATAAAGAACAGAACGAAAACATAAGTAGGTTTAATTGACATAAACCTAACAACAACCTTGTACCAAAAAAAACTTGAGAGGTTTTATGGGACACCCGAATAGAACGAAGTTCCTTTCGAAAAGATATCTTATAATTTTTTCCTAACGTAACGCGCAATAAGGAACGTATTTTAAAAGATTTTGATCACATCACCATCTAGCGATAATCATCTCGAACAAGTGTCTTGATAACTAAAAAAGTGTCGTGACAACTTTTCGTAACATTCTTTTTCCCCCTTTCGATAACGCGCGCTAAGGAACTTCGTTCCAAAAAAAATTGAATATAAGTAGTTTGTAAGAAATACATACATTTTTAACACACAAAAGTTGCTCATAATATCGCCGGTACCAACGAGTTCCATCAAATCTTGTATAAGTACTCATTGACAGTATTTTTCAGTGTTCCAAGAAAAAAATACTATTGATAAGAACGTGAACTGTATCTAGTTCCAAAATTTTTATCAACTTACAACTTCATTACCTCAAAAAAAAGATGCATTAGGAAAATCAGTTACTAAAAACCGGAAAGGTTACCAAAACATTCCAGAAATAGAATCATATTCTTCCATCAAATCAAATTACATCGCAAACGAAGAACCAACAAAGTGTATTACATAAATAGATATCACTTTATTTTATTGCCAAAAATACCTGTAACATTTACCGGAAATACGATCACCAAAATAGATATTGGTTCTTTAATCAATACCTACAAGTGAAACAGGCAAAAATAGATCTTAAAATTGCCTTGATAAGGTCAAGTTCAAGAAATATAACGACGAAATTGATTACTAATAAAAATAGCTATAAAGTCGAATATGATACCAAAAATAGGTTTAAGTATTTCTATATAGGACAGAAGAAGAATGAATAAAATGAACCTCAAATATATACACCATATTATTTTACTGCCGAAAATAGCAATAAAAAAACTTGAGAGGTGTCAAGATACACCCGGATGGAACGAAGTTCCTTTCAATTACATAATTAGTGAGGGAATTGTAATATTTTTTTTTATTTTTATTTAATAACTTAAATAAAATATTTTGATCACAGCGCCATCTAGCATTAATCATATAAAACAAAATAAGGAATTGTTTTATAAAATATTTTAAGAACAATGCCATCTAGCGATAATCATCTAAAACAAAAAAAGTGTCGTACCAACATATTTATAAGAATTTCCGTCTAGCCCCCTTTCGATAACGCGCAATAAGGAATTTCGTTCCAAAATGATTCCTAGCATGATTTTGTTCGTAAGGCCAATGACGAATAAACAATTAATCAAATTTAGGAAATAGTTGATTGATTTTATAAAAAAGCTCCATAAATTTGTACAAAAGATCACATCAATAGTAACAATAACAAGGAAACGTCATAATCCAAATTACCTCTTACAAATCAGGCGACTGTCGCAGAAAAGAAATCAAGAGAGTGAACCACAAAAGCACACTTTATTTTACGTCAAAAATGGTCATAAAACAGAAAATGGGTTACCTGAAATGGATTTCGTTGCCAATATTAATACAGAGACAAGTTTAGACGAAGCCAGGTAAACACCACGCGTAGAGCGCGCTAAACAATTTTACGATGCAATAATGTTTAATCCTGAGCAATAAAAGCAGATTTTTGTCTTTTATTGAGTCGTAAAGTGTGATCTTGTAGCGATTCTGTGCGGTTAATACACGGTCGAGATGATTAGTTCTATTCTGTGGCTTGTTGAAGACCAGAAAAGTTTGTGAAACTTTAAAATAGATTTAGTATCAGTTTTTGACGTGACAACGTCTTATAAATTGGTTTGCCGGGTGACACGTCAAGAAACTGCGTTACGCTCCGCTCATGTTATGCGCTCACAATGAGAGCGAGTGAGAGGCACTCATGCCTTTCACTTTTTATGCCTGTCTCTCTCGCTCTTAGGCGGGCTAACCATGGCCGAGTCGTTGTCACGTAAAACTTTCGCCCGTATACCGACTTTATAGGCAACCAATTTTTTTTTTCAGTGAAATGAAGATACACAATCCTAATGGGCCATTTGACTGTCATTTATGAAGATCTGTAATATCAGATAATACTGTGGGTAATACTCCCGCAAAGCCTACCTGTGGGGTAGGTGAAAGTACGGTGACTTTCTCTTGCTCTAAAACATTCTTAAGAATCCTTTTCTAGCCTTGTTTGAAGAACTACAAGTACATACCACTCTGGAAACACCTAGGAGGGGAGATTACTACGATTACTCTGTATTTTGCTCATTACAAAAACTATTTTCTGAAAGAATCAGTTACGTCATTTATATATCAACTTTTGGAAATATTTACTACTAAACTCTTCATAACATATAGTAAATAAGTCTTCATAACCTAAGAGTTCAATCCCAATCATCTATTTCAGTAACCATTGTATTTTCTTCGTCTGATTTTGACAAGAACTTGCTTTAAACAATAGTTTATTATTTACTGTTGTTGACAACAATATTGTCCACTATCTAGTATCTGCCTGTTTATTAGTCTAATACATGCTCTGGTAAATCTGGTGTACCTGCATAATTATATACCCATGTTAGATTTCGATCAAATATATATATTTTTCGGGTATTGGCCCACCTCTCACTCCCACCACTGTAACTCCTGTGTAGCCAGGATCCACAGCGGCGACCATCGTAATGACTCTGAGCAGTGAAGCCCAGGAAAACCCGAGGTAAAGCTAACTTGTCTTTGATGTCATTGGCATGACTGGTGACGGCAAAAAAAGAACGTTAGCGATGAAAAATTTTTGAAATTAATCCGGAATTTTTCGCTACTCCAGAACCATCAAGTGGCGTGGTCAAGACGCTTGGCCAACCCCAGCTGGGGTCTAAGGACCGTCGAGGCGATTCGCCCTGTCCTGGAGGACTGGGTGAGTCGTGGCGAGGGACGTCTCACCTTTCGTCTGGTGCAGGTGCTGACCGGGCATGGTTGCTTCGGGAAGTACCTGCACCGGATACAGGTCGAGCCGACGACGAGGTGCCATCATTGCACAAGCGACCTGGACACTGCAGAGCATACGCTCGCTGTCTGCCCCGCATGGGAGGAGCAGCGCCGTGTCCTGGTCGCACAAGTAGGGCGGGACTTGTCGTTGCCGGGCGTCGTGGCATCGATGCTCGGCGACGACGAGTCCTGGAAAGCTATGCTCGATTTCTGCGAGTCCACCATCTCGCAGAAGGAGGCGGCGGGGCGGGAGAGGGAGAGCTCTTCCCTCCCCGGCCAACCCCGTCGCCGCCGACGTCGAGCGGGGGGCCGGCCTCGGGAGCTGTCCCGGGATCTGGCCCCCTAAGAGTACCGGGTCCACCAACATCGGACCCGAGGGGTGCTGCGCTAGGCTTCAGCGCGCACCCTCCGTGCCATCTATCCGGGGGATGGCCAGCCGTGCTCCCCGACCCGGGCTGGTCCTGGACCGGCCTGAGCCGAGGGAGACCCTCCAACACACGGCCCCATCTCGGCGGACTGTAAAGTCCGTCTACCGAGTGAGCCGGTGGTCGTTCTCACCGACGGCTGCCGGTTCGACGTCCGGGGGTGACGGGGCGATACGTAAGCGACAATCGCGAACGCGTCCTGTCACCCCTACCACATCGGATGTCGAGCGTGAGAGGCGGGAGGTTTTGGTGCGGTTCGACACCCATATACCCCACTCGCGGGGCGAGTGGAAGTCCGGCGATTTCCTCCCGTCCAAAAAAAAAAAAAAAAAAAACTCCAGAACCATCTGGCCATCCGTTCTTTGCAAAATGTGTCCTACCCACTGCTACTTCAAAGATGTTTTTTTTGGGTCACTGGATGCAGACAAAGCAAAACCGTGTGGCGATGTTTGGGGGAGACCTATATCCAGCAGTGGACATCTGTAGGCCATGAGAGGTATGTGGGAGTTGAACCGTTCCAAAACTGTTAACCGCTCATTTCGCGTCCGAACTCCGTTAATTACACATATTATAGTGGTATGGATAGAAAAGTTGTATGTTAGGTTGACATAAAATAATTTTAGAAGATTTAAATCCATTTCAACACTCACCTGTGTTTGCAGGGTTTAAAACCTCGAACCCATTGAAATAATTATTACCTTAGCCCTAAGTCCTGCAGTCAGTGCTAACCCTGAGGGCTACAAGGCTTTATAATTAACCAGATGTACCTTTACCTGGTTTCATTTTACTATGCTTTTGAAAATAGTTTTATCTGATTCTTAGTATTTTATTATACAGGGTGGATCTGTAACTATCCCAGCAGAAGTGGGAGAAATGATGTGTTAATATACAACTTAGAACTATTTTCATTTTTGGAACACCCTGTATTAGCTGAACTGCGTGGTTTCATCTACGTCACAAAGTGAGATTTTAGTTAACCAGTGTTTCTAATATATTATGCATGTATAAAACATATAGCAGCGTGGGTAAACCTCAAGATGGATCGACCACCTGGTCAGGATCGCGGGAGGTCGCTGAATGCAGACAGCGTATGACTGGTCGTTGCGGCTAGTTTTGTGGGAGGCTTATGTCCAGCTGTGGACGTCTATAGGCTGATGATGATGATGAATACATATAAACTTTCCTCTTGAAATCGCTTTTACTGTTCACTACCATTTATAAATTACTATCAAGTCGTTTATTTACTCTACAATAACGTTACTTATTCAAAAGTAAACAGAGCTAATAATAACACAAATTTAACTCAATATAATGCGTAAGAAGTTTCGAGAATTGGAACATTATTTATTCAAAAATATTCTAACTTATGATTGTATTGTTCTAAGTATACATTCGCTATCTGAAATTATCTGTTAACTGCTCGCAGAATTTTAATCATTTAATTTTAATGCTTACAATCTTACTCGACTAATATTTACTGTCTTGTAAATAGACGATTTTACGACCAATTTGATCGTAAGTGGTTACCATCAGTCGTGGTCATCGGCAACCTAAAGCCATTGTGTGAAGAAGGACAAGTCATAGCGCTCGGGAAACACTGAAGAGTCCAATCCAAAAGAGATAATTTTTCGGATAAATACAAGCTTTAAGATCCTGGATATCATGTAGCAGTAGAGTGCTAGCTAATTAATACAAGTAAAACGAGCTCAAACACAATCGGTCTATCTTGTGTATTGGTTCCTGTGACTTTCTAACTCCATCATCAGATCGACTCCATACTATCATATTGAAGTTTGTCAAATTAAAACTCGCAGGAGTCCACACGTACATAGTTACAAACATTGTCAGAGGTTTTTCATAAGAAATATACGTGAAAACTCTTCTCAAACCTCATTTAAAAAAACCTTTTTTTTCAAACCGGCTCAATACTAAGCAAATATCATTTTAATCTCTCACTTGCATTCCAAATCACTTTAATTTACATACTACAGATGCAGAAATAAACAGAAAACTCAAATGTTTACAAGAAAATAGATAAGTACGAAAATTAGCGCAGTCTGAATGTCTGAAATAGTGATGCGAATGTCGATTTTCGGGAATGCGAATGCGAGTATTCCTGTACCTGTACCAACCCATTACTGCCCACTGTTCGGCACAGGTCTCCTCAGAAGAGGGATTAGGCATAGTCCACCACGCTTGCCTAGTGCGGATTGGGGACTTCACATATCTTCAAAGGTTTCCTCACGATGTTTTCCTTCACCGTTTTTAGCTAGTGGTTTTGTAAAAATTGCACATAAATCTTTTTCACATTTAGGTTTAGAGGTACAAGCCGGCCGGATTTGAATGCGAGTATTCGGTTTTTTCAAATTCAATTTAAAAATTTCTTTATTGAGACATCAGTGGTATAAGTTGTTAGTATTAACAAAAATAGCTTAAAAACTAGGTCTTAGTAAAATATCTATATTTTTATAGTAATTTTGATATTCGCGAATGCGAATGCGAATGTTGACTTATCAACAAAAAGTTCAAAGTTTTTTATTGCCAAATCAGCAGCAACTTCCAAGTGTCATTATAATTTATGGGAACAATTAAATAGCTACCTTCATCATTAATCATCATCATTCTCAGCCTATAGACGTCCACTGCTGGACATAGGCCTCCCCCAAAGATTTCCAATACGACCGGTTGGTAGCGACCTGCATCCAGCGTGTTCCTGCGATCTTAACAAGATCATCCTACCTAGATCAGCTACCTTTATTTTACTTAATTAAAAATACTAGGAAGGGAGGTACTTTCTTCCCCACCAAATAATTGAAAACCCCCCGCAAATTATCTTGAGTAGAGTGAGTTCGGGCTATTTTAAAGGGTAAGTAGATGCCTTTATTTTAGCTCCATCAGATTCTGTTTACAAGCACGTAACATCAACACAACCTTTGTCAAAATATTCTTCTTCTTCCTGTGCCATCTTTTATCGAAGGTCAGCGATCGTTAAGGCGATCTGTACTTTTGACACAGCAGCGCGAAACAGAGCACGAGTGTCAAAACATTCGCACGTTTTTTTGCGAATACGAAAATTCGTTACATCCCTAGTCTGAAATATGTTCAGTAATTATTTACTTCTGTTCAGTGTAAAATCTTTTACGATTATAAAGCTTATTTTTAATTCGGTGAATGAGCCGAGATAATCTAAAAGCATGTGTGGTGAGGAAATAGTAATGGGATAATTCGGGTTGAATTTTATGAAGTTGTGTCTCTGTTAATGAGGTCTGAGAAAAGTTTTGTATGATAAACGAAAATATACCATCAGATGAGTGGCAAAGTGTTTTTTTATTATTATTATATGTATAAGTATATAAATATATAATCTAAGAATATTGTACACTTCTCTACCTTACATTAAAGTCTAATTACTGTATGTTTTATTTTGGATTTGCTGTAAGAAAACTCAGTATTGAGTTAAGCTCGCCTTTTGTGAACATTTTTTTTTAATATAACTTTTTTTCCGTCGTGTACAATAAAGTATTAAATGAAATAAAGTGTTATGAAGTAAAAATAACTATTGGTAATTTTGATATCGAGATTTGATAAAATTGTAAAACTACTTTTTGACTGACTTCACAAAAAGAGGAGATTAATTATTTGTTTGTATACTTTTATCCAAAAATTACTTTTGATTCCTTTTTTTAGTTGAGAGTTGGTATTCATGATGGGCTTGAAATTCTATTCTTAATAAGATCTACAATTGGCTGGAACTGATTTCGTTGTTCTTTTTGGAACTTAGTTCCTTATCGCGCGTTGTGAAAGAGGGCTAGACAGAAAAAATTCTTACGAAAAGTTGTCACGACACTTTTTTTGTTCTAGATGATTATCGCTAGATGGCGCTGTGATCAAAATCTTTTAAATCACGTTCGTTATCGAGCGTAACAAAAAATTAGGAAAAAAAAATATAAGATATTTTTTAATCGAAAGGAACTTCGTTCCATCCGGTTGACCCTTAACACCTCTCAAGTTTTTTGTTTGAATTAAATTATTACTGTCATACTTCTTATTTTAATTTCTTGTAACAATTTATCAAACAAAGTTTGAAGAGGAACGTATTAGCATAGCACACATGATCATACATAAAATATTCTTCAACTGTACCTTACGAAATTAAATAACTACGTACTAAAATAACTCAAATTGCAGGTTTTTATTAAAACCATACAAACGCTTAAAAATGCAGCCATCGCGATGAAGAGTACAAAACACACAATTTTAGGTCTTATTTTTATCTTTATAAAGGCTATTATCCTGTACCTTTTCAGAAAATGTTCAGTTTACAGCGAGTATACTAATTACGAAACGGAATTGTTCTCGAAAAGAATATAAAAGTTATGAAAAGGTGTATTTTATGCGCAAATGTTTTATCAGAATTGGAGTGAATACTTTTACAAGTACTTTACTTACCTATTGTTATTCAAATATCGCTAAAAATCCAGGTGTCGAGCGGTTGAAACTCTTACCTTTTCGTAGAGGCCGCAGATTCGAACCAGCTGGCTTTGACCTGTCTAGTAACTAGCACTGTTGCAAACGTCATGATCACGAGAAGACTGGATACTGCGGGTCGATTTAAGAGCAAACAAATCTGTCTACCCTCTTTCTCGTTCGCTTTTGAGTTGAGTTTTTGAGTACCACTAGAACTCAAACTCATATCACGACACTCATTGTTTCTACATACAAGGCTCTCCGAGCATGAACCCTTAATAAACACTGTGTTTAACACTGGATTTTTTACAATAGAATGGACATATCAATATAGTAAAGTGTAAAGTAATAGCTATAAAGTACCTATTGTAAATTTTAGGTAAACCTCATTGCTCAGAGGTTCATGAGCAACGGTGACCGCTAACCATCAGGTAAGCCGTGAGCTCGTTTATCTATCTAGCAATAAAGAAAATGTAAGTTGAATTCTGTTTTATTCTGTGGTTTGGCCTCCAGAATTCTCACCTGCATTATTTTTAACCATTAGTTTTGTTTGGATCGATGTGTGTTTGTGTGCGGCCTTCGCGTCTAGCCAGATATCAATACGTCAATATAGCGTCAAGTTTACGTCAGTTTTTGTGGACGTGACTGATGTCGCGTTTGGGTTTTTAAGTGTTTTTTTGGCATTAGCAGGTTAATTATAGACTACAGGCCCATGAAGAAAAATTATGGGTCATTTGAACCACCAGGTGACCTATCTAAAACGAAATTCTCTGTCAAATCTGTATCATACTATTTTAATACTGCTTCTAATCCATTATTCCTCAACGCCGTACAAAAATCATGCGACAAGGGGAAAATACGATGGTTGCATACCCCTGAATGCTCACCTTGGACAGCTTACAAGTGACGGCATAGTACTGAATCTTATTATTTTATGCTAGAATTTCGTTTTAGATAGGTCACCTGGTGGTTCAAATGACCCATATTTTTTCTTCATGGGCCTGTATGTCTATTAGTAAATGACCCTAGTAATAAGCGGTTACCGTGAACGACGGATCCCTGCTTCGCCAAGATACAGCGAAGTTGTTACCTACCGTAAACCTCATTCTATAAATACAAAAAAGAAAAACACATTCGCTTTTACATTAATATATTTTCCTCTATTTCTTCGATACAAATACACGAAAAGATATTTGAGACGATAAGGTAAAAGGCTAAAAGGTTGTGCTATTGTTACAAATATTAGCGTATCTTATATAAAAACTTTATATTTGGTGTTGGTGAATTTATACCTTATTTTTATAAAGGGTGATTTCCTAGTGAGGGTACATATTGAAGGTTAGCTGATGGTTATATACGACCAGTAAAAATATTATTACCAAAGAATATGGCTTAATGCCTTAGTAATCGCAACTTAAAAAAATCTAAAATTGTTGTAAAATGATGGTTTTTCGATAACTGATGGGTGTGGCGGAGGTGTGAGGTGCGCGAGATCACTAGAGGTCATTAGTCAACACTCTTTAAGCCGAAATTGTTTATGTTTGAGGTACTTTTGTTGAATTTAGATTTAAAAAAAAAAACATGTATTTTTACCTATTTTTTGTAATATTCCGTATAAGAACAGAGTACTCATCACCCTCCTGCAATATGTACCCTCTCTAACAAATCACCCTGTAATTCATTTATTGTAATTCGTTTATATTTATTTTTGGTATTGCATTTTTTTTTAGTTGGATGAAATCACCGGATTCACGTCAATCAGACAATCAGAAAATCACGGGACCCGCCTCACGGATGGGATATGTGAGAGTTGCCGCACTTAAAACCTCCAACCACTCACACTCAGTGTCTGAACCCCGGCTGAGGCCAGAACCCAGCATAAGGTTATGAGGGACGACGCAACGCGTTACGCCTCACTCACTCACTCACTCACGGCACTCTTTGCCGTCGCGTCGCCCCCTTTGTTGTTGCATAGCCTACCTGATTGTGGTTGGTTACCGTCGCTCACAGATCTGTAATATCAGACTGCAAAATCAATACCTACGACCTACTCCTTAAGACTTTTTTAAGCCTCGTTTGAAGACAAGTCATAGCGCTCATGAAAGAGCCTCATGGTAGACCAGAAATAGCAAAACCTAGTTTAGAACCAAATTGTCCTTCATTTTTGTTGTGTTCCTTTCTTTGTCTCTTTTTCTTTGCTGTTTCTTTACTATGTATAGCTTGTCCTTCTTTAAATGAGGTGCGAAGAGGGCCCACGTTTTCTTTTTTTTTTTTTTTTATTCCGAAATAGACAAACGAGCCTTCGGCCTACCTGATGGTTATTGGTCACCGTCGCTCATGAACCTCTGCAATACCAGGGCAATGAGGGGTTGTTATCTATCACCTACCCATACAGGACTTGTCTTAAACCTCGTTTAAAGAGGGATATGTCATAGCGCTCCGGGAACACCGCGGACGGGAGTCCATTCCAAATCGGAATATAGTATCTTAACATTGCAGAGGTTCGACTGTACCCAGTTTTTTTCTGATTTGGTCGTGTATGTTAACAGTTACCTAGGTGATGCTGGATTTCGTAGCCTATTTTTTTTATATTATATTTATTTATATAAAGATAAATAAATAAATATAATATAAAAAAAACATAACATAAATCTGGTAAAAGTAAAATCTTTTCTACTAAAAAACAAACTCTTAAAAAGATCATAATCTTCAAGATACTCATGATACCAAACATAATATACTTCGATACTCCAGACTCAATGAAGCAAGAAAATGTTGAAGTAAACTAGTGATGGGAAGATTTAGAATAAGTAAATACTCGAATAAACAACAATATACCTATGTATTGTACTATCCCTACTAATATTGTAAATGCGAAAGTAACTGTCTGTCTGTTACGCTTTCCCGCTTAAACCTCTCCACCGATTTTCGTTAAATTTGGCACAGACAATCTTTAGACCCTGAGAAAGAATATAGGCTACCTTTAAATTGAAAATGACGCAGACGGAGTTGCGCGGGCTCACTAGTACTGTTTTAATTAGGTACTGATTACAGGTTGGTTCGAGTTTCCTTCTTAACGATAAAATACATTTATTACTTGTTAAATCCTAAACCATACAATAGAGAAAATTCTTGTAATTAAAATAAGAAACTAAAAGATAAGACAAGGGATTCAATTTCAAAATGTCCCAATTAAGTGGATGTACAATGCAATATTATAAGTATTTCAAGCTTGACCATTACAGACTAGAACAAAATTAAGTTAATCCAAAAGTTTGATAATAATAATCTTTATTTGAAGGCTACCAATGGCCCAAAAAATGTTAGTATTACAAATAACTTACAAGCTATGTTAGTAATTAAAATAAAAGTTTTTGTAAGTCGCTGCTGTACCGCTCCATGCGAAACAGTACAGCAGCGATTCACATACACACAATCGAGTCTGGTGGCGATCATTTTCAGGACACTGTTGGAGCCAGCTCGCACCCTGCGCACCAGGGATGCACACCTCTTACGCATTGTTGCGCAGAAGTAATCAACACGCGCTTTGGCAAACATCCCTAACGCGCTACACAAACGAGGTAGTCCCAACAGCTTCCTGAAAGCATTGTATACGAAGAGCGATTGTAAATAGACCGAGTATTGAAATACTATGTTCAAAAATACTCGAGTATTACAATGGCCGTCGTGTCCCATCACTAAGCTGACCATTCAATCGAAACATTACTATGCATAGTTTCTTTGTAGATCAAAGAATATTTTGATCTTTACGAGGCATTGAGGGATGAGATTATGATTTTCATGCGTCGTTTAGTAAAAAGACCCTATACAAAAGAAAAGAGGATTTTTCTGAAGGCTTTAAATATTATTAAAATCGCTTTTGTGAATTAACTACTTGTTGAATATGTATATAAGGTTTCTTTGTTCGTTTCGCGTCCGTTCGGATGAAAAGACGTTTTAGGCTTTTCTTGATTTTATTTTCTAGATTTTTTGCTAAATGGCGCCGAGGAAAGTCTGACAGACTTTTAAGATTTGTTTTGTGGGTCCGTACTATTTTGTTCTACCAAAAAGGAAAGTAGTTTTACTAAATATTACTTTTAGAATATAACCTACGACACTATCAGATATAGCTACCTATAATTTTCTTAATATTGATATAGTTTACATTGTTGAAACGAAGTTCCTTATCGCGCGTTATCGAAAGGGGGCTAGACGGAAGAAAATCTTACGAAAAGTTGTCACGACACTTTTTTTGTTTTAGATGATACGACGCTAGATGGCGCTCAGATCAAAATCTTTTAAAACACGTTCTTATTTGTTTTAGATGATTATCGCTAGATGGCGCTATGATCAAAATCTTTTAAAACACGTTCCTTATCGCGCGTAAAAAAAAATAAGGAAAAAAAAATATAAGAAATCTTTGTCCCTTGACACCTTGTCCCTTGACACCTTGTCCCTTGACACCTGTCAATTTTTTTTTTATTCAAGTATAATTTACAGTCTAAATTCAAATATACAAAACTAAACTTACATATATTCCTCTTACCTCTAAATTTCTCAAACTACTATTTTGTTAATTGGTAAAAATATACATAAAAATAAATTCCTATTAAAATTTCCAGTTAGCGCTTATTAATCGCTTACAGACAACCAATTAGGCTTCGTTCCAAGGCTTTTGAAATATTTGCTCCATCGGAAAATTGAATTAAATTCCCTTCAATAGTGAGCCCGGATTTGGCCTGATGAAAAATCACGTGAGCCGGATTCTGAGGCTCAATACGTTACTTGAATAGGCTCAGGTGACGCAAATGTAAAATATTTTAGCTTTGGAGTAATCTTTATTGGTTTCGAAAATAGTTTGTCCAAAAATATTATGCATGACGGGGTCATAACAAGGGAAACCAACCTATTCACCGTGCGGGTAGTTGGAAGTGGAGACTTGCTATAAATACAGGCGTTGACCGCTGTTATTGTTCATTCGTGTTTGAATTGTCGAGACGAATGGACCTCTTTATGTAAAGTAATAAACTGTTAAAACTCGTTATTTTGAAGTTTTTATTCAAAAGTGTTGATGTTCAAGTGGACATTGTGAGGATGACCTCACCTCCTGACAAAACCAATTGAAGATCGACTATTTACAACGTCATTACACCTCAACACACTATTTACGTCGTTATACATGATAAACTTATCGAAACACTCGCGGTTGTCTACATTAGGAACTTTCATGCATAATTAACGGGTTCTTACCACGAATTTTAATTAAATGAATGGGTTCAATATTTCGACGATTTAACTAAACAGTCAAAGGGTAAACACCAGGATCATTTTAGGTCGGTTGGACTTATAGACTACAAGCCCATGCTGAAAAAATGATGGGTCATTTGAACCACCAGGTGACCTATATAAAACGAAATTCGAGCATAAAATAATAAGATTCAGTACTATGCCGTCACTTGTAAGCTGTCCAACTGAGTGCAGGTGAGCATTCGAAAGTACAGGGGGCCTACCACGACCTCTTATTTGCGATCCACAACGTAAGACCGCCCATTGCATGTATTCTTTGCTTTATTTTCTGTACGTGTTCTTTTCTGTTTTTGTATGCAATAAAGTGTATTCATGCATTCATTCATTCACAACGTCTTAATTGCGATCGACTTTACTGTCCATTCTCGTAAAGCGATTCATGAGTGAAGTTACACCGCCATGTTTATTTCATTCGTTCAATTGTCATATAATCGGTACCATGACCTCTTATTACAACCTAAACTGAGTCGGTAGAGTGGGTACATTTTGGTCACATATTTTGACGTGACAACGTCTTATAAATTGGTTTGCCTTCAAGAAACTGCGTTACGCTCCTCTCACGTTATGCGCTCACAATGAGAGCGAGTGAGACTTTCACTTTTTATGTCTGTCTCTCTCGCTCTTAGGCGGGCTAACCATGCCCGAGTCGTTGTCACGTAAAACTTTTGCCCGTATACCGAATTTACAGGCAACCATTTTTTTTATACGGTAAGAATGCCGATAGATCCGATAGATATTATTTGGATGGTTCTTTTTTCATTGAAATTAAAGAAAGTGGGGTCTTTATAAAACTTCGAAGCAAATTGTTTCCAAGTATTAGAAATTATTATAACGACTAGCCCGCGGGAAACAGCAATTTGAGACAATCAAATAAATATAATTCGTTTTTGTTATAATCAAAATTACTTTTGTAATCGTTTTTACTTTGTATTCACGTGAAATTCAATTATGAAAAAAATATAGAACCATTTCAAAAAATGTTTGTTAAATTACTTACTTCTTTTATTATACTGATATTTACATTATTACTAGCTGCCCCACGCAACTTCGTCTGCGTCGAAAAAAAAAAAAATAATTAGGGTTGGACTACCCCTAACATTTAGGGGGATGAAAAATAGATGTTGGCCGATTCTCATAGATACCGGATAAGCACAAAAAATTTCAACAAAATCGGTCAAGCCGTTTCGGAGGAGTTCAAGTTCGAACACCGTGACACGAGAATTTTATATATTAGATTTACTTTAATACTTTCATGCATTTTCAACGGGTTCTTACCACGATATTTAATTAGTAGAGTGGTCTCGATATTTCAACGTTGTTGCAAACGTCATGATCACGAGAAGACTGGATACTGCGGGTTGAATTAAGAGCAAACAAATCTGTCTACCCTCTTTCTCATTCGCTTTTGGGTACCACTGGAACTCGAACTCGATCGGTGTGTCGTGATGTCAGTTCGAGTTCCATTCCAAATTATTATAGAAAACCGCGAATGTCTGAATAAGTTTATTGTTTACTTTGTATATAGATCTTAAGAATTCATCAGAGCTAAGTCTATCTAAATGAAATGTCATAAAAGTAATAGAGAAAAGTAAACGTATCTCATTAACCATTGCTCCACTTCGAAAAATTACTTCATTGTTGGATATTCCATTTATCGAGGAATGCTATAGGCTATTGGCCCACCTCTCACTCCCACAACTGTAACTCCTGTGTAGCCAGGATCCACAGCGGCGACCATCGTAATGACTCTGAGCAGTGAAGCCCAGCAAAACCCGAGGGAAAGCTAACTTGTCTTGGACCCCGCAACGAATTTAATCAGACGATGATAGAAGGAGTAGGAAAAACATGAGTTTCGACTTCCCTTCTCGCAAAAGCGGGAGATAATAAAATAACATTGAAAGATGCATTACGCCAGAATTGAGAAAAGCACCACGGACATTGATTTTATTAAATTTATTGGACCTATGCGGTGAGCTATTGTACTATTTAGGATGCCAATAATAGTTATGGGAAAAACGTTTGAATGCACGGAAATTTGCGCTGGATGCTACAAGATCCGTGTAATAAACGACTCTACTTGTAAGGAATTTAACATAGTGACGCGTTCCATATGCCACAGATTGCACTCCCAGAGAGATTGCAAAAGAAATAGGAATCCATACTAAAAGTCCAAAGGTTTTCTAAAATAACCCGAAAAAAATTGACATAACTGCCTCCCATTGCGGCACCGATCGAATTAATGCTATGCCTAGAATCAAATAACAAATAAATTTTATAGGTTTCCAATTCTCTTGTCCTATTTCAACGTCAAAAGCTACAGACAATGAAATCAAGTGTAATTTTCATTTAATTTGATCAAATAAAGGAGATCCCTTGAATAATGGCGCAGTCTCATCATGTATTCTGTTTGCGAACGAAAAAACCGAAGTTCTTTCGAAGCGATTTGGCGAAGCGTCCATTTTCCTTTGACTCCAAGATGGAATACTAATATTTGGAGTGCAATAAGTTTAATGTACTTTTCGAAACCTTTTGTTGAAGTCAATAGTTTCTTTGCTTTGATAGACATTTTTGTGTGCCTTGTGGTCGATCAATCTTTAGTTGGATTTTCTTCGTTTGTTGTTAAAGCCCTCTCTTCTTTCCTATGTTTTATTGCTATGGCAGCCAGCTTCACCTTCCTTAAGCTTCATTTGAAAAAGGACAAATTATAGTATTACATTCTTCATATTTTCTGCGTATCGTAGCTATATTTTTTCACCAAAGTGTAATATCCCGTTTTTTTATTACTTTGTATTTTATTATTTTGTACACCTCTCTTCGGAGGAGACCTGAGCCCAACAGTGGGCAGTAATGGGTTGGTACAGTACAGTACAGTACAGTACAGTACACCTCACTTATATCTTCTACAGCGAATCTACTTTTGCCACAGCACAGTACAGAATATAATGCACTTTACAACAACATCATCATTCATCATTATCAGCCTGTAGACGTCCACTGCTGGACATATGTAGGCTTCCCAAAAGATTTCCAATGCGACCGGTTGGTAGCGGTCTGCATCCAGCGTGTTCCTGCAATCTTAACAAGATCAACTGCGATCTTTACAACAACACCACGGGCTAAAGTGGAGAAAGAAAGATATATATATATAAATATTGTTTTGTAAATTACAGAAGGATCACAACCCATTAACTGGGTAGACTATGCCTGATTCTATCAATGAGAAGACCCGAACCCAGTATTGGGCAATAATGACACAGAGCCTTGTTGACTAAACAGAGAGTTCTCAATCGCCATCAACCGCGTGGTGGACCATGCCTGATTCTATTTCTGGGAAGACCCGAATCCAGTATTGGGAAGCAATGGGTTGACCCAATACTGTTCTTAACACGTTTCTGATACCAATATTGGAAGCCTTAGCATCCAATGTTTTCTCGATCAATTCCAATTTGAACTTCAAACAACGCATGACAAATAGACGCAATTTCCGTTTAACAGGATGTAGATACAAAATAATGTACTATACAGAATTAAAGATAAGATAAGTACCACTTTTAAAGAAAGAAAACACTTTATTCACTCACAAGTTTATTCATTCAGCTCAGAAACTTGTAAATGGTGTTTCACATAGGTTCAATGTCGGACAATGTTTACAAAGCCCCCGTTTACATGTTGGTCGACCGTCACTGTCATTTGTTTTTACGTGTGTTCGACGTTTGCAACTTTTAATTTCATTTTGGAACGAAGTTCCTTATCGTGCGTTATCGAAAGGGTCTTGTAGATAAATTTCGTGTGATATGTCGTGATGTGAGTTCGAGTTCCAGTGGTACCACCCAAAAGCGAACGAGAAAGAGGGTAGACAGATTTGTTTGCTCTTAAATCGACCCGCAGTATCCAGTCTTCTCGTGATCATGACGTTTGCAACAACGTCGAAATATCGAGACAACTCAATTACTTAAATATCCCGGTAAGAACCCGTTGAAAATGCATGAAAGTATTACTGGTCTCATTTCAAACAAACTTTCAGTTTAGGAAAGTTAATTTATCGAGGAAGGCTGTATGATATATAAATGTTTCCCTTTGTGACGCAGACGAAGTGCACGGGCCCACTAGTTAGGTATATGCAAAATGTCACTTCGTAAAAAAAATTGTAAGCTTTTTATTTCTGTATCTATCTTGTGATGTAAATGTGTTTATACCACAACGCACGCTTTGAACCTACAAGGAAAAAGGGGTACCCTTTTGATGTGTTCACGGTTGGAGCACACTGTACTGTTATACAGGGTGAGTTGGAATATGTTTTACGTCTTCGAATTGGCATTTTTGAACATATATGTTATTTTCGAAGGCGTGTTGACGACGTGAAATAAAAGGCTATGTTTTGGTAATACGACGTCATTTTGCTATTTTCAAATTGAATTTCAATTTTGAAAAAGGTTTTATATAGTCTATTTTCGTCTCATTCATAAGCAAGGCGTGTTGATGACGTGAACGGGTGCAGTATTGTAGTACAAGTTTTCAATAGGCTTTATGTCGTATCATTTTAATTGACTTTGTGGTATGTGGTTTTACGTGTCGTCGGGACCAACGTATACGAGCATAAGTGAGAAAATGAAATTCGACAGAAGAATGCTCTACACTTTGTAACTTTGTTTGGACTTATATCAATTTAGTAGGCACTATCTCTGAAAATAAATTGAATTTTGAAGCAGCACTATTTCGTCAAATTATTGCATTGTCACGCGATATACATCTGCGTGAAAAATTTCGGCTCAATCGGAAACCGATTGTCAAATTTAGCTTGCAAGATTCCACCCGAACTTACATAGTCACATCCAGTGCAAGTTAATATAAAGCTTGTAAAATACAAATATTTCTGTACACTTATTGTGCTATATCATTAATACGTAATACTCAGAGGTTTTTCGTAATAAGAATGTTAGCAGAAACTTCACCAGCGAGATTTAATCTAAGCTCTCGGAGACCATCTGGTCAAACGACGTGAGATACATAATAAGAGCATGAAACAGCAAACGACTATGCTTCTTACGTACAAAACATAAGATTCATATTCCTATGAACACGTGTTATATTTAAGTAAATAAGTTATTTGATTCAGAGGACTTTGTTGTTTATGTGGATGGAATATGATCTAATTTTGCTTGTAGGTTTTGGTTATGTTTTTCATGAGATTTTTCGGAACATTTGTTGCTTCGGTGGTTCTTGATTGATCGATTGTTGAAAGTTTTATTATTAATGGAATCGTTTGAAGCATATTACATTCTATTGTTAGTCAAATAACTGCTTTAAGAATATTTAATTTCGTTAGTAAATAGAGGAGAATAATATATCATCGAGTTAACTGTATTTTTTTCTGATTGTACCTATTTGGATGATTTTTTTTTTCATCTGGTCATCATCATCAAAGTAGTGAGTACTGTATATCCATGATTCTTCAACGTGCTTTACGTCCACTTTTTCGTTGAAACTACTTCGTTCATATTTTCAAAAAGTTCACTTTTTTATTCCATCGATACTGGTACCAACTCATTACTGGAGGGATTAGGCATAGTCCACCACGCTTGCCTAGTGCGGATTGGGGACTTCACATATCTTCAAAGAATTTTTAGTACCCTTTTCCGACATGCAGGTTTCCTCACGATGTTTTCCTTCACCGTTTTTAGTCAGTGGTGTTGTGAAAAATTGCACATAAATCTTTTTTCACATTTAGATTTAGAGGTACAAGCCGGCCGGATTTGAACCCGCGACCTCCCGTGCGGAAGGAAGCGCTTCGACCTCTACCCCACGACTTATCCATCGATACATTGTTCTAAATTTAGCCTTTTCTCCAATAAGTAACGTACAAAAATACCTATTTCAAGAATATCTAGAACTTTCGATGCCAATCTATGCTTATAATTGATTTCTGATAATACCGCATCATGTAATAACAAAAGCAAACACAGGAAACATGGTTTCCTCGTAAAATTCTTATAACAATATCGTTGCACTAAAATAATTCATGTTTATAACATTATTCAGTTGCGTAATCACTATTTTCGTATCAAAATGTATTGTTTTGCAATCTGCAGTTGAAGGTTTCAAATAGAAAAGCATGTTTAACTATACAGGGTGGATCTGTAACTTTGGACAATCTGACGTGGGGTGAATGACTTGTTGAACAAAATCTTCAAACCACTTTTATTTTAAGAATTAGATAAAAAATAAATCATCATAGTATGGAAGTCCGCAACGATAGTCGTACGTTTTCCATACAGTTCCAATGCCGATTGGGGACTTCACATATCTTCAAAGGTTTTTTAGAACCTTTTTCCGACATGCAGGTTGCCTCACGATATTTTCCTTCACCGTTTTTAGCCAGTGTTGTGAAAAATTGCACATAAATCTTTTTCACATTTAGATTTAGAGGTACAAGCCGGCCGGATTTGAACCCGCGACCTCCCGTTCCGAAGGAAGCGCTTCGACCACTCGCCCACCACGATCTACAGTACAGGGAGGATATGTAACTTTACCTCAGCCACGTATAAAATATTTTTGTTTTGCACGTGTTTTAACAGTAAAACCCGTAGCAGCATTTCTTTCATTTTACACCCACAAACATCGTCTACTATTTTATAGCTTTTTAATCATTTATTCAACGAATCCGCACTGAAACTATTAAATAGTTAGGTGTTAATTGATACGTTCGACCGTTCTGTGTTTCTGTGAATTTTGTACTGCAGTAAATTGTTAGTAGTTTTTGATGTGATGAAAAACTTTTCGTTGCTTTTATAATGAGGAAAAACTTATTTTAAATAAAAACAAAACTAACCATCATTACTATTTTTTTTACAAAATAAGTAATCATAAACTATTAATATTAAATTACAGCTTGTCTCTTGACAAAGGCCTTCTCTAAGCATTTCCTTGCCACTCGTATCCAATTCAATCCAGCCATCTTCTTGAAGTCTTCCTTCCATCTTTTATATTGTCTTCCTCTACTTCTTTTGCTGTTCTTAGCCAAATCATACTCTTATCTTAGTCAAATTTAACTCGCAAGGTTCCAACAGAACTTACATAGGTAGTGATAGGTACATTAGTACTTATATAGTTACGTCCTGTGCAAGTAAATATAAAGCTTGTAAAAAGGTGATTTTTACTATGCAATATTGTGACAAAATGGTGCTGATCTGATGATAGATTCAGAAGGTGGTTATAGGAACTCTTGTACTGAACGAAATATCGTGTTTGGGCTCGATTTACCTGTATTAGCTAGCACTCTACTGCTACATGGTAAACACGATCTTAAAAGCTTGTAAGTATTTTTTTTTCTTTAAATTAGATTATTTTGAGTAAAAATACCAAAAATATCGTTTGACATCTAATTATTCACAATACCACTCATTGTCAGAGCGTATGCTCCAATATTTTACGCAAAACTCCGTCAAGAAGCTTACAATCCAATTTAGCCACGTAAAGACGCTTCAGAATAAATTTACATTTATTGTCATCACGAAACCGGAATATAATTTGTCTTGAGTGGTTCTAAAATATAATATTATTATATTTCGGTGGTTGTAAGTATAAACTTAAAATTTTGTCCTTAATTTTTAAGTGTGTACCTACAGAGCATTGTCTAACGCTTTCTCTTTTAAAATTTTCAATGCCCAAGAGGATCCATAAATAAATAAATATAATGAGAACTAACTTGATTTGGAATATATAAAAAAAACAACTTGTGTGACTTTTAGCGAGCGATAATCGTGTTAATATTTTGATGATCGTATAAAATCAGAAATTATTGTGTCTATTATTGAGTTTATCTTTTTTTAAAGATAATCGACCATCTTTTGTCTCACACCTATCTTAACAATGATATACCAAATTAATATAGTTAATCTGATATTTCTATCAAATAACTGTTCGTCGCCTCAGTGCTTGTTTGGCCAATCTGACATTTTTTACGAAAATGACTAACTGGAAAAAATCCGACTGGTAAAATACTTTTTTTTAAATATTCAATTCTAAAACAATAAAAATCTCATTTCAGTTTTTTTTCTCAACACGGCAATTGACGAAAATTCCGTGCTTGTTTGCTGTCTCCTCTAAAATTTGCTCGAGTACAGATTGGCCAAACAAGCACTGAGGCGACGTGTTGTAACACTGTCACAGCCAGTCACAGGCCTCTTAATTTCTGTTAAAAACTGTTCTTTTGTTTTCAAATAACAAAGAAGTTAAGTTCAGCTCAAAATATTATTATTTAAATACTAAAAATCTCACACAAATTCAGTATAAAATATCCTTCAATACTATAGTCACCTTGTAGATATTTATATTACAAACCTTGTATTGATGACAGATGGTTAACAAACCACATCGCGAACCACTCATCATCGCAAGCACCAAATACTTTTAACAAGAACAACACATCTATCATAGAATAAATTTAAAACAGAAGTAAATATTGACAATTAATTTGTTGCATACTAATTTATACCTAGAAGAACGGATGGCCGATGGGGCCGAAAAGTTCTGGAGTGGCGGCCACGAACCGGTAGGCGCAATGTTGGTAGACCCCCCACAAGATGGACCCACGATCTGGTCAAGATCGCGGGAGGTCACTGGATGCAGATGGCGCAGGACCGGTCGATGTGGCGAGGTTTGGGGGAGGCCTATGTCCAGCAGCGGACGATAGGCTGATGATGATGATGATGATGAATTTATACCTTATACCTATATGCTATAGAAGAATGAGACTTCCTGTCACAAGTTTTGTAAACTTAAAAGGGAGTTTTAAACACGAAAATTGTTATTTATACATAATTTGAAATTGTATTATAGTTGTACGTACGTACGTATTAAAATTATTCTATTTTATTATTGCCTCGGAGGCAGACGAGCTGACGGCTCACCTGATCGTAAGCGGTTACCGTCACTCATAGACCTCTGCACTATCAGAAGACACAGCAGGGCCGCTACCTACTGCCTACCTTTAAGGACTCTCTTCAAGCCTCGTTTGAGGAAGGACAAGTCATAGCGTTCGGGAAACACCGAAGAGGGGAACTCTTTCCATAGCCATTCTCTAAATGTCAACAACCTTTTGACAGTTCGGCATCTGACAGTTGCATAATTAAGGTCAACACATTAATAAAATTGTTTTAAATTTAAATCTTCACATTCAACGCAATCCGGTGGTACAATATTGTTTGATCTTTGTTTCTTTGTGAGCGTCTTTCTTGTATGAATCTTTATTTCTGCATATTTTTCTATGTATCTACACATTTTATGTGTGTAATAAATTGGACGTCAATCACGGAAACTCTAGAGTGTTTATGAAAAATATTTCCGGATAACGTTTGATAGTTTAAAATTGGAATGTCAGAATGTATCGATTCCCGGATTATAATCTATACATATAATAAAATGATAGAAAAGTCAACATTGCAAAATACACTCCCCCAAGTCAAACAACCGTTGAACATTTTGATGGCGCGATTCAGAATCCATACATTTAGTACTGAAAAAAAGTCAGCTTTGTCCGGGATAAACTCGAAAACTGCTGCACCGATGAACTTCAAATTTGGCAAGAATATAGCTTAGAAGTCGGGTCAACACATAGGCTATATATTATAGTGCTATCATCTCCGAGGAACGGGATATAAATATAATAAATTTCATTAAACAATTTTAGAGCAACGACATCTATCGGCGTTCAAGTCAAATTTCATGTTGAATCATTTTTTTATTAGTACGAGAGCTAGCAACGTCGGGAAAACAAACATTTCAGTAAAGCCAGTTTTTATTTTTATACATGCTATCTCTCATACTCTTTCACTTTTATATCAGTTGGCAAACTAAATTTAGGTTTTTAGGTGCTTAAAAAGCTTCATTAAAAAAAAATCATTCAAAATTAGTGTCTGGCACAGAAGAACAACAAAAAAATATCTGGCAATAATAAATTCATGTAGCAAAAAGTATAATAAAAGTAATTTAAAGAAAAAAGTGTCTTAAAATAATTTGAAAAATCGATTTTTATCCGTACTCTACCACTACCGGCTACTACTAGACAGTCCCTATCGGTAAATACTCTGTCAAAAACGTTGCTAGCTCTTATACCATAATTTAAATTTGATTGTGTCATTTTTGGCACTGTCAATGGTTATTTTTTAATTGTCATAGATACAAGGAGTTCTTTTCCTTCTTAAAAATTGTGTCTTTAATTCGTTTCACAGATTAGCAAGACCTATACATATAAATAATTTTAATTAAACAATTTTAGAGCAACGACACCTATTAACCTTCAAGTCCAATTACATATGGAAGCATTTTTTTGTTGATATAAATAATTTCAATTTGATTATGTCGTTGTGGGACAATGTTTCCTATTTGCTAACTAGATGGCGTTGGCGTATAAATTTGAATTATCTGAATCGCGCTATTATTTCGTACACCAAATGTCAAAACTGATGTTACCTGCTTTGCTATAAGTTATCGTGTGGTTAGTCAATTTGAACTACTTAGCTACTATCATTATATTATTCTTTAGTATCGACTTAAAATAAATAATTAAAATGCCTGGAAAACGATCTAATTTATCCCAATGCTCAAACGATACTCGAAGGAAAAGGATAGCTCGATGTCTAGAAACCGCCATTGAGCGTGAAGGTAGGTTGGCTACTCTTCGAGATCACATTGCGGAAACTCAGTCTATCGAAGATCTTGAAGAGCTGGATACTCAGTTAAGGAGAGATCACTCTCAGCCTGCTCTTTCACGTTGGTTGGAGACTGATGAGTAGCATGAAGAGCGTAGTGCAGTTACCATGACGTACGTGACTTCTGCTCATATATCGCAAGACCGGGATCGAATGCAAAAGTTACAAGAGTCACCATAGCTAAATAAAGAAAGAAGCGAATTCATGTACAATGTTGCAATTAACTACGCCGCACACGTAGATATTGGCATCTTAGAAGAAGTGTGCGCCCTCTGTCAAGCCCGCAAATGAAGAGGAGAGCCCAATGGGATGTGTTGTGCATCTGGTAAGGTACGCTTGGAGTCTATGCAAGACCCACCAGAACTGTTGAAACTCTTACTAAGCGGTGAACATCCAAAGTCCAGCCATTTCTTTAAAAACATCCGAGCGTATAATAGCATCTTCCAGATGACTTCGTTAGGTGCAAATCAAATCGTTGAAACAGGATTCATGCCGACATTCAAGATCCAGGGACAAGTTTACCATCAAATTGGTTCGCTGCTACCTACAGATATTACAAAACTTTTGCAAATTTATTTTGTGAGTAATTTTGAAGAACAAGCAAACCTACGAAGTATATCCATCCCCAATTTGGACGTGCTCAAGAATTCTCTGATGTCCTTCTAAGTCTTGATGAAGGTACTCTACCAGACGAGAGAAGTGGACAAGTGGTGGTTCCAATGTCTCTCGGTAGAGTTGTATCCAGCTTAGAAGAACTTATTCGCTGTGTGTACAACGACATCAGCCGTATACCACACCAGCAGAATTCTTGGGTGTGTGAACGAGCCATTTTGACATCCAAAAACGAACAGGCTGCAGCAATTAACGAATGCATTCTCTCGGAAATTGAGGGAAATGAAGTGGTCTACAACTCTATAAATACTGTCGTCGAGCAAGATGATGCCACACATTATCCTGTGGAACTTTTGAATTCTCTGTCAACAAGTAGACTTCCAGCGCATGCTATCAAGCTGAAGGTCGGTGTCCCGATTATGCTTCTTCGGAACCTATCTCCTCCAAAGTTGTGTAACGGGATCCGCCTTAAAGTCATCTAGCTCCACAAGCACACAATTGAGGCGGAAATTCTTACGTTCTGTCCGGACTCTCTTTACATTTTGGCTGCGGAGAACCAAACCACTATTGTGGTTTATCGAGAAGTTCTATAAGCATGTTTTTTACGCTATCTTCTAATCTTATCTTATAATTGTCTTAATTTGATTATTTTCTACATTTGCTTTAGTACATTATTATTTAGATTATTTTTTACATTTACTTTTGACTTAATTCAGCAAAATCACTCTAAAGTCATTTATTCGAAGAGGTTCGAAATTAGCACTTTTTGCACTTCAATTTAAAAAAAACAGTATTTTTCTGTTACTCTACTTAGTGTAGATATGAAAGGTAAAAAAGAAACCAGTAAAATAATGTTATTTTAAAAGATATAATTGTTGTTATATTATTATGGTGCTGTACATAGCATTCACGCAGACGACGTCGCGGGCAATAGCTAGTATAAACATAACGTGGATGTTGCTTTACGCGTAATTCAGCATAATTTATAGCATTGTTTTATAATAATTTTATATTAACCACCCAAATGGGAACGTCACTATTCGCTAGATGGCGAAACTGGGGACTTCGTTCGGAATCAATACCGTGTTTGAGCCCCTTTTTAAAAACATATTTTTCCAATAACTTTCAATTTAGATTTTTTATTAAACCTTACATTTTTGTAAATCTTTATTACTAAAAGACGCTGTATTGCATTTTCAGCGAAAATATATCATCTCTGTAAAATATGAGACGATAAAAAAATGTAAACAAAACAAGTTTTAGAACTGTGCTCAATTTTGGCTCCTGCCACAGACTTGGCAAAAGTAAACAAACCAATTTGGTTGCCGATCCCAGTTCAGTGGTTAAAAAAAACTTTTCAAATACATACAATCTTTTAAAATCCAGGATATCATGCAGTAATACAAGTAAAACGATCCCAAATACGACGGGTCTGTTTTTTTAGCACAAAATTTCCTATGACTAGATACCTTCCGAATCCATGATCAGATCAGCGCCATTTTGTCATATTAATGCATTGTCACGCGACATACAGGGTGTCCCAAAAAAATACGACATGAACAGGAAGTACCTTAAATATTAGAGATGGGATGTTTTGCTGAAACAAAACATCATTTTATTTTTGATGTTTAATAATACTGCATTCACAGTTTTTTCGTAAATTGCTTGGTTTGTCTGAAAATCGAGCTAACAAAATCGGCAAAAATCAACACCCTGTATTTTTATGTTGCCAATTTAAAGAACTGTTAATTACAAATATTTTTTACTAACAAACACTCTTAAACAAAAGAAACAAGGTGATAATCGTGATTTAAAATTTTAAGTACTTTTTTTTCCACCATTTACTATGTTTGTCTAAATAAAACTTGTGTTACTATTATTCTGAGGATAGCTTTCATCGGTTACTAATAAATATCTACTTAAAAACACTATTCGGTGAAGTGTCTTATTTTAAAGGAAGCCCTAAAATAGAGTAATTTCAATGGTCAACCTCTTTAAGCGCTTCCACGTGCCACGCACGTGCAAAATGTCAGCACAATCGGATATCGGGAAGTTTGTCAAATTTAGCTTGCAAGATTCCTCCCGAACTTACATAGTTACATCCAGTGCAAATTAATATAAAGCTTGTTAAATGGTCCTGTACTTACACTCTAATTTGTTCTTGTTGTAATATTTTCGATCTATTCCCAAAAAGGATGAGATACTCAATTTGTCTGTATGTTTTTGGAACGAAGTTCCTTATCGCGCGTTATCGAAAGGGGGCTAGACGGAAAAAAATCTTACGAAAAATTGTCACGACACTTTTTTAGTTGTCACGACACTTTTTTTTAGATGATTATCGCTAGATGGCGCTGTGATCAAATTTTTTTAAAACACGTTACTTATCGCGCGTTACGTTAGAAAAAAAAATATAAGATATCTTTTAATCGAAAGGAACTTCGTTCTATTCGGGTGTCCTATGACACCTCTCAAGTTAATTTTTTTTATTTTTGTTCCTTTTAACTTTAGGTTCGGTGGCCGATCCTCCTTTTTTTGAAGTTAGTAAAAAACTAAAATACTACGTTTTAATTCATGCTGTAACAAATAACGCTAAAAACAACTTCACTCCTTACTTCGATTTAATATAAACGCCGAAAAATATTGATTCAGACGATTATATTTAGAATCGATTTTCTCAATTTAGTGAAGACTCAAGGTTATCGAATTTAGACGAAGTTTCCAATCAATTGTGTCTAGTGATGTATAAAGATTGAATAGTTTAATTAATTTATATAAAAAATATGTTTGATGAATGATGTGTACCGCACTTTTGAATTTGAGTGATTGGGAACCCTTGATGGGCAAATGAACCGATTTCGATGCGTCGACGTAAGAAGACAAACGGCAGTTAATTTGCATTACTTTACGAGCTCATTTTCACTGTACCTGTACCGACCCATCACTGCCCACTGTTGGGCTCAGATCTCCTCAGAAGAGGGATTAGGCATAGTCCATCACGCTTGCCCAGTGCGGATTGGGGAATTCACATATCTTTGAAGGATTTTTAGAATCCTTTTCCGACATGCAGGTTTCCTCACAATGTTTTCCTTCACCGTTTTTAGCCAGTGGTGTTGTAAAAATTGCAAATCTTTTTTCACATTTAGATTTAGAGGTACAAGCCGGCCGGATTTGAACCCGCGACCTCCCGTTCGGAAGGAAGCGGTTCGACCACTCGGCCACCACGACTTTCGTCATTTTCACTGATTGAAATAAATTCGTAAATTTTTGTATTTAATGAAAATATTTTTTTATTTCTGCATGTTACTTTTAGAAAATAATGTCGAGGTTTCACATCTGCCAGGCGTCCCGTGACGGCTTACAGTTTTTGCCATGTAGGCAGACGAGTTAACCGTCGCTTATTGACTTATACAACAACAATGACGGCGTTAAACATGTTTCATATATCAATAAAACAAATAAAGATTAATCCTTCTTCAAACGAGACTTGAGGAGGGTCCTTAAAGTTAGGTCGTAGGTAGCGACCCCTCAGTGTCCCCTGACATTGCAGAGGTTCATGAACGACGGTAACCACTTCCTATTAGGTGGGCCGTTAGTTCGTCCGCCTACATGGTAATAAAAAAAAAATAAGTTTTCGATATTCCTTAAAATATCATGCATTACAAAAAGTACTTCCTACTCCTAATTGGAACCAAAAATAAACAATTGGATCATCAGAAGAACGTCTTCGATGTAAATTAATTATTGAGCTCCCAAGTCGGAACGTTGATTGACTTTGTAAATAGAGAGCTCCTTTAACTCTGTTAGATATTTTTACGTGCTTTGATTGACAATCATAATAATATTATAAAGGCGAAAGTTTGTAAGTATGGATGTATGGATGTTTGTTACTCTTTCACGTAAAAACTACTGAATGGATTTGAATGAAACTTTACCACAATATAGCTTATACATCAGAATAACACATAGGCTACAATTTTAGCTAGACGGGACGAACCTGAAGTCCACGCGAACGAAGTCGCGGGCAAAAGCTAGTATTCAATAAAATACGTGTTTTAGTTCACATTAGATAACCTATGTACCTCTGGGACGATGGGGTGTTACGTAAGCCTTGGCGTGGAACGCGTCACGTCACTTCGTACAATCCCATGCTGGGTTTTGGAACGAAGTTTCTAATAGCGCGTTGTGAAAGGGGGCTAGACGGAAATTCTTCTGAAAAAGTTGTCACGACACTTTTTTTGTTTTAGATGATTATCGCTAGATGGCGCTGTGATCAAAATATTTTAAAATACGTTCGCGCGTTACGAAAGGAAATAATTTTTATGAGATACGTTTTAATCGAAAGGAACTTCGTTCCATCCGGGTGTCCCTTGACACCTCTCAAGTTTTTTGCTTCAACCGGGGTTTGAAGTTGAGAGTGAGCGACAGAGGGTTTCAGTACGATTCGACTCCCACATACGCCAAAGGAAATCCGGGGATTAATTACTCCTGTCCAAAAAACTATGTACCTAACATGTATGCGTTTGGGTGGAATCCTGTGCTCATTTGTGTACCTATTGCACGACAATGCACTAATATAGAGCTAAAGAGTAAAAGCTACTATAGAACTGATCTAATGGTGAATCGGCAAGTAGCCATAGGAACTCCTGTACTTCACAGACAAACTCATCGTTGTATATGAACCTGTACCAACCCATTACTGCGGATAAATGTGAACGGGGTGGAGCTCTGGCCGGAGAGCAGTGGACTGTAATTGATGCTAGGACGGCCGGTTCGGGTTACAGCTCCACCTTCTCGATAGCTCTGATGTAGTTGTGTCTGACCGGAGCACGGGACGGTGCCGCCGAGGAGAGCAGGAGCAGGGATTCTTCAAATGAAACGCCTTTTTTCAGTACTGCGGCCTGGCAGGGGTTCGGGGTGCGGGGCGGCAGGGGTTCGGCCTCTTCAAGGCTTTCTTCTTTTCTTCTGTTCTTCTTTTCTTCTGTTCCGGTGAGAGGGAAATCTCGAGAACCTCTGCCCACACGGCGAAACCGGCCCCGTTTTTATAGCCAGACTTCGCCACCCCCACTCCCCGCGCACACCTCACCCCCGCCAGGATTCGCATCTTTATTTGACCATAATAAAAATACCACACAATTAATCATTTATTTTCCTTTTGTACATGTCATTATTTATCTTAATCTACATGTTACATATGTGATCTTATCTCTAACATGCTCACATATGCCCGTAACGGGCCCTCCGATATAAATACGCGGAGCCCCCGTCGCCCTGCGCTCAGTCAGTTGCAGTCCGCTCGCAGTCGTCGTCCGGTGCAGACGTGCTCTTGTACGCTCTGTATTGAACGCTCGCTGTGTCCGTACGATACGCCCATCTCGCTCACACGCGCCTGACGTCACGTTGACTGTGCTTCGGCGCGGTCTTCGTTTGATCGTTGCGGTCGTTTGTCGGCGATCCTTTTTTGTTTTTTTTTTTGTATCATCAGTGCCTTTTTCAAGGCGCTGTTGCCCCTCTTGTATCGGTTTGCGGTGCCATTCACCGCCTTGAGGGCTAGTTAGCTTAGGGCAACCGTCAAAACAATTCGCCTTTTTCAAGGCGAATTGCCGTTCCCTGCGTTTCTGCTTGCAGTGGCATTCACTGCCCAGGGAGCGAGGTCGTTTTAGGGACCCGCCTTCTTTAAGGCGGTTTAGCTTTGAACGAGATGGCCTCTCTCCAAGCGGAGAGGGGCCTTGCGGAGTTCCTCAAGAAGCGCAGCCCGGAGATTTGGGAGGAGTACCAGCGATTCCTGGAGCAGCAGATCCCGTCCGCGTCCAGGGACCCTCGCCGAAACCCCGCCCTCACCACCACGGCATCCGCGAATGCCGCCCGCGTCTCACCCACCCCTGCAGCCCCTAAGGCTAAACCCGGTACCCCGATACCCCCTGCCCTTAAGGCGACCGTCCTGCGTTCACGCAAATCCCCGGCGCCCGCGTGCGCTCCGCTCCGGACAGCGGACTCCGCGTCCACCCCCGCCGCGCCTCCCGCGTCATCCCAACCCGCGCCCGCGCCCGGTGCGTCGCGCCGCACCCCCCCCGCTTCGCCCTCGGTCGATCTCCTCGACA
Organism: Trilocha varians; assembly: GCA_030269945.2. Classification (NCBI taxonomy): domain Eukaryota; kingdom Metazoa; phylum Arthropoda; class Insecta; order Lepidoptera; family Bombycidae; genus Trilocha; species Trilocha varians. The sequence goes on from AP028257.1 coordinate 10,396,291, forward strand.
TGGAAGTCGAGGAGATCGTCGCCCAAGGAGACGGCTTCACCGAGGTTGTCTCCAAGGGCAAAAAGAGGGCGGCCTCCTCCCGCGAGAAGGCCGCTACTAAGATCACAAGGGCCGACGGCGGCCCTCGTCCGAGGCCGGCCTCGTCATCCTCCGCTAGCTCGTCGCGTGCCTCCCCTTCTCCGCCGCCCCGCCGGCCGGACGGACCTCCCCCCGCCACCTCTTGTCATCCGCGACAAGAGCAAGTGGCAGTACATCTCCCATGCCCTCCACAACCGCGAGGAGGGCATCACTTTCCTGTCGGCGCGCAACCTTGCCGCCGGCATTCAAGTTAAGGTGGCAACCTCCCAGGACCACCGAGCTCTCTCCAGCTTCCTCCGTAGGGAGCGTATAGGTTTTCACACCTATACTCTCCAAGAGGAGCGCGATCTCCGGGTTGTGATCCGCGGACTTCCGAAGGAGATTGAGGTTGACCTCATCAAAGAGGATCTCATCTCCCAAGGAGTCCCAACAGTGGCCGTACACCGGATGTACAAGGCCAGAGGCAGGGAACCATATAACATGGTCCTTGCCATCGTCGAGGCTTCCGACCGCGGCAAACAAATCTTCAAACTGAAGACTGTCTGCCAGCTATCGGGTCTCAAATTTGAGGCCCCTCACAAGAGGGACATGCCCGGGCAGTGTCACAACTGCCAACAATATGGTCACTCTTCCAGGAACTGCTTCGCGCGCCCGCGCTGCGTGAAGTGCCTGGACGACCACGCGACAGCCGACTGTCCACGGCGTAGGGACACCGCGACGGAGCCCCCGTCGTGCGTGAACTGCGGAGCTGGCCACACGGCCAACTACCGCGGCTGCCCGATGGCTCCGAAGCCTAACCGACGCACCGCGCGTCAAAATAAGATTAGGGCCCCCCAACCGCCGCCGGTGGAAAAATTCGTCCCGGCACCGCTGCCCAAGACAAACGCGTGGCCCCTTCCGGGCACTAACCGTTCCTCTCGCGCACCCGCAGCGCAGTCAACATCACGCGCGCCCCCCGCCGCCGCCCCGGCTCCGCCCGCCCTCTTGGCACAACCGGTGCCCCGCGCCCCCGTCTCACAGCGCCCGGCGCTCTCTTCCGGACTGATGAAAGAAAACGCCGCGTTCTTTCACGTGCTTAAGTCGGTAACGCCCGAGCGTTTCCTTGAGTTTATTGAGGCGCATAACGCCTGCAACACGGAGGGAGACCGTATGGAGGTGTTCCTGGCATACATCGATGTGTGGCAGGCCTTCTCGTCCGGTCTCCATAATAATAACCAAAACGCAGTCCCCAGCACATCCGCTCGTGTGCCTAAAATTAATTAACTTTGATTATGGGTAGTACACCACAAAGAAGTAGGCCCCACGCCCTCACCGTCGGTCTTTTTAACGCCGACGGTCTCTACTCTCAACGCGATCAAATTGCTGACTTTTTACGAAGTCATCAAGTTGATATTTTCTTAGTGCAGGAAACGTTCCTCAATCCTTCGACGCGTGACCCCCGAATCGCGAACTACGTCATGATTAGGAACGACAGACTCACCTCATCCGGAGGTGGGACTGCCATCTACTACCGGAGAGTGTTGCATTGCGTGCCGCTCGATCCCCCCGCGCTCGTTAACATGGAAGCGTCAGTGTGCCGCATCGCACTGACGGGCCACTCGTCCATCGTCATCGCGTCCGTCTATCTCCCTCCCGACAAACCAGTCTTGCAAAGCGACCTCGAGGCGCTTCTCGGTATGGGGAACTCCGTCATTCTGGCGGGGGACTTCAACTGCAAGCATGCTAGGTGGGGTTGCGTCGCCACAACCCCGAACGGCAGACGTCTCGATAGTCTGATTGACGTCCTGGAGTTCGATATCGTAGCCCCTCTCGAACCGACTCATTATCCGTACAATATCCAGCATCGGCCGGATATCCTGGACATGGCCCTTCTCAAGAATGTGACATTGAGCTTGCATTCTATCGAGGTGCATTCTGAATTAGATTCGGATCACCGCCCGGTTATCATGCAGTTAGGCCCCCCGCCATCAGCGGAACCCATCATGAAAACCGTCGTCGATTGGCACGTCTTAGGCGCCAGCCTGGCGGACGCCGTTCCTCCTTCTCTCTCTGAAGGCCCGGATCAGTCCACTCCTTCCCTTCAGGAAACCACAGAGGCGCTTCACGCATTCACTTCAGACATTAAGTCTCACATAGATAGGGCATCGAGGCAGGTCGAGGCGGATGCTTTTCTCCGCTTCAAACTGCCCGATGAAATTAGGGAGCTCATCCGAGCTAAAAACGCTTCGATCCGAGCCTTCGACTCCTACCCCACCGTGGAGAACCGGGTTCGCATGCGCGCCTTGCAGCGTGATGTGAGGCGTCGCATTGCAGAGCATCGGAACTCCAGGTGGGGTTCCTTTCTTGAAGGAATCAAACCCTCCCACTTAGCGTACTGGCAGTTAGCTCGGACTCTAAGGAACGACTCGACTATGACGTTGCCGCCTCTCAACCACCCCGCTGGTGGTCGCGTAGCGTTCGATGACGATGAGAAGGCGGAGCTGTTGGCGGATTCACTGGAAGCCCAGTGTACGCTCAGCGATGCCACCGCGGACCCCGCGCACGTCGAAATGGTGGACAGTGAAGTCGCGCGCAGATCTTCCCTTCCACCCACGGTCTCTTTACCCCCCGTCACCACCGACGAGGTGAAAGATCTCATTAAGTACTCGAAGTCTCGCAAGGCGCCCGGCTCCGACGGCATCTCCAACAGAGTTCTCAAACTCTTTCCCGGGCAACTTATTTGCTTCCTCGTCACCATTTTCAATGCCGCTATGACACACTGCGCCTTTCCGGATACCTGGAAAGAAGCAGAAGTTATCGGCATTCCTAAAATCGGTAAACCCCGTAACGACCCGAGTAGTTACCGTCCCATTAGCCTCCTTCAGTCCCTAGGCAAATTGTATGAGCGAGTGCTCTACAAACGCCTTTGGGACTTCGTGTCTTCCAATAACCTCCTTCCTGACGAACAGTTTGGATTCCGCGCCAGACATTCGTGTACCCAACAAGTGCACCGCCTCACGGAGCACATCCTCTCCGGCCTGAACAGCCCCGTCAGACCCGTCTACACGGGCGCTCTCTTTCTCGATATCGCGAAGGCGTTCGACAGAGTCTGGCACAACGGCTTGTTGTACAAGCTGTACGAACTGGGTTTGCCAGATCGTCTCGTGCTCATCATTCGAGACTACCTGTCGAATCGCTCGTTTCGGTATCGATTGGAGGGCGTCCGCTCCTCCTCTCGTCCTATTAACGCCGGAGTCCCTCAGGGCTCCGTCCTCGCCCCCCTACTCTTCAGTTTGTTTACGAGTGATATTCCTCGTACTTTCCCCACCTCACTGGCTCTCTTCGCCGATGACACTGCCGTTTTCTATTCCGATAGAAACAGGGCATTCATCGTCAAACAACTTCAGGCAGCCGCCGCAGCATTAGGTCATTGGTTTCGGAAGTGGCGCATCGAAGTGAACCCTGCGAAGAGTACAGCTGTGCTCTTCGAAAGATCCTCGAGGCGTCTCCCGACTGCGGAGTCCCGCAGTCGTACTCTCCGGAGGAATGAAACTCCCCCAGTCACTCTCTACGGTCGCCCCATTCCCTGGGCCCGTCAGGTCAAATACTTAGGTGTCATCTTCGATCGTGCCATGACCTTCCGTCAGCACATCAAAGCCGTGCGCGATCGCGCCGCTTTCATCCTCGGTAGACTCAACCCCATGATCTGCAAGCGTAGTAAATTGTCACTTCGTAATAAGTTGACTCTTTACAAAACTTGCGTCAGACCCATCATGACTTATGCAAGTCCAGCGTTCGCTCATGCGGCGCGTTCCCACCTAAAGTCCTTCCAGGTTCTGCAGAATCGGTTTCTGCGAAAGGCCGTCGGTGCTCCGTGGTATATGCGGAACGTCGACCTTCATGACGATTTCGACCTCGTCCCCGTCTCTAAGTTCTTGAAGCAAGCTTCCGAGCGATACTTCAAGACCGCGGAGGATCATAGTAATCCTCTCATCGTAGCCGCCGCGAACTACGCGCCCGACCCCGCCCACGCCCGTAAGGCGAAACGCCGACGCCCGCGACACGTCCTCACGGACCCTCCCGACGCGCTGACGACGCTGCTCGCTGACAGCCCTAATGCTGACAGACCGAGACGGCGCCCCGGATTCCTCACTCGTCATCGTCGAGCTCGACGCAGAGTTCAACGTGCCCCATGAAGCATCATCATCATCACCCGTTTCCTGCAAGTTCGTTTTAGTTTGTTATTTAATAAATTATTTTCTGGTGTACTGCTTTTCATTATTTGCACGCCCGCTGAGTTTCTTGCTGGTTCTTCTCAGTTGGGTCGCGTTCCGAATCCAGTGGTAGAATCATTATGTGCTAACAAGTTGCCTTGCGGCGACTTTTAGCAGTCCCTTCCTACCCTTTCTCAGCTGAGCCCCTTCTGAGCTCGCACCTCCATCCTGGCGAAGCTGTAAAGGCCTGAGGGCCAACAGCGATTCCTCCTATCCCAAAAAAAAAAAAAAAAAAAAAAAAAAAAAAAACCCTGCGCTCAGTCGCGCTTGGGCCGCCGCGTATGACGTAACTAGTATGCTCTACACATATTTACTTTAATATTTCCCTATTTACTTTATATTATACATTTCTAATGTTTATTCTAATTAGATTTTATATAAACCTTTCTAATAATACTAGTTTTGAACATGAATCTTACATAATCTTGTTATAAATCTACTTATAAAATTGACAATCGTTTTTTCTCATTTAAGCAAAAAACTACATTATATATTTACTACAAATCATCATTATATACTAAAATTAACCTAAGTACACATAAATTAAACTGTTTCAGCCCTGAATCGTGCATGCTTTATCCCTGGGAGACCTCAATGACTCTAAGTTGGTTTTAAGAACTAAAAATAAGCAAAAAACAATCTAAATTGGTTAAATACAACTAAAAATACAAAAGGAAGGTCTCCCAGGGTTTTGGATGCATTCCAGTTGGATTTAGGGCTAAAATTCATCCTATTAGAACCTATGACTATGACGCGTTTGAGCTAAGTGTCCGACCGATCACCCACACGGCCACGTTCTCGTTTCGCAGTTCTCCAATAGGGCGCGTTTTGTGCGTGGCACGTGTAAGCGAGGTTTCATGTCCAGACATGATTCGTACATAAGAGTTATTTACTTTCAAGTTAAGTTTGTTATATACAGGATTTTACACGTGTTTGTCTACTATGATCATGTCTGTACACGAAAGCCTGTACCGGGCTCATTCTGTCGTTCACATTTCTCCCGCCGTCGCGCCATGCGATCCCACTGGCAGAACGACGATCTTCTTCGTGGGTCTTCGCAGGACTCGCCCGCTGCTGGTGGCGACGTCCACCACCCTCGTCTCGCCGTCCTTCCCCGGATACACCGCCGTCACTCGTCCTCTCGGCCATGTGTTGCGAGGTAGGTTAGGGTCGCAAATCAACACTAGGTCATTGACCTCCGGGGTCATGCCCTTTGAATGTGGGTCACGACGTTGTTGCAGCAACGGTCGATATTCCTTCACCCAGCGCCTCCAGAATGCGTCTGCCAGTTGTTGTGCGCGCTTCCAGTGTGTGCGCGCGTCCACGTTGGCGTCCTCGAAAGCCACCGGGGCCGGGTTGCTGGAGTTGGGCCCCAGGAGGATGGTGTTCGGTGTGAGGGCCGGCGGGTCCTCCGGTGTTACGGAGACGTGCGTGAGAGGTCGGGAGTTGACAGTCGCCTCGACCTCTGCCAGCAGGGTTGCCAGCGTCTCGTCGCTCGGGTATCGCTCGTGCAGAGTGGTTCGCAGTGCCTCTTTCACCGTGCGGACCATGCGCTCCCATGCTCCGGTCATGAAGGGTGCGGCCGGAGGCATGAAACGCCACTTGATCATCCTTCTGGCGGCTTCCTCCTCCAGGGTGTGTCGCGCCTCGGTGAGCTCGCGGTCAGCCGACCGGAAGCACGTCGCATTGTCGCTCCAGATCTCTGACGGGCAGCCGCGCCGCGCTATAAAGCGACGCAGCACGTTGATGGCGGAGTCCGTGCTCAGGGAGGCCGCCACCTCCAGGTGTACAGCTCGCGACGTCAGACAAGTGAAGAGCGCGACGTACCGCTTCTCGTGGTGTCGGGCCACGGTGACCTCCAGTGGGCCGAAGTAGTCCAGACCCGTGTAGGTGAACGGCCGCGCGTGGTGGGCGAGTCGCGACGACGGCAGGTCGCCCGTTGACGGACACGCGGGTTTCGCTTTTGCGTTCCTACACCTGATGCAACATTTTAACACTGTTTTCACACTTGGGCGTATATGCCGCATCCACAGTCTTTGCCTAAGTTCATTTACGGTGATCTCTACACCGCCGTGGTGGAGATCTTCGTGCACTTTTCGAATATATAGTCTAGTCGCGGGGTGACTACCGTCGAGTAGCACCGGATTAGTTTCACTTTCACTGATCGCGAGGTCGGCACTCACACGGCCTCGCAGCCGCCACAGTCCATCATTGTCCATTATCACACTGAGTTCGTTACACTTGTCACTATTTATGTTCGAGTCGCGCTGTATCGCTTGAAAAATTGTTCTTTCCGCTCGTCTCAGGAGGGCGGCGTCCAGGGCCCTCCAGGTACTTGGTTGTTGGCTAGACGTAGAGGGGAGAGAATTTTTATTAGTAATCCTTTTCTCTGATGGTTTCCAGTCCTTGTCGTCTATTGGCTTTTTCTCAGTTCGTTTGCGGCGTCCGACGTTTACCGCGACGCGTCCTCGGCAAAGGTCGATGAACTGTAGGACGCGGCTTATCGTCCTCACCAGCTTCGTCCACCTCGAGAATCGGTCGTAGTCAATCCATGGCGTGTGTGCTGTGGTTATATGCAGGCACGTCTTCCTCTCTGCCGCCGCCTCGGGGGGTGCGCCTCCCGTTTCCGTGGGCCAGTGTGTCTCCTCTTCGTACAGGAATTCGGGGCCTGTGAACCAGCGGTGATCGCTCTTGAAGCTCTTCGGGGTATCACGCGTAGCGTCGTCGGCCACGTTCATCGCCGTCGGTATCCACCTCCACTCGTTCTTTTTTGTGAGATCTTCGATCTCCGACAGGCGATGCGCAACGAATGTTTTATATACGCGCGGTTCCGACCTGATCCACGCGAGAGCGGTCCGCGAGTCACTCCAATACGTTCTCTTCGAGATCTCCCAGTCGTGCGAGTCTTCAACGGTTCTGGCCAGCCTGGCTCCCAGCAGTGCCGCTTGGAGTTCAAGTCTTGGAACGGAGATGGGCTTTGTCGGCGTCACCCGACTCTTGGCCGCCGCTAGCGCGATGCTGACACTGCCGTCGGCTCTTCTCGTTCGGAGGTACACTGCCGTGGCGTAGGCCTCTTCGCTGGCGTCCACGAACGTGTGTAGCTCCCTCTCTCCCGCCGGTTCGGAGTCGTAGCACCGCGGAATGCGTATCGCGGGCAGGTCACGTAGCTGATTGAGCCAGGTCGTCCACCGCTCTTGCAACTCTTCCGGGATCGGCTCGTCCCATTCCGTTTTATATTTCCATGTGTCTTGCATGATCCGTTTCGCAGGCGTGGTCAGTGGCGAGATGAGCCCCAGCGGGTCGAACACCGACATGATTATGCTCAGTGCTTCTCTCTTCGTCGGAGCGCGGGTTCCGTCGAACACCTCGGCAGATGTCTTTCGTCGGTTCACCCTGAAGCCTATGGTGTCCTCCCTGACGTGCCATAGAAGTCCTAGGGTCTTCTCCACCGCGCTCCCGCCGATTTCCACGGTGTCCGCTCCGGTTCCCTTTGTCCACTTGCTGACGACCTCAGAAGCGTTCGAGGTCCAGCCTCGGAGCTCGAACCCGGCGTGCTGGTGTACGCGGTCCACCGCGGCTGTCACTCGCATGGCCTCCTCGATGGTATGGAAGCTCTGCAGGTAGTCGTCCATGTAGTGGTTCCTTTCGATGGCCCGCGCCGCCTCCGGTTCCTCAGCGGCGTGTTCCAATGCGTTGCGATTCTTCACATATAGCGCTGTGCATGGAGATGACGTCGCACCGAAGATCAGCGATGTCATCCTGTATTCATCTGGCGGCTGATCGTCACGCCGGTCCCCTCTCCACAAGAACCGGAGGGCGTCGCGGTCCTCGGGGGCTATCTTAACTTGCATGAACATCTCCTTGATGTCGGAGGAGACGGCCACCGGGTGCTGCCTGAATCTCATTATAACTCCGGGCAGTGACTGTAGAAGGTCCGGTCCGGACAGCAACATGTCATTTAGGCTGCGACCGTGCGTTACTGCCGCTGCGTCGTGCACAACTCTTATCTTTTCCTTCTCCGGGTTGACGACGGCGAAGTGGGGGAGGTACCAGGTTCTCCCGCCGGTGGGAGGGGTGTTTGCCCTCTCCGCGTATCCACTCTTCAACAGGTTCTCTATTCTTTCGTTATACTGTGATTTCAAGTTTTCGTTCTTGTCTAATTTTTTCTCTAAATTCATTAATCTTTTAAGTGTGTTGTCATAGTTGCTTGGTATGACGTCATCTGATTTCTTCCATAGCAGGCGAGTTTGGAAGCGTCCGTTCTCCAGCCTCTTGCTGTCCTTTTCTAGTATTGCGAGGGCCTGTTCTTCAGGGTCTCCCTTTGGCTTTTTTGGTGTAATTCCTATGGATTCCAATTCGAAATACTGCTTCATTTTCTCTTCAATCTCCTCTGTGGCCGTGCGTGTTGTTAGATGCGAGCAGAAGTTGACAGGCTTCGTATGAGATGATTGACAGCCGTGTAGCACCCATCCCAGCCGAGTGTATGATGCGACCGGCTGGTCTCGGCGTCCGCTTCGGATTGAGCGCGACACTATCAGCTCCCAATTATCCTGGCCGATCAGGAGACGCGGCATTGTACGCTCATATGTCAATTCGTTACTGATTTCCCGAAGGTGTCTGCATCCCAGTACGTCGCTCGGCCGCACTCCCTGTGTGAATAGTTCCATGTTCCTGATGGTGTGCGCGCCTCGCAGTTCGTATTCGGTCCTCTCGAATTTTCCCTTGATACGAAGAGATACTTTTCGGCTGTCGTCGTTGGCTGTTAGTGTACCGTTTATTCCTTGTATCTGTAGCGGGTCGCAGGGGCCGTCGAGTCCGAGGCTGTCGGCGAGGTCCTGGTCGATTATTGTTGTGGAGCTGCCCTCGTCCAGGAGCGCGTGCGTCTCGCAGCTTCCGCGGGGACCTGAAACGTTCACTTGTATGACCTTCAGGAATGTGGTTCGGTGCCCGAGGTTGATTCTTTCGACGGCCGTGAGTACCTCACTGGTCTGGCTCGGTGCTGGTGGCAGTGCTGGTGCGGACGGAGACAGAGCCGGCTGCTGTTGGGGTTGCCTCGGATGGAGGAGGACGTGATGCTGTCGGCCGCAGTCCTCCTTCTTGCATACCGGCGCTCGGCAGGAAGTGCGGCGGTGCTTCTCCCGTAAGCACTTAAAGCAAAGTCGTAGTCTTTTTGCCAGGTCCCAGCGAGCTTCTGTTTCCATGTTGATGTACTGCTGACATTGATCTAGGTAATGTTCACGCCTGCATTTCGGGCATTGTCTTCTATTGTCATTTCTTTGTTCGGTTTGATGGTCGACGAGGTATCCTCTTGTTGTTTTCTTATTTGTCGCTGTCGTTGTGTTTCGTTCTGGTTTATAGATGGCTCCGTCGGCGCATAGGTCCGCCTGCCTGTTCAAGAACTCCGATATTCTTCTTAGCTTTGGCGTGTCCGACGGCTTTTCTGCATACTCGTACCATCTCATACGTAGCACGTGTGTAAATTTATCTATTATAGACCTGCACAGTTGTGGGTTGTGCAGATGCTCATTCTTTTTTAACACTTCGATGGTGGCCACGACGTTGGCCACCTTGGTGGCGAATACGCAAAGGTCGTTTTCATTTTCTGTGAGCTTCGGAAGTACTCTCAATTTTTCAATTTCATTTATCACTATATTTTCCTGTCTTCCGAATCTGCGTGCTAATTGTGTGATGATGTCGTTGGCTTGACCTTGGGCGATGAGCAGCGCGTTCACTGTTTCGAGGGCGGTTCCTCGTAGGCTGTGGCGCAGCCGCGCGATGTTCTCGGTGTTGGAGAAGTACCTTTTAGTGTCGTCGAAGGCCGCTCGGAAGGCCAACCATTCTCCATCTCTTCCTCCGAATATGGGCAGTTCTTGGATGTACCGGGGCGGCGCCCTCCAGTACGCCCGTGGCTCCTCGTATCGTTCTGGCGAGTACATGTTCCTTCGCTCGTGTCTGTCGGGTGTACGTTCTCGTCTTGGTTGATGACCATAGTTATTTGTTTCACTGACCTGTTCCCTTCTATATTCAAGTCTTGTTTGCTTCTTTTCGGCCGGCCGGGGTTCGGGCTCGGTCTGTTCCTCCGGGTACTGCGGGCGTGCCTCGATGGCGAGCAGCGGAAGCGGCCTATCTTGCTGCTTATCTAGCCACATATCTACCTTGCGGGCGGCTGGTTCTTGTTTTTCATTGTTCACAGATGGCACTGATCGCTGGGCTAGTTTTAACTCAGCCTTTCTTAATTGTACCTGGATTAGCTGCTCCTTAAGTTCCATTATTCTGTACTCGATCTCGGAAGCTTCATCATCTTCCTGTTCGGGCTGCACATTCTTCTCTGCAGGCTTCTGCGGCTCCTGCGGTCTGCAGGTGGCGGCGATGACAGGCGGCGGCGCCATGGCTGGCGGCGGCGGCGTCGGTGACTGCGGGGACGTCCTCACCGTGGTCTCCGTCGTGGTGGTTTCCACTGGTGTAGTCGCAGTCGTGGGTTCGGTTGTTGCTAGTTCACTTGGGGTCTCTTTCCCCGTTCGGCTACGTGTCACAGGCATTGTCCTTTACGGTTCACCGAACTGTTCACAAAAACCGTTCACTGTTCACGAAACTGTTCACTGATTTCACGAAACTGTTCACTGATTTCACGAAACTGTTCACTGTTCACTAATTCTTCACGACCACGTGGCGGACGGCGTCGCTTCTTGAACCACGTGGCGGATGGCGTCGGTGCTCGCTGACCACGTGTTTCTTCAAAACTACGTGGCGGACGGCGTCGCTTCGGCGAGCAGCGTCGCTTCACTGTTTCACAAATTCTTCACGACCACGTGGCGGACGGCGTCGCTTCTTGAACCACGTGGCGGATGGCGTCGGTGCTCGCTGACCACGTGTTTCTTCAAAACTACGTGGCGGACGGCGTCGCTTCGGCGAGCAGCGTCGCTTCACTGTTTCACAAATTCTTCACGACCACGTGGCGGACGGCGTCGCTTCTTGAACCACGTGTCGGCTGGCGTTGTTGCTCGATGATCTTCACTACCACGTGGCGGACGGCGTCGCTTCTTGAACCACGTGGCGGCTGTTCGGCGGGCAGCGTCGTTGACCCTGGCGGACGGGTTTCCGTGATCCGGCTCGACTAGGACCAGAATGAACGGGGTGGAGCTCTGGCCGGAGAGCAGTGGACTGTAATTGATGCTAGGACGGCCGGTTCGGGTTACAGCTCCACCTTCTCGATAGCTCTGATGTAGTTGTGTCTGACCGGAGCACGGGACGGTGCCGCCGAGGAGAGCAGGAGCAGGGATTCTTCAAATGAAACGCCTTTTTTCAGTACTGCGGCCTGGCAGGGGTTCGGGGTGCGGGGCGGCAGGGGTTCGGCCTCTTCAAGGCTTTCTTCTTTTCTTCTGTTCTTCTTTTCTTCTGTTCCGGTGAGAGGGAAATCTCGAGAACCTCTGCCCACACGGCGAAACCGGCCCCGTTTTTATAGCCAGACTTCGCCACCCCCACTCCCCGCGCACACCTCACCCCCGCCAGGATTCGCATCTTTATTTGACCATAATAAAAATACCACACAATTAATCATTTATTTTCCTTTTGTACATGTCATTATTTATCTTAATCTACATGTTACATATGTGATCTTATCTCTAACATGCTCACATATGCCCGTAACGGGCCCTCCGATATAAATACGCGGAGCCCCCGTCGCCCTGCGCTCAGTCGCGCTTGGGCCGCCGCGTATGACGTAACTAGAATGCTCTACACATATTTACTTTAATATTTCCCTATTTACTTTATATTATACATTTCTAATGTTTATTCTAATTAGATTTTATATAAACCTTTCTAATAATACTAGTTTTGAACATGAATCTTACATAATCTTGTTATAAATCTACTTATAAAATTGACAATCGTTTTTTCTCATTTAAGCAAAAAACTACATTATATATTTACTACAAATCATCATTATATACTAAAATTAACCTAAGTACACATAAATTAAACTGTTTCAGCCCTGAATCGTGCATGCTTTATCCCTGGGAGACCTCAATGACTCTAAGTTGGTTTTAAGAACTAAAAATAAGCAAAAAACAATCTAAATTGGTTAAATACAACTAAAAATACAAAAGGAAGGTCTCCCAGGGTTTTGGATGCATTCCAGTTGGATTTAGGGCTAAAATTCATCCTATTAGAACCTATGACTATGACGCGTTTGAGCTAAGTGTCCGACCGATCACCCACACGGCCACGTTCTCGTTTCGCAGTTCTCCAATAGGGCGCGTTTTGTGCGTGGCACGTGTAAGCGAGGTTTCATGTCCAGACATGATTCGTACATAAGAGTTATTTACTTTCAAGTTAAGTTTGTTATATACAGGATTTTACACGTGTTTGTCTACTATGATCATGTCTGTACACGAAAGCCTGTACCGGGCTCATTCTGTCGTTCACATTTCTCCCGCCGTCGCGCCATGCGATCCCACTGGCAGAACGACGATCTTCTTCGTGGGTCTTCGCAGGACTCGCCCGCTGCTGGTGGCGACGTCCACCACCCTCGTCTCGCCGTCCTTCCCCGGATACACCGCCGTCACTCGTCCTCTCGGCCATGTGTTGCGAGGTAGGTTAGGGTCGCAAATCAACACTAGGTCATTGACCTCCGGGGTCATGCCCTTTGAATGTGGGTCACGACGTTGTTGCAGCAACGGTCGATATTCCTTCACCCAGCGCCTCCAGAATGCGTCTGCCAGTTGTTGTGCGCGCTTCCAGTGTGTGCGCGCGTCCACGTTGGCGTCCTCGAAAGCCACCGGGGCCGGGTTGCTGGAGTTGGGCCCCAGGAGGATGGTGTTCGGTGTGAGGGCCGGCGGGTCCTCCGGTGTTACGGAGACGTGCGTGAGAGGTCGGGAGTTGACAGTCGCCTCGACCTCTGCCAGCAGGGTTGCCAGCGTCTCGTCGCTCGGGTATCGCTCGTGCAGAGTGGTTCGCAGTGCCTCTTTCACCGTGCGGACCATGCGCTCCCATGCTCCGGTCATGAAGGGTGCGGCCGGAGGCATGAAACGCCACTTGATCATCCTTCTGGCGGCTTCCTCCTCCAGGGTGTGTCGCGCCTCGGTGAGCTCGCGGTCAGCCGACCGGAAGCACGTCGCATTGTCGCTCCAGATCTCTGACGGGCAGCCGCGCCGCGCTATAAAGCGACGCAGCACGTTGATGGCGGAGTCCGTGCTCAGGGAGGCCGCCACCTCCAGGTGTACAGCTCGCGACGTCAGACAAGTGAAGAGCGCGACGTACCGCTTCTCGTGGTGTCGGGCCACGGTGACCTCCAGTGGGCCGAAGTAGTCCAGACCCGTGTAGGTGAACGGCCGCGCGTGGTGGGCGAGTCGCGACGACGGCAGGTCGCCCGTTGACGGACACGCGGGTTTCGCTTTTGCGTTCCTACACCTGATGCAACATTTTAACACTGTTTTCACACTTGGGCGTATATGCCGCATCCACAGTCTTTGCCTAAGTTCATTTACGGTGATCTCTACACCGCCGTGGTGGAGATCTTCGTGCACTTTTCGAATATATAGTCTAGTCGCGGGGTGACTACCGTCGAGTAGCACCGGATTAGTTTCACTTTCACTGATCGCGAGGTCGGCACTCACACGGCCTCGCAGCCGCCACAGTCCATCATTGTCCATTATCACACTGAGTTCGTTACACTTGTCACTATTTATGTTCGAGTCGCGCTGTATCGCTTGAAAAATTGTTCTTTCCGCTCGTCTCAGGAGGGCGGCGTCCAGGGCCCTCCAGGTACTTGGTTGTTGGCTAGACGTAGAGGGGAGAGAATTTTTATTAGTAATCCTTTTCTCTGATGGTTTCCAGTCCTTGTCGTCTATTGGCTTTTTCTCAGTTCGTTTGCGGCGTCCGACGTTTACCGCGACGCGTCCTCGGCAAAGGTCGATGAACTGTAGGACGCGGCTTATCGTCCTCACCAGCTTCGTCCACCTCGAGAATCGGTCGTAGTCAATCCATGGCGTGTGTGCTGTGGTTATATGCAGGCACGTCTTCCTCTCTGCCGCCGCCTCGGGGGGTGCGCCTCCCGTTTCCGTGGGCCAGTGTGTCTCCTCTTCGTACAGGAATTCGGGGCCTGTGAACCAGCGGTGATCGCTCTTGAAGCTCTTCGGGGTATCACGCGTAGCGTCGTCGGCCACGTTCATCGCCGTCGGTATCCACCTCCACTCGTTCTTTTTTGTGAGATCTTCGATCTCCGACAGGCGATGCGCAACGAATGTTTTATATACGCGCGGTTCCGACCTGATCCACGCGAGAGCGGTCCGCGAGTCACTCCAATACGTTCTCTTCGAGATCTCCCAGTCGTGCGAGTCTTCAACGGTTCTGGCCAGCCTGGCTCCCAGCAGTGCCGCTTGGAGTTCAAGTCTTGGAACGGAGATGGGCTTTGTCGGCGTCACCCGACTCTTGGCCGCCGCTAGCGCGATGCTGACACTGCCGTCGGCTCTTCTCGTTCGGAGGTACACTGCCGTGGCGTAGGCCTCTTCGCTGGCGTCCACGAACGTGTGTAGCTCCCTCTCTCCCGCCGGTTCGGAGTCGTAGCACCGCGGAATGCGTATCGCGGGCAGGTCACGTAGCTGATTGAGCCAGGTCGTCCACCGCTCTTGCAACTCTTCCGGGATCGGCTCGTCCCATTCCGTTTTATATTTCCATGTGTCTTGCATGATCCGTTTCGCAGGCGTGGTCAGTGGCGAGATGAGCCCCAGCGGGTCGAACACCGACATGATTTGCTCAGTGCTTCTCTCTTCGTCGGAGCGCGGGTTCCGTCGAACACCTCGGCAGATGTCTTTCGTCGGTTCACCCTGAAGCCTATGGTGTCCTCCCTGACGTGCCATAGAAGTCCTAGGGTCTTCTCCACCGCGCTCCCGCCGATTTCCACGGTGTCCGCTCCGGTTCCCTTTGTCCACTTGCTGACGACCTCAGAAGCGTTCGAGGTCCAGCCTCGGAGCTCGAACCCGGCGTGCTGGTGTACGCGGTCCACCGCGGCTGTCACTCGCATGGCCTCCTCGATGGTATGGAAGCTCTGCAGGTAGTCGTCCATGTAGTGGTTCCTTTCGATGGCCCGCGCCGCCTCCGGTTCCTCAGCGGCGTGTTCCAATGCGTTGCGATTCTTCACATATAGCGCTGTGCATGGAGATGACGTCGCACCGAAGATCAGCGATGTCATCCTGTATTCATCTGGCGGCTGATCGTCACGCCGGTCCCCTCTCCACAAGAACCGGAGGGCGTCGCGGTCCTCGGGGGCTATCTTAACTTGCATGAACATCTCCTTGATGTCGGAGGAGACGGCCACCGGGTGCTGCCTGAATCTCATTATAACTCCGGGCAGTGACTGTAGAAGGTCCGGTCCGGACAGCAACATGTCATTTAGGCTGCGACCGTGCGTTACTGCCGCTGCGTCGTGCACAACTCTTATCTTTTCCTTCTCCGGGTTGACGACGGCGAAGTGGGGGAGGTACCAGGTTCTCCCGCCGGTGGGAGGGGTGTTTGCCCTCTCCGCGTATCCACTCTTCAACAGGTTCTCTATTCTTTCGTTATACTGTGATTTCAAGTTTTCGTTCTTGTCTAATTTTTTCTCTAAATTCATTAATCTTTTAAGTGTGTTGTCATAGTTGCTTGGTATGACGTCATCTGATTTCTTCCATAGCAGGCGAGTTTGGAAGCGTCCGTTCTCCAGCCTCTTGCTGTCCTTTTCTAGTATTGCGAGGGCCTGTTCTTCAGGGTCTCCCTTTGGCTTTTTTGGTGTAATTCCTATGGATTCCAATTCGAAATACTGCTTCATTTTCTCTTCAATCTCCTCTGTGGCCGTGCGTGTTGTTAGATGCGAGCAGAAGTTGACAGGCTTCGTATGAGATGATTGACAGCCGTGTAGCACCCATCCCAGCCGAGTGTATGATGCGACCGGCTGGTCTCGGCGTCCGCTTCGGATTGAGCGCGACACTATCAGCTCCCAATTATCCTGGCCGATCAGGAGACGCGGCATTGTACGCTCATATGTCAATTCGTTACTGATTTCCCGAAGGTGTCTGCATCCCAGTACGTCGCTCGGCCGCACTCCCTGTGTGAATAGTTCCATGTTCCTGATGGTGTGCGCGCCTCGCAGTTCGTATTCGGTCCTCTCGAATTTTCCCTTGATACGAAGAGATACTTTTCGGCTGTCGTCGTTGGCTGTTAGTGTACCGTTTATTCCTTGTATCTGTAGCGGGTCGCAGGGGCCGTCGAGTCCGAGGCTGTCGGCGAGGTCCTGGTCGATTATTGTTGTGGAGCTGCCCTCGTCCAGGAGCGCGTGCGTCTCGCAGCTTCCGCGGGGACCTGAAACGTTCACTTGTATGACCTTCAGGAATGTGGTTCGGTGCCCGAGGTTGATTCTTTCGACGGCCGTGAGTACCTCACTGGTCTGGCTCGGTGCTGGTGGCAGTGCTGGTGCGGACGGAGACAGAGCCGGCTGCTGTTGGGGTTGCCTCGGATGGAGGAGGACGTGATGCTGTCGGCCGCAGTCCTCCTTCTTGCATACCGGCGCTCGGCAGGAAGTGCGGCGGTGCTTCTCCCGTAAGCACTTAAAGCAAAGTCGTAGTCTTTTTGCCAGGTCCCAGCGAGCTTCTGTTTCCATGTTGATGTACTGCTGACATTGATCTAGGTAATGTTCACGCCTGCATTTCGGGCATTGTCTTCTATTGTCATTTCTTTGTTCGGTTTGATGGTCGACGAGGTATCCTCTTGTTGTTTTCTTATTTGTCGCTGTCGTTGTGTTTCGTTCTGGTTTATAGATGGCTCCGTCGGCGCATAGGTCCGCCTGCCTGTTCAAGAACTCCGATATTCTTCTTAGCTTTGGCGTGTCCGACGGCTTTTCTGCATACTCGTACCATCTCATACGTAGCACGTGTGTAAATTTATCTATTATAGACCTGCACAGTTGTGGGTTGTGCAGATGCTCATTCTTTTTTAACACTTCGATGGTGGCCACGACGTTGGCCACCTTGGTGGCGAATACGCAAAGGTCGTTTTCATTTTCTGTGAGCTTCGGAAGTACTCTCAATTTTTCAATTTCATTTATCACTATATTTTCCTGTCTTCCGAATCTGCGTGCTAATTGTGTGATGATGTCGTTGGCTTGACCTTGGGCGATGAGCAGCGCGTTCACTGTTTCGAGGGCGGTTCCTCGTAGGCTGTGGCGCAGCCGCGCGATGTTCTCGGTGTTGGAGAAGTACCTTTTAGTGTCGTCGAAGGCCGCTCGGAAGGCCAACCATTCTCCATCTCTTCCTCCGAATATGGGCAGTTCTTGGATGTACCGGGGCGGCGCCCTCCAGTACGCCCGTGGCTCCTCGTATCGTTCTGGCGAGTACATGTTCCTTCGCTCGTGTCTGTCGGGTGTACGTTCTCGTCTTGGTTGATGACCATAGTTATTTGTTTCACTGACCTGTTCCCTTCTATATTCAAGTCTTGTTTGCTTCTTTTCGGCCGGCCGGGGTTCGGGCTCGGTCTGTTCCTCCGGGTACTGCGGGCGTGCCTCGATGGCGAGCAGCGGAAGCGGCCTATCTTGCTGCTTATCTAGCCACATATCTACCTTGCGGGCGGCTGGTTCTTGTTTTTCATTGTTCACAGATGGCACTGATCGCTGGGCTAGTTTTAACTCAGCCTTTCTTAATTGTACCTGGATTAGCTGCTCCTTAAGTTCCATTATTCTGTACTCGATCTCGGAAGCTTCATCATCTTCCTGTTCGGGCTGCACATTCTTCTCTGCAGGCTTCTGCGGCTCCTGCGGTCTGCAGGTGGCGGCGATGACAGGCGGCGGCGCCATGGCTGGCGGCGGCGGCGTCGGTGACTGCGGGGACGTCCTCACCGTGGTCTCCGTCGTGGTGGTTTCCACTGGTGTAGTCGCAGTCGTGGGTTCGGTTGTTGCTAGTTCACTTGGGGTCTCTTTCCCCGTTCGGCTACGTGTCACAGGCATTGTCCTTTACGGTTCACCGAACTGTTCACAAAAACCGTTCACTGTTCACGAAACTGTTCACTGATTTCACGAAACTGTTCACTGATTTCACGAAACTGTTCACTGTTCACTAATTCTTCACGACCACGTGGCGGACGGCGTCGCTTCTTGAACCACGTGGCGGATGGCGTCGGTGCTCGCTGACCACGTGTTTCTTCAAAACTACGTGGCGGACGGCGTCGCTTCGGCGAGCAGCGTCGCTTCACTGTTTCACAAATTCTTCACGACCACGTGGCGGACGGCGTCGCTTCTTGAACCACGTGGCGGATGGCGTCGGTGCTCGCTGACCACGTGTTTCTTCAAAACTACGTGGCGGACGGCGTCGCTTCGGCGAGCAGCGTCGCTTCACTGTTTCACAAATTCTTCACGACCACGTGGCGGACGGCGTCGCTTCTTGAACCACGTGTCGGCTGGCGTTGTTGCTCGATGATCTTCACTACCACGTGGCGGACGGCGTCGCTTCTTGAACCACGTGGCGGCTGTTCGGCGGGCAGCGTCGTTGACCCTGGCGGACGGGTTTCCGTGATCCGGCTCGACTAGGACCAGAATGAACGGGGTGGAGCTCTGGCCGGAGAGCAGTGGACTGTAATTGATGCTAGGACGGCCGGTTCGGGTTACAGCTCCACCTTCTCGATAGCTCTGATGTAGTTGTGTCTGACCGGAGCACGGGACGGTGCCGCCGAGGAGAGCAGGAGCAGGGATTCTTCAAATGAAACGCCTTTTTTCAGTACTGCGGCCTGGCAGGGGTTCGGGGTGCGGGGCGGCAGGGGTTCGGCCTCTTCAAGGCTTTCTTCTTTTCTTCTGTTCTTCTTTTCTTCTGTTCCGGTGAGAGGGAAATCTCGAGAACCTCTGCCCACACGGCGAAACCGGCCCCGTTTTTATAGCCAGACTTCGCCACCCCCACTCCCCGCGCACACCTCACCCCCGCCAGGATTCGCATCTTTATTTGACCATAATAAAAATACCACACAATTAATCATTTATTTTCCTTTTGTACATGTCATTATTTATCTTAATCTACATGTTACATATGTGATCTTATCTCTAACATGCTCACATATGCCCGTAACGGGCCCTCCGATATAAATACGCGGAGCCCCCGTCGCCCTGCGCTCAGTCGCGCTTGGGCCGCCGCGTATGACGTAACTAGAATGCTCTACACATATTTACTTTAATATTTCCCTATTTACTTTATATTATACATTTCTAATGTTTATTCTAATTAGATTTTATATAAACCTTTCTAATAATACTAGTTTTGAACATGAATCTTACATAATCTTGTTATAAATCTACTTATAAAATTGACAATCGTTTTTTCTCATTTAAGCAAAAAACTACATTATATATTTACTACAAATCATCATTATATACTAAAATTAACCTAAGTACACATAAATTAAACTGTTTCAGCCCTGAATCGTGCATGCTTTATCCCTGGGAGACCTCAATGACTCTAAGTTGGTTTTAAGAACTAAAAATAAGCAAAAAACAATCTAAATTGGTTAAATACAACTAAAAATACAAAAGGAAGGTCTCCCAGGGTTTTGGATGCATTCCAGTTGGATTTAGGGCTAAAATTCATCCTATTAGAACCTATGACTATGACGCGTTTGAGCTAAGTGTCCGACCGATCACCCACACGGCCACGTTCTCGTTTCGCAGTTCTCCAATAGGGCGCGTTTTGTGCGTGGCACGTGTAAGCGAGGTTTCATGTCCAGACATGATTCGTACATAAGAGTTATTTACTTTCAAGTTAAGTTTGTTATATACAGGATTTTACACGTGTTTGTCTACTATGATCATGTCTGTACACGAAAGCCTGTACCGGGCTCATTCTGTCGTTCACAAAATGTATTCATATACTCATATGAGTGAGAGGTGGGCCAATACCCAAAAAGAAAAGGCTCGTCTTAACTAACGCTACTTCTTCATGATAACCAAGACCTTCAGAGCTTTTTCAGCCTTTAAAATAAATTAGTAGAATCACAAAAATCCATTTACCAAAGTTCTCGATAAAGTCCTCACATGAAATCGTGTTGTGTGAAGTGATTTCGACGCGTTAGAAGTTTAACGTTCAAATAAACAATGTTAAAAGGTTTTCGTTTGCCCAAAATAAAGTACAGAGATTTTGGCACGTAGATAAACAACATTGAACTCTCTTTTGTGTTACTCTGACTTTCTGAATCGTGACGATTAGGATTTGTATAACAAATTGATTATTTATCGAAGCTTTTAGGATCTGTGTTCAAGAAGTCGTGGTGGCCGAGTGGTCGCGGCTTCAAATCCGGCCGGCTTGTACCTCTAAATCTAAATGTGAAAAAGATTTATGTGCAATTTTTCACAACACCACTGGCTAAAAACAGTGAAGGAAAACATCGTGAGGAAACTTGCATGTCGGAAAAGGATTCTAAAACAATCCTTTGAAGATACGTCAATTCCGCAATCCGCACTGGGCAATCGTGGTGGACTATGCCTAATCCCTCTTCTGAGGAGACCTGAGCCCAACAGTGGGCATTAATGGGTTGGTACAGTACAGTACTTATGTATGCAAAATTTCAGTTAAATCGAAAACCGAAAATTTGTCAAACAATGTTCTAACTTACATCACAATGCGATATCAACAAAAGTTTTTAAAAATATACAAGCAAAGAGGTTATGTCCTCTTTTTCGTTTATCGGTCACAAATATCGATCCAACCCCAAGACCTCACAACAATTTAGCCGTTTTCCTTTTCCAAGATAATTCGGGACCTGTCGAGACGAAAGCTCACCTCAAACGAGATTATGACGACTCCCGACATTTTTTATGACACAATTTTTCTGGCATTTGATCTAAAACGTAATAGGATAAAAGCTTAGTCTGTCAGGATGAATGATATTTAAATCCAGGAAAAACTGTGTGGGATTTCCAATGTTTAATTGGTTGAAGGGTTCGAAAATTCGTGTGGTAAATTTAATTGAATTAAGGATTGATTAATGAGATATTTGAATTGGATTATTAGTTGAAAAGTTTTTTTACTGTCATATAGGCAGACGAGCTAACGGGCCACCTGATCGTAAGTGGTTACCGTCGCTCATGAACCTCAGCAATGTGAAGGCTCGCTAACTACGAGCTAACTTTAAGGACCTTGAAAAGTGGATACAGAAACCTTTAGTATCTATTCTTTCCTTTTAGGGAACGAAGTTCTTTATCGCGCGTTATCAAAAGGGAGCTAGACGGAAATTCTTATGAAAAAGTTGTCATGACACTTTTTTTGTTTTAGATGATTATCGCTAGATGGCGCTGTGATAAAAAATGATTTTTTTAAAGTTATATTAATTAGTTAGTTTCTCTTATAGAAAGAAAGAGAGAGAGAGAGAGAGACAGACGGTTTAAACTAACTAATTATTATAACTTAAAAAAATAAAAAATTATTACAATTCCCTCACTAATTAATCGAAAGGAACTTCGTTCCATCCGGGTGTCCCTTGTCACCTCTCAAGTTTTTTATTGTATCGTAGATAGACGAGCAAATGGCCCACCAGATGGTTACCGTTGCTCCTGACCGTCTGCTAGAGCATTGGAGGACCGTTACCCATCACATCATCCCACCACTTGGACACATCACATACTTATCAAATGGATTTTTCTTAAACTTCGTCTTTAAGGTTTAATGAGTAAAGTTGTATTTTACACCTTACATGTATAATATGATGGACTTTAACAACCCGTTTCTGCCGACTGCTGCGAACAGAAGTCCTCCGAAGAGGGTTTAGGCATAGTCTAACCCAATACGGATTGGAGACTTCACATATCTTCGAAGGTTTTTTTTTAAATCCTTTTCTGGTATGCTGGTTTCCTCACCATGTTTTCCTACGACGTTTTTAGCCATTGGTGTTGTGGAAAATGCACATATTTTTTCACACTACGATTTAGAGTTACAAGTCTTGAACCCGTGATCTCAGGTACAGAATAGTAAAATTTGTCGCTTTAAGAAATCGCTGATTTTGCACGACCACTAAATATACGAAAAGCATTAAAACCTCCATATACTATAATGATAACACACTGCCATTATATCTGGTATAAACATAACACTAATATGATTTTCATTCGCTAGCTTATTTTATTCCGGCTGAATTGGCCTATAAACGAATTTAGATTTATCAGATGTTTTGAACGTATTTAAAGTAATTTAAACTAATGAAGTCTGGTGGCCGAGTGGTTGAAGCGATTGCCTTCCGTACGGGAGGTCGCGGGTTCAAAACCGGCCGGCTTGTACCTCTAAATCTTAAAATGAAAAAGATTTATGTGCAATTTTCACAACACCACTGGCTAAAAACGGTGAAGGAAAACATTTTGAGGAAACCTGCATATCGGAAAAGGGATCTAAAAATCCTTTGAAGATATGTGAAGTCCCCAATCCGCATTAGGCAAGCGTGGTCTAACCCCTCTTCGGAGGAGACCTGAGCTCAGCAGTGGGCAGTAATGGGTTGTTACAGAGAAACTAATGAAATTAGGTACAGGGTCAAATCTTATACAAATTAGTATCTGACTGAAATCATCATCAGCCTATAGACGTCCACTGCTGGACATAAGCCTCCCCCAAACCTCGTCACAAAGACCAGCTCTGCGCTGTCCGTATCCAGCCACCTCCCGCGATTTTGACCAGGTCGTCGGTCCATCTTGTGAGAGGTCTGCCTACGCTGTACCTACCAGTTTGTGGTCGCGACTTTTCGGCCCCATCGGCCATCAGTTCGAAATTATACGACTTCGGTCAGAATACGAAACTACCCCGACAATCTGACTGAAATAATCTACGACAAATAAATCCTGATCTAAATGTGTAACTTTTTGAGGAAGCTTAAAGTTGCTGAGAGAGCTTTGGAGAGGGCTTTTTGTGTGTGGCAACGGTAGCTTTTAAAAGCGTATCATAAGCTTCATATATCGTCGTTGCGCCTGCCAAATCCCATATGGGTTTTTTTGATTTTTCGTTTTTTGACTAAACGTGATCTCCATTTCATTTTCCATGTGCTGACAAAATCCTTATTTTCATATTCTTTTTTTTATATTGGCTAGTAGACGATCAAACAGCCTATTTGATGGGAAGCGGTAACCGAGTTACTTTTGATAAATATAAGTATAGACTGAAGAAAATTGTTTCATTTTCATTTGGTTCAAACTTTAAATTTTCACATCGCAAATCACAAAAGTTTTGAGTTTGAGTTAACCATAAAATCAAATTGTTGTAGGGATTAGGGTAGACATACTGCCCTAAATAAGGGCAGGAAGGTCACGAAGGGTAGTAATGAGGGCGGCATCACACGCATTTTACGGTTGCCATGGCAACGGAGTCTAAACAAGCCCACCATTGGTCGATAGCGTTTTTTTATAAAAGTAGTTGTAATTTAATCAATGTAAGAACTGGGAAGCGAACCAAAAGTGGACTGTTTTTATGGCTAGTAAGTAGAAAATTGATCACGAATTGATTTAAGTGCTGAAAGCTGTTTTGTTTACATTTTTTTTGTATATATATTAGTGTGATTCAAGAGGAAGGTGTTGTAATTTACTTTTGAATTCCCCAACGATCACCGTCATAATTTACACGAAAAATTACATTACCGGTCGCGTTACGAGGTCGCGGGTTCAAAACCGGCCGGCTTGTACCTCTAAATCTTAATATGAAAAAGATTTATGTGCAATTTTTTACGACACCACTGGCTAAAAACGGAGAAAAAAAACATCGTGAGGATAATCATATCGGAAAAGGGTTCTAAAAATCCTTTGAAGATATGTGAAGTCCCCAATCCGCATTGGACAAGCGTGGTGGACTATGCCTTTGCGTAAGATTTTTTTCCGTCTAGCTTTCACAACGCGCGATAAGGAACTTCGTTCCAAAAATATGAAGGAAATCATGACAGTAAAAAATGCCGTAGTGCGTAACGCCTTCGCATAACCCCGTCCTGGATTTTGATCTCCGACAGGGTCCGGACACTAAGTGTAGACAGTCGACTTTCCCCACATACCCGGAAATCCAGCGATTGTCTCCAAAAAAAAACCGTATTAACGCGTAACAACATCTAAATTACAATGGCGTAAACTTACAATATAAATTATAAACACGCAAATCATTTTATATCTACACAAATATATAACAACCGCAGTTTTGATCACGATAGAACGAAATTAACTAACAATTTCAATGATAACTTTACAAGTGTATTAAGAAAATGATGTAAGTTTTATAGCTCTATCAGTGAAACAAATGACACTTAATAATTGTCTGTTGTATCATCATCATCAGCATTAAAACTTTATAATAGTAATGTTAGAATTCCTAAGAAATCGATTCACTTCGAAAAGAAATACACGCAAAGTCGTATATCAAATTTATACGACTTTCTCTATTGTATTGATTGCTCTTGTGCTATTTTCATCATCATCATCAGGCCGCATACGTCCTCTGCTGGACGTAGGCCTCCCCTAAACCTCGCCACAACAACCTTTTCTGCGCTGTCACCATCACTCCAAAACTTTTTCATTCTTAAATCATGTTCATGCAAATTTGGGAAGCACTATTCGAAAAAGATTTATGTGCAATTTATCAAACCACTGCCTAAAAACGGTGAAGGAAAACATTGAAAAGAAACCTGCATAATCGAAAAGAATAATATCCTTCAAAGAAGTGAACTCCCAAATCCGCATCGGGTAAGTGGACCATACCAATGAGACCAGAACCCAGCAAAGGCAGTAATGGGTTGTTACTAGCACTAAAGAAAGCAATCTTCCATGTTTAGTCAAGCTACGTCATACGGTTCGCAGGGTGAAGGTCGTGAATGTTTGCTACAGTTATTTGACGAGCCTCGCCCGGCAGTTTATAGACAAATCTTGCGTCAGTCTGCCTTAGTTCGTTTAGAGTTTACTGTTTAGTAATATTGCAAAGAGGTAGTATTGTGACGGTGTAAGGTAATTCTTGGATCTGGTGAACACATTTCGTAAATTATTTGGCTAGTAATTACGTTATCTATAAATTAATATTTGGTTATAATTGTTCTGTATAAAAAAACAATATTCAAGTAGGTATTGACCTTCATAGCCGTCACAAATGGAGAATTTAGTGTACAATGTACTTAAATGCGACATCACATCAAAAAAGTTATCAGTGTTTCTGTTCTATATCATGCATATTATACACCGAAAACTTCTACTCGAATCAGTATGTCATTTAAAAAATCGCATCAAAATGAGGTTGCAGAGTTTCAAAGATTTAGGCATACATACATACGGGGATGTAGGGACAGAGAAAGCGACTTTGTTTTATACTATACTGATATAAACTCGCCTCTTCAATGGCTTTATTTTTCTAAAAAAACCGCGTTAATGTCTATAGTGTAGCTTCAAAGATTTAAGCATACAATGACATGAAGACAGCGGAGAACAACTTTTCATATACTAGGTATTTCAATTCAATTCATTTATTTGTGATATGCAGGTTATTACATAAGATGTTATTCTGATTTACATATTTGCTCAGCTGTAATCAGCTCTGTTGAGCATACAAATCATATTTTATAAATTTAAATTCTAAAAACAAGTAAATTTTAATTGAAATTGTAATCTTAAGGTATTGCTATGTCATCTATACTTTTGATCTATTTATAGTATTTATTATTATTTTATTTGTTAATTATTATACAACTACTGATATTACTATTTACTAGATTAAATTATCTCACTAGGAACTCATTTAAGCTATAGTATGTTTTTCTCAATAATAGTTCTGTAAGTTTTCGTTTATATATAAATTAATTGCTTTTGTCACGGATATCTTTTGGAATACTATTATAGATGTTAGACGCCATACAAAGGACACTTGAGGGAAAAAGTTTCGTCCTAGATTCGTATATTTTAACAATGTGTGTCTTTCAAATAATCTCAGTATCTCAAATTAAAATATTCTTAAAATTACTTTTAAAACTGAACCACTTTCACGCAACAAGTATCAATTCCTACCTAATTTGATTCTCTTTTGTTTCAGAGGTGCAGGACCTTGGCAGCGCATCGGTAAAGTAAGTTATGCTGTACCCCATGTAGCTGTACTTCAAGTATTTTATACGTCGGGTTCCGGGTCACAGGGGACCTTTATATACTCGCAAAGTTACGGTCGTTTGTGACCTCCTACGAAAAACAATGTTTTGTGTGTTTGTTTTAATGCGTGTTATTGTGTGTGTGTGTGTGTGGCCAAATACATGAACTGTTTCTGACAAATGTATCAATTGAAACGGCTCGAAACGAGCACCTCATTCCCATTTTATGCAGTCATTTATATAATCATTAACTTTATAAGTGGTGGACTATGCCTAATCCCTCTTCCGAGGAGACCTGAGCCCAACAGTGGGCAGTAATTGGTTGGTTGGTACAGGATCGAACTTCTATCAATAACAGTTTTTAAAAGTAAAGAATCAGACCCTTTTTCTTTTGTGAGAAATACTCCACTTATATTATTCCATAGTTCCTGTATGTTATGACAAAGTTAAAGGTCCAAAACAATGCACATTTAACCCCCAACACACATTTCTCCAAACCTACAATACATTGTCATTGTTTTTGTCTCTCGACACATGTAATTCAAGTAATCACATGTCATGTCGAGTGCTGCATGCTGGTCGTAACTTTTATCGTTTTGTTTTATCACAGAATACATGCAGAAGATAAACATATTGAGTTTATTTAAACACTCATCGTTATCTAGATTGAAAATTCTACACACATTAAGTGAACAGG
The DNA here is from genome assembly GCA_030269945.2 of Trilocha varians. Classification (NCBI taxonomy): domain Eukaryota; kingdom Metazoa; phylum Arthropoda; class Insecta; order Lepidoptera; family Bombycidae; genus Trilocha; species Trilocha varians. Next base: position 10,423,399 of record AP028257.1, read on the forward strand.
AAACAAAGAAATTAATAATTGAATTAAAAGAAAAAAGCTTTAAGATCCTCGATATCATGTAGCAGTAGAGTGCTCGCTAACACAAGTAAAACGAGTCCAAAAACGAGTTCAAACGAGGCTTGAGGAGGGTCCTTAAAGTTAGGTCGTAGCGACCCCTCAATGTCCCCTGACTTTGCAGAGGTTCGTGAGCGACGGTAACCACTTACGATCAGGTGGCCCGTCGGCTCGTCTGCCTACATATAAAAAAAAAAAAAACACGACGAGTCTATCTTGTTTAGCACAAGAGTTCCTATGCCCACCTTCCGAAACCATCCTCAGATCAGCGCTATTTTGTCATATTATTGCATTGTCATGTGATATATGTCAACTCAATTGAACCGGGAAGTATGTCAACCTTAACTCGCAAGATTCCACCCGAACTTACATAGGTACATTAGTACTATGTTACATCGAGTGCAGGCTTATATAAAGATTGTAAAAAACTGAAACCCAAAAACAAAACGTTTTTACGTTATGATCTTGACTTCTGTATGTTTTCTGCGGTTCTCCTCTGACATCAGTTTTGGAGCTTAGATTTTGTTTAACAACTTAATTGCAACCGTAACTCTGGAGATTACGGCTGAATTTCCTTTGAAACAAAATGGGAAATGCTGAAATCTTTTAGAAATGTATTTTGAGATATTATTCTCATAATACATCTAAGGTAACAGGTGTATACTTTGCAAAGGACATTTTCTTTTGAAGATAATTATGAATATACTACTATGATATTTATGAATATTTTTTGACTGAGTTCCAACTTTTGTTTTTAGTTGGAGGAAATCACCAGGTTATGTGGGAGTTGACACTAAAACCTCCAACCACTCACACTCAGCGTCCGAACCCCGGCGAGGCCAGAACCCAGCACGGGGTTATGAGGGACGACGCGACGCGTTACGCCCAAGGCACTCGTTCCCGTCGCGCCGCCCCCCTGAGTTTCAACAAGGAAGAGGTTACTCATTTCGTCTGTAGTTTTGAATATGTGTTTAAAATTGTTAATTTTTACGGACAAGATTACATTTATTATCAATATGAACTGATTTCGATGATTTCAATTTTACATACTAACGTCAGACATGAAAAAAAATGTATTTTAAAATCCAACATTTTTACAGAACCTTAATCTAAAAGAAAATACGAAGACTCTTCATTCGATTAAAATATTATAATGAATCGAAATATTCAATGTTTATTCGTACATCGAAAAATACATTAAGTAACTCGACTACTAAAAATGCTATTCAATTTTGATCCATAATCCTATGCGTTTAAAGTCCAAATTCGTTCGGAAAACATTTAAAAAACTGGGAATTGAAACCATCTTTGTTTCTCTCGGGAACTATTACTTCGTATACCTCTTTTGAACATCTGCTACGGTTTTTATATTCAATCCAGATACGGATTTTACCAATATTTCGGCTTAAAAAATATAGATCGTAAATTAGTTTTAATGTATTTTTACGAAATTAGTTGTAAAATGTAGTCTAATTGTTGTAGACTTGTCTTGGTTATAAATTTTACTACCTTACCGTAGTTTTTCTGTTCCACTTTTTTTTTTACCAATTGCCAATGGAAAATTTTCTTCAGAAGGGCAAAAATCGAGATAGTTGGATTTAAAGAATTTATTACTCAAAAAAGAACATAGTTCACTTAAAATGAGTCTTAAAACTAAGTTATTGTAATACCGCTGTTTCAACTGGCTTAAACTAACTTATTTACTATGAATACACTTAAATTTACAAATTATTATTACTATTATAGAATGAGAGACGAAAAAAAGAAAAACATACTAACAACACAATATGTAAAATTCTAAATACAATGAGAAGGTACTATTTCTATGTTTTTAATTAAATAGTTTATTATACAAACGAGAAAAAACAAAAATAAGACAATTATAGATTTTTCAACGTTTTTTATATTTTTAAGTTATTTTGAATAGTATGTATTATTTCAAATGTATTTTAAAAGTATTTAAATTTTTAATTTGCTTATGAAGAAAGTCTGAAATGCCAAAAATTAACCAGTTTTTTAAGTAAGTTAAGTAAAGTTTAAGAATTGGTGCTAAATGCATTCACTAAATACACTAAGATCGCAGGGAGATGAACGTTTATTGTTTATTATCATGTATCCATTCCTCTCTTTCTATTAAGTCTACAATGTTTAAATTTAAGGAGACCTGAGCCCAGCAGTGAGCAGTAAGTAGGCTTAACGTCAGTTTCAAGTCATTTTTCGAAAATCATTTCAATAAATAGCAGAAACAGCCCATAGTGTCATCATGTAGCGCCGCATTTAATGTCACGCTTAGGTAATCAAACGTCTAAAGTGTCATGGTGCAAGCAGAAAAGAACGCCAATTTTGTTTACCTAATCGTGACGTCATCCGATATTGTAGGCGTTGCCAAAATGGCCGACTACAATATTTTAATTTAATAAAAATCTTATTAATAAAATCAGTGTTTTGAATTCTTTTAAAATGTATTTCATACAAAATCACAAAATCTTCGACATTTTGATACGTCAGGCATTACCTATTACATCTGAAACCTATTTATTCAGTGTTTATTTATTTATTTAAAGGTACATCAACAGTATAACATACTAGGTGACCCGCGCAACTTCGTCTGCGTTACAAAGGGGTTCAAAAATTGTAGCCTATGTGTTATTCTGATGTATAAGCTATATTGTGGTAGTTTCATTCAAATCCAGTAGTTTTTACGTGAAAGAGTAACAAACATACATCCATACATCCATACATACAAACTTTTGCCTTTATGATTATTATTGAGAAGACACATTTTTTAAACAATTAGTAAAAAATAAAATAATTATAATGACAAATAAAATATTAAATTAGAATTAGAATAAATGATAAACAAAATATTCGATTACATAATTAAAATATCCACTGAATGCGTTATCCCGCAAATACAAGTTTCATCAAATTGCAAATGGCGTCATTGAATATGACAAAGTTATACTTCGAATACAAGTGTTGCGAAATTCTATTCATAGTATACCTCAGACGGCTCTGTACTCCCGGGAATATTGTGAAACCTAAATGAAAAATAACATTTCTCCCTCTGGACAGGCGGGAAGTATTTTCAAGAGTCAACCTCATATTTTCATAGACATGTTTAGACGGGAAGTTTTTCAGCTTTAAGTGAAAAGTTAACGGTCCGATTTCTTGGTTTCGTCAAGTTTTTCTCGTTTACTTTTGATGTAGGTTCTTCATCTATTTTGAATATAAAATGAATAGTAAAATGTATTGTTAAGCGCATAATTCAACAACGCCTGGGCCAATTTGGCATTTTTTGTTAATGTTCGTAGAAGTTCAAGAATGGTTGTATACAGGGTGGATCTGTAACTTTGGACAATCTGACGTGTGGTGAATGACCTGTTGAAATAAAACTTAGAACCACCTTTATTTTAGGAATTGGATAAAAAATATTTCATCATAGTATGGAAGTCCGTAACGATAGTACGTTTTCCATAAAATGTCAGAAAAAAAAGTTTAACCGATCCAAAAAATAAAAATGGCGTTATGTTGTATTTCGCCAGGTCATTCACCCCACGTCAGATTGTCCAAAGTTACAAATCCACCCTGTATAATTTACGGGGAAAACAGGTATAATCTTAGTTGCTGTATACACAGACGACGTAGCAGGCAGCAGTTAGTAAGTAATAAAATACTAAAGGAAGTTATTAGAATATAATATGCACACTATAATCGTTAAAACCAAAAGAGAATCATGGAAATCTGACAGAGAACAACTTATATACATTTACTTACAACAAATCAGTTTTCGTCGCAAGCTTGACCATTCGTTTTAAAAAAGTAAATCCTAATCGATATACTAGGTAAAAATTCTGCGGTAACACAAAAACTGTCAAATTGAAGATCTCCTTTTATACTGCTGACTTGTCAGTCAAAAATCTTGAACTTTTTGTTCAATAGAGCCAACATCCGTTTTCGCGAATTTCGAAGAATATAACATTCACAACATCTCTAGAAAATACTAAATAATTAATATTATATTTTTGCTATTGCGACAACACTCGTCGTTATTATGTAATCAATTGTAACTCGAATAATACCAGTATGAAAAAGCTACTTTAGTTTCTCACAGATGCTACCTTTTATTAGTTTTCTAGGTTTTCGTTTTTCTGTACTATTACGCAACTATACAAGAATTAGCGAAACTGGCCTTATTCGTTTGATATAATTAACGATATTTTTTGAGCAAAATTGTTCTCATAGTTTTACTAAAAGTTGTGAAAAATTATCATGCTTGTTAATGTCAAAAGGCTACCACCAAATCGGCAAAAAAATTATAGTCCTGAGAAGAACTGGCAAGAAACTCAGCGGACATGTCTTTTTTTGTAATACATTTCAACATTATTTTAAACTAGGTGATCCGCGCAACTTCGTCTGCGTTACAAAGGGGTTCAAAAATTGTAGCCTATGTGTTATTCTGATGTATAAGCTATATTGTGGTAAAGTTTCATTCAAATCCATTCAGTAGTTTTTACGTGAAAGAGTAACAAACATACATCCATACATACAAACTTTCGCCTTTATAATATTATTATGATGTTTTTAACAATATACTTGGAAATAATAATTTTTGAAAAATATACCTTCTTTATGACGTTGATGAAGTTTCCCGGGTCCCGTAGCGTAATAGTCTCTAAGTTTACCATAATAACCTTGAAGGAATCTTGGCTCTCTCATTCTCTTAAATTCCAGACCCTCCCTAATTCCATAAGATAATTAAAAATCTCTCGACCCTACAAGTAATATTACATGTTCTTTATTTATAATAATGAATTGCTGTTCTTTAGTCGCTAAAAAGATATAGTCGTGGTGGCCGAGTGGTCGAAGCGCGTCCTTCCGAACGGGAGGTCGCGGGTTCAAATCCGGATGGCTTGTACCTCTAAATCTTAATGTGAAAAAGATTTATGTGCAACTTTTCACAACACCACTGGCTAAAAACGGTGAAGGAAAACATCGTGAGGAAACCTGCATGTCGGAAAAGGGTTCTAAAAATTCTTTGAAGATATGTGAAGTCCCCAATCCGCACTGGGCAAGCGTGGTGGACTATGCCTAATCCCTCTTCTGAGGAGACCTGAGCCCAACAGTGGTCAGTAATGGGTTGGTACAGTCGCTAAAACTCGAGAACGGATGAACCAATTTCTACCGTCACCGTATTTATACCGTCTTTTGTGCCGTAGACGAAATTGAAATTAATATTTAGAGATACGAACCTGCGACTTTTTGTACGGAAAGCAATTGCTGCAACCACTCGCCTTATAAGTAAGTTTTAAGATTCTCTAATTGCTAAAATTTGTGCGGTTAAGAAACATATTATTAAGGAAGATAAACAGAATTTAATTTTGTAATCATTTTAATCCTAATAACTTTAATGAGAAGTTGAAAAGGTTCTCGGTAAATCTTTATTTAGATATCTTTAATGAACTGTTAATTAGGATCTTGAAGGTTTGTACGACTGTTTCATTTAACGTAGTTTTTTTTAATTTTATATAGCCATGTAGGCAGACGAGCCAACGGGCCACCTGATCGTAAGTGGTTACCGTCGCTCATGAACCTCTGCAATGTCAGGGGACATTGAGGGATCGCTACCTACGACCTAACCTTAAGGACCCTCCTCAAGCCTCCTCAAGCCGGTTAAAACAAAGAACCTTTAGTTTCATATTCGTTTGTCTATTTTTAAATTTACTTGTTAAATAACATTACCTATAACTTCGCCTTTAAACTGAACATTTAAATTACTTTTATAAAGGCTTTCTGACCCTTTATATCATCAAGGAAGTGGAAGCCAATGATCAAGGCAACAACGGAACTTACAAAGTTTATTCAGTGCAAGTTAAATAAAGGTTGTTAATAAAACAGTACAAGTAACTATTGCTACCTCCGAAAAAGGTGCTTACAAAATCTAATTAAGAATAACAATAATCGCTATCGAAAGGGGTTAGACGGAAATTCTTATGAAAAAGTTGTCACGACACTTTTTTTGTTTTAGATGATTATCGCTAGATGGCACTGTGATTTAAATCTTTTAAAACAATTCCTTATTTTGTTTTATATTATTAATGCTAGATGGCGCTGTGATAAAAAAAAATATTTTTTAAGTTAAAATAATTAGTTAGTTTAAAACGTCAGTCTCTTATATAAGAGAGAGAGAGAAAGACGTTTTAAGAGAGAGAGAGAGATACGTTTTAAACTAACTAAATTTTATTACAATTCCCTCACTAATTAATCGAAAGGAACTTCGTTCCATCCGGGTGTCCCTTGACACCTTTCAAGTTTTTTTTATTTAAAAGAATACTTTTTAGTACAAGCTTCTAAAATCCTGAATATCATGCAGTAGAGTTCTAGCTATTACAAGTAAAATGAGATCAAACACGACGGGTCTATCTTGTGTAGCACTGGAGTATGAACACCTTTCGAATCCATCATCAGATCAGTGACATTCTGACATTGTCATGCGATATACATCTGTGTAAAAAATGTTAGCTCAATCGGAGACCCGAAAAGGTTGTCAAATTTAGGTTGCAAAATTCCAACCGAACTTACATAGTAACCTACTCGCAGTTCTTCAGTCTTCCCGTGATCATGGCGCGCTGAAATATCGGAACCTCTCAATTAAAAATAATCGTGATAAGAACCCGTTTAGTAATAGTGTAAGTGATGTAGATAACCGAGAGTGTTTAAAGAAATTTATTACATAGTAACATTTACATCCAGTGCAAGTTAATATAAAGCTTGTAATATAAAAACATCGTCATCAAACATTCTTTCAACACTTAATCCGAAACGCTTTCTCCAAAACCTTCCGTAACAAATCGACTAATACTGCGACAAATATTATGAAGTATTGATTGATAGGTCCTAAACCTCGGGTCGAACCGATAAATTGTGAATTAACTGTCGTTAATCACGTCCGTGAAAGACTTTTATTGGTCGATGACAGAATGTCGAGCTGATAACGATGGTAAACTGGAAATGACTGCGGATATGAATTTCGGGAGATAAAGGTGAAGCTTAAATGAGAGTGATTGATCGCTTTTGCTGGTTTTTTTGTTGATTGGACTTGATTGAAGAAATTTATTATGCAAAATCGTAAGAGGTAGTGGGAAATCTGCAGCATGTGAATCTACAACATCTCAATCTTAACTTTTTTTTTATTGCCATGTAGGCAGACGAGCCAACGGGCCACCTGATCGTAAGTGGTTACCGTCGCTCATGAACCTTTGCAATGTCAGGGGACATTGAGGGGTCGCTACCTACGACCTAACTTTAAGGATACGGGAGGGATTGCCGACAATAATGCAGCACAGTGGCCGAAAATATAGCCACACGCAGTCTTCGAATTCTAGACGAGATCAACGTGTGACACGTCCTTGCACCGTGAAACAACACTGCCGACGCTCGGGATGGGAAGGGGGGGATAGGGAATAGCTCTAAAATAGCTTACAAAGATTCAAATAAATTTACAAACAACTTCACTGGAAGAATAAAGAGGACTGTGTAATGAAGAAGTTTTAGAGAGTTAAATAAAATGTAGCCACTCTTTCAGAATTAGACAACTTAACTTTCAAAGATCATCTTAACGACTAGTCAATTTCCCTCAATCAAGACCTCGTTACTCAAAATGGACGAGAAAATAAAACTCCATAAACAAACTTAACTCCGAATCCATCAAGTTATAATTGAAAATTAACCCTATCGAATTGTAATCAAACCTTCCCAGGGAACCCAAACTTAGTTAATCAACCGACCCCGGAATGTACAGGGCTCCTTTATTTTAAATTTTCTCGTGAAGTTGCGGGGAAAAAGTCGACACGCCTACGAAATTTAGGAGGTCCTTCTCAGAAAAAGCCTCTTGAATTTCTTTGATGGTTTATGAAGAACAATTTGAGTTTTAGCCGCTTTATTGATGTTAATGTCTTGCCTTTTTATTTGGAGAATAAATTGTCGAATTTTAATGAAATTGGATAGTGGTTTTTTGTTGGCTTTTGAGTTGAAAGTGTGGGTAGCTCAGGTATTATTTTTATTTTTTATGATTTCCTTTGTATATTATGAGGTTCTTAGTCTTCTTCAAGTATAGCATCATCATCATCACATCGCCTGTTGACGTCCACTGCTGGACGTCTACAGGCGACGTTTGGATAGGCGAGGCGATGTGGCGAGGTTTGGATAGGCCTCCCCCAAACCTCGCTACATCGATCGGTCCTGCGCTGTCCGCATCCAGCCACCTCCCGCGGTCCTGACCAAGTCTTCGGTCCACTTTGTGGGAGGTCTGCCTACGCCGCGCCTACCAGTTCGTGGTCGCCACTCTAAAAAGAATAGCTAGTATAGCATCCAAACATGATATTGAAAGTAAACCGTAGATAGCGTCCAGGTCCTTGATATCATTGATGAGAAGCTAACCACGTATCATTAAGTTCCTTCAGCTATCATCCGACTCCAACAGATCAGCTCCATGGCATCATATTATTCCATTGTCAGACGATATTCATATGCATGCAAAGTTTCGGAAGTGCGTCAAATTCCACCCGAACTTACATAGTTACATCCAGTGCAAAGCTTTTATAATAGCTATCATTGTCGGAGCATTCCGTAGGGGCTACTGGCTAAAGTAAAGGCTTTTAAACCACGTCGTGAGCGACACAGCTCATTCCAAAGCCGGATGGTGCGCGGCTCAAACGATCTTTTGAAGCGACCGTGACGAGCGACCCCGGATGAAACGAACGTGTTTTCAAACGACGTGAGGTTGAGTGATAGAGTGAACGTGATTTTGAGAGAGTTTCTTCTTTGAATTCGATTATGGATTGACTGTACCGATTTTTTGAAAAGAGGATAACTCAAATAATAACTTAAGTAATGAAAATATAATAAACAGAACTATAATATATTCATGATTTAGCCTTATCCCGTACCCTTATTTAACCCGTAAATCTATATCTATACTTCTATACTAATATTATAAAGAGGAAAGATTTGTTTGTTTGTAATGAATAAGTTCCGAAACTACTGGACCGATTTCAATTATTTATTTATTTTCAAAAAAAATAGGGATTCGTATGAAAATATGGTAACACAAGGTGAATAATAGAAAACCTATTTATGCGTACGCTGCAAAAACTATTGACAATAGAACAAAATGATGGACTACGAGTTTTTAGGTCTTTATAAGACAAACAAAAAAGTCCGCGACATGCATATATCTAACTATCATAGTTTAGTCACAATAACCGCTTTTATATTTATACTAGAACACCCGCGCAACTTCGTCTGCGTTACAAAGGGGTTCAAAAATTGTAGCCTATATAGGCACGCGCCGCCCGGCGCAAACAACTACGACCCTGCATTTTAAATTTGTAATATCTTCGGTAATATTCACTTAAATGACATGCTGTAAAAAGCATATGGATCTATAATAAATGCACAATTTATTTAAGGTACTTAATTGGATAAGGATTAATGCTGTATTGTTTAAAATCACTTCCTAAATAACCTTAAATTTAGTAAAGAATAAAAATGGTTATGCTAGGTTATCCCTAAGAGATAGACATATACCATCGCGGACTTTTTTGTTGAACTTTTTAAGGTGAACAATACTGTAGTACATTATTTAGGTCTATCTCGTAGGGTTCAGCCAGCGTTTGCAATATAAGCGCAAAAAAACGTGCTTATTTACGACATCACATTAGAAACCTTTAAATTTATCAGTGTTTCTCTACCATATTATGCATTTATTATACATACAAACCTTCCTTAAGAATCACTCTATCTATTAAAAAAAACCGCATCAAAATCCGTTGCGTAGTTTTAAAGATCTAAGCATACATACAGACATACAGCGAAAGCGACTTTGTTTTATACTATGTATTGATAAACAAAATATTTCGTCCCCAGATTGAATTTAACGTTAAATGAGTATCGTTATATTAACCCTTATCCAAATTAAGTATTATATTATCAAGAGTATGAATGTAGAAGTAAATAACTTTTTGTTTTATTCCACTTCGGGCACATAATAAAGCGACGGCATTGCGAGTACTGTTTGAACCCCTTTGTGACGCAGACGAAGCTGCGGGGGTCATCTAGTATAATATATATAATATATACACCCCTAATCATAATAACCCATTAAGTTCTTCTCTTGGGTTCAGCCTTCTCAGTAGAGGGATCTGGCATATCCCACACATTCTTAATGCGGGTTGGATACTTAACATAGTAATATTTCCAAGGGTTCTATTTCTAAACCAAGGTTGAGTGGATTTCCCTCACTGTTTTTAGCCATTGTTGTTACTATTCTTACAAGCTTTATATTAACTTGCACTGTAACTAAGTAAGTTCGGGTAGAATCTAACTAAATTCAAGATAAACTTCTCGGTTTCCGTATGAGTTGACATTTTACATGCAGAAGTATATCGCGTGACAATGCAATAATAAGACAAAATGGCGCTGAGTATGAATTTGGAATGTGGTTAAAAGAACTCTTGTGCTAAATAAGATAGACCCCTCGTGTTTGGGCTCGTTTTACATAATAATATACAGCATCTTAAAAGTTTTCGAATAGAACGAAGTTCTTTTCGATGAAAAGATATCTTATATATTTTTTTCCTAACGTAACGCGCGATACGGAACGTGTTTTAAAAGATTTTGATCACAGCGCCATCTAGCGATAATTATCTAAAACAAAAAAGTGTCGTGACAACTTTTCGTAAGAATTTTTTCCGTTTAGCCCCCTTTCACAACGCGCGATAAGGAACTTCGTTACAATAAAATTTTCACGTAAAGCTTACAGATATAGGCAAACCGTATAAATCGGATACCAATACTTTTCTTTATCTCATAAGTTCGTTAATGTCTGTTTTATTCCCATAAAAATGGTAGTTCTTATACTATGCAATGATTCCGCGAAACAGCGACATTACTAAATTATAGGCTATCTATATCATTGTGAAACAAAACGAAACTTCTAACTATTGATCGTAAAATTACATATTCGCTCAATGTATCGGCCAATCAATAAAATTCTTCCAAACGAAATTCGGTCCTAATTTCTTCGTGTTAAGGTTGATTGTTGAGCAACATTCCGTAGTTTGTTGTTAATTGTTTTGTAACTTCGAGTTAACAAGTTGTAAGGGAATTCGAGGCACGTTTACGATTCAATACGTCGAAATGCTACGTTTCTGTGAATATTCTTGTGACCTAATTGGTGAAAGGGATGAGCAGATTTCAATGTTTAAATTAATCCATATTAAACTAATAATAATTCGTCACCTCAGTGCTTGTTTGGCCAATCTGCACTCGAGCAAATTTTACAGGAGACAGCAAACAAGCACGGAATTTTCGTTAAGTGCCGTGTTGAGAAAAAAATTGAAATGAGATTTGTATTGTTTTAGAATTGAATATTTAAAAAAAATATTTCACCAGTCGGATGGAAATTTTATTCTTTATAATACTGCATTAAAAAGTAATTTTCGTAAAAAATGTCAGATTGGCCAAACAAGCACTGAGGCGACGAATTGTTATAGCTTACTCATAGGAAAGGGTTATAAATTCTGTTATACTTGACCGTTTTGTATTTTTTAAGGTTAAATTATAGGAGATTGCCTATTTTTTTGCTATGTTAATATAATACTGAATTAAATCCCACTCTTTTCAACTACCTTCGTCTGTTCTGATTAATATATGACTTATGCTCCACAAAAGAATTTAAAATTATATTTTACACTGATATGGCAATGGCGTGGCTCTTATATAACCCCATTATCTGGGGCCCATCTGAAAATCAGCACTGCAGCTGGCTTTCTGCTTGCTTGTGGCATTCAGCTGAGATGGGTACCTTTTTTGTGGCAAATAAGTGCTTCTTTTTCGTGTGAAAATTGTAAAATAATATTTTTCTTTTTTTGTCACAAATAAATGTTTTTTCTTTCTTTCTTTCATAATTAGCTTCCCTCGCAATTTCTGTGTTTTTATTTTTGTTTTGTGTCTCTTTAGACAAGACTATATAATATGCCGTAAAAAGAGGTATTGTAGAAATTGTCAAGCTGTTACCTTCGCAAACGCATCCAAAGAGCAATACTCGTAACATTAATAGCTTGTAAATAGTGGTTTAGCTATGCCACATCATCATTAAAATCAACCTAAAGCCTTTCCACATCTTTTTCCATATATCAATAAGAACTAACGATATATTTCCATTGCAGGCTCTTCAAGACGACCAGAAATGTCAGTTCGAGCTCAGTTCGGTGCATTGGAGGATGACTTCATTGCGGTGATGTCTAGAAGAGGCCAAAGCCGATCACCGTAGCTAAACTATTGGTCTGAGGAGAAGTGAGGAGATTGCGAGTGAGTTAAAGAAATAAATTATAAGTGAAATCTATAGAATTTAAGTAATTTTATGTTATCCAGAAATAATGTGATCTAATCTGAGGAGGAAAACTGAAAATTTTCTTCGTAACTAGTATTTCAATAGTTAGGTTCTTAATAGCCTCGAAGATATGCACTAAAGTAAAAGATGTAGCTGCATCAGTTGAGATATCATTTATACGAACAATATGTATTAACAATGCAAGCACATCAACATGTCTACACCAACTTAAAATTTCATGAAACCTACACAAACAGATTAAATTCTGCTAGTAATTTTGAACAGAATTGCACACAGCTACTTTCATTATAATTGCAAACTTCAATGATATCATAACTTTAAACTATAATGAAAATTAATGCACTAACATTAAATATAAACTTTCCTCTTAACTTCTCCGTCATCGCTTTTACCGAAGCGCCTTTAATTTCTCTTGGGGCATCGTTTATTGCATTTTTTATTACATCAAGAGCTGACCTGTGTTACTTCGGCTGTGTGGGGAAAAAGGTTAAAGAAAAAAGTAAAACATACCTTACATTACTTTCTAGTATATTATCTATCTACCAGTGAAAATTCAACCGTTTTGAAGATTATCCTAAACAAACAGACATTTACAAAGATGTTATAAGTACCTATTTGTTGTTTTTGTATGATGTTTTTTGAAGGGATTTTTTCAAAGGGGGTGGGCATGTTCAATAATTTTAATTAATCTACATCTTTTGTTTAAACATTAAGTGAAACGTTTGTTTTTCTAAAATTTAACTTATTTGTATAGATTAAAGATACTGGGTACTCAAATAAACTAAAAAAGTAAGGAGTCAGAACCTTCTCTAAATATGTTGATGAATTTAATGGAAATGTGAATAATTCAGGAGACGCCGAAGCTACTTTACTCAACGTCAATCAACCTATTTTGGGAGTCGCACGGCTCGGGATTATAATTTAGCAAATGTTCTTTTTATTGTTGTTTTTATGTGACGTCACTTTTACGCATAATGGCATTGTCATGTAGCATAAAATATCAGTTACTGATTTGAACGTCTCAAAATTATGTGTTATTATTCAGTATTTCGTTAATTTAATGTATTTAATAGCATAAAATATACTGTGTAATCATTTTAAACAAAAAATAGTGATTCGTTGGTGATAGCGTTAGTACATCAGAAAGAATAACACTTATGTCCATTATCAATGTAAGTAGGGCTTTAAGAAACCGAAAACTGTAATCAAAGCATAACCTAACCAGTCTGTCAAAATATTAAGAATTCTTGATAACATTTTTTCTTTATTTTTTTAACCAGAAATGAATCTCCTCAATATGGACGCGGAAAACCGCGTCGTGCTGAACGTCGGTGGCATCAGGCACGAGACCTACAAGGCGACGTTAAAGAAGATCCCTGCGACACGACTGTCCAGGCTCACTGAAGCACTCGCCAACTACGACCCGGTGCTCAATGAGTACTTCTTCGATCGACATCCTGGGGTCTTCGCGCAGGTCCTCAATTATTACAGGTAGGTTTATAGTAAGTTGATATAACCAAGATGATTAGTTTCTCCGAAATTTGGTCATCATGGTGCCGAACCCCAAATAGTGAGTGTGACACATTCCAAATTTAATTGAAAATTGAATTTTCGAGAATCTAAATGAACTTCTATCTTTTTCCATTCTGTCCCTTGAAAGCGAACTCTAATATACTGCCGAGTACACCATGAAAGTTTAACAACACCATCTAATAGTGAAAAATCGACTCAAACATTTAATAATAAAATGTATATCGATAAAAAAGAGAGTATTTCCAAATTCTCGAATATGCCGCCCCCACCTTGAAAAATTCTCTTCTAAAAACATTCAAAAATCCAATAAACACACCTTCCTGTATTCTTTCAATTTCGCCTACACGATTCCTTTTAATATGTATCTTACGCTTTTCAAACATCCAAGTCGATTCAGGAACCGTTTTCAATACGTTCACAACAAAAGCTACGAGCGCTTTTCACGTAAACAGCCCCGAACGTTGACAAAGAACGCATGATCGATGACGATGGCTTTTGTTAGCATGATCAAGTGGACTCCTCAATGATGAAGTGGTACTGCTGTTTATTGAGTTTAATGGGCGTGGAATGGAAGGGATAGAGGAAGAATTCCAAATATTGTGACGCCGTTATTGGGGAATATGTTATTATTAACAGTTTGAGGTAGGTTGTCGTTATACACAGGATTCTGCGAGATTTTTCGTCAAGAAGATTGGCCACAACGCCCTGCTTTACAAATCAGATTTAGACTTCACGTCCTTTAAAGTAATACAAAGTTTGTCAGTCCACGTATGTATGTTTTTCTGTTTATATGTTGTGACCCTTGCAAGGATGAAGCAAAGTCACAATTCGTCTTTTAACCATAGGTAATGGCTATATACACTTTAATGAAGTGCAAACATATGTACATAATCTTCATGTTAAGCAAACAATTGTCCAATGTACCAAACAAACTCTGATATAAACATAGACCATCCAAATTTCCCAAAAACAACACTCCCATTAAGTAACAACAACCCACAAACTCATTTCTCTCCGTTCACACAAACCACATACCCTAAACATCGTCTATCTATCACAGTCTCCTAAACATTTACGCTATCGCAAACCTATACATGTCTTGTCCTTTAGAAGGGCCTCTACAGACCCTCACTTTGGGAGGGCCAAATTAATTCTATTGATAGCCCTTCGGGTTATATCGGTGTCGTTAGCGTACTTCACGCGTACGTTTTAATCGATCGTTGTGTTTGAAGCCGCAACATTGAAATACTAATTATTACGAGTAATAGCATTAATTGTAATGAGTGTTCTGGGTAATTTTAGACAATGACTTTTACTTTAGCATCTTCAAACAAAAAACTAGAGTCCAATGAGTTTTCTCACTTTTTCATGTCGTTTGAATAATCTATGTAATATTGTAACAACGGTGAATTTTATTTGCGTACATGCATTTCTCAAAAAAGATCGTAGATTTGAAAGATAATTTCAGAAATATCTAAGCGCAATAAATGACTTAAATAATAAATCACGTCAAAACTTATACTCACATACTATCAAAACGTGAGATGAAAGTAAGACACCTCATCCACTGCGTTCAAATATTTTCGTGTAAATCCTTAATTCAGATGGTATCGTATACATCGTTAAACAGTTAGACATCTGAGAGGAATCTGTGACCTAGATAGAATTAGACCAACAATCTTAACAAACATTTACTAAGTTTGATTTAATTATTCTTCCCTATTAATGAATCTCTACGAAGTAAACCTTAAGCTAAAAGTACGGAACTAATATTACTAGATACACTGTACCGAAGAAAATAGTACAAAATTGTCTACACTAGACATGAAATGTTTTCCAAATATCTTAAAGATTTTGGAACGAAGTTCCTTATCGCGCGTTGTGACCCCTTCTTCTTCTTCTTTTCGAAAATCTTACGAAAAGTTGTCACGACACTTTTTTTTGTTTTAGATGATTATCGCTAGATGGCGCTGTGATCAAAATCTTTTAAAACACGTTCCGTATTTCATTATTATTTTTTTTTTAAATCTTAATCGACTTAGTGTACTGTCTTAAATTTTTCACCGAAACGTGTGTTCTCCGAGCAATGGACTTCAAATGATTATAAAAATAAAATAAAAAGGAATTCAGGAAATACGATACAGAAACTTGTGGCACCAGATAATGTTTAAGTATTAAGTCCGCCACTGTATTGCATAAAGTTTGGTAAATAAACAAACAAACTAATTAATCCGGCTCGAAGGATCGCACACATAGTGTTGAATATAACAGACAACAAACATTTATGGTAATTAAGTACTTACAGAATACAGAGAAGAAAAACATGACCATTCTCCTATAAGGCTAAGAAGAAAAGTAAATTTAAATTTGGCATATGACGAAACAGAATGATCATCATGGAAAATGAAAAAAAAAACGTTTTATTACAAAATTGTACAGAAAAAACTTTGTGATCAATTAACCACTCAACTGGCAAGAAAATTGTTTTGTTTACTTATGCCAAGTCTGTGGCAGGAACCAAAATTGAGCACAGTTCTAAAACTTGTTTTGTTTACATTTTTTAATCGTCTCATATTTTACGGAGATAATATATTTTCGCTGAAAATGCAATACAGCGTCGTTTAAGAATAAAGATTTACAAAAATATAAGGTTTAATTAAAAATCGAAATGTTTTTAAAAAGGGGCTCAAACATGGTATTGATTCCGAACGAAGTCCCCAGTTTCGCCATCTAGCGAAAAGTGACGTTTCCAGTTGAGTGGTTATAGATAATTTCTATTATAGCTCCCATTTACCTTTCGGTACAAATTGAGCCACAATTTGTTATAATCAATCAGGATAGATTCACGAAGTATAGCCGGCCCGATGAAATTCCCGCGGGATTAACGAATTGATTAGTGGTAGATTCTAGAGATAATTATAAGAAAAGTGACGGTAACTCGCTGAAGATTGGGTAATATTAAAATTGTTTTACAATACTTGCATTTTCAACGGGTTCTTACCACGATTATTTTTAATTGAGAGGTCCCGATATTTCAGCACTGTTTCAAGCGCTATGATCACGGTAAGACTGAGGAACTGCGGGTAGGTCATTTAAGAGCAGACAAATCTGTCTACCCTCTTTCTCGTTCGTTTGCCGGTACCACTGGAACTCGAACTCACATTTCGACATACCACACTGACAGTATCGGCTGCCGTCTCAAAGCTAGATTTGTCTTTATTTTTGTCCCATTTAGATGCTTAAATACCTCATGTATTTATTTTTGTTGACAGGACCGGCAAACTCCACTATCCTACAGATGTCTGTGGGCCTCTTTTTGAAGAAGAGTTGGAGTTCTGGGGTCTCGATGCTAATCAAGTGGAGCCGTGTTGCTGGATGACTTACACACAGGTATATGATATATTTAAGGGATATCGCTTGGGACGGCGCGACGGGAAAGAATGCCGAGCGCGTAACGCGTCGCGCCGTCCCTCAAAACCCCGTGCTGGGTTCTGACCTCAGCCGGGGTTCGGACGCTGAGTGTGAGCGGTTGGAGGTTTTAGTGCGGTTCAACTCCCATATACCCTGCCTGAAGGACGGGCGGGGATCCCGTGATTTCATCCAACTGAAAAAAAAAGGGATATCTCTTCGGTGTTTCCAAAAGTCATAACTTGTCCTTCTTCAAACGGAGCTTAAAGAAAGTCCTTAAAGGTAGGCCCTAGGTAACGGGCCCGCAGTGTCCTCTGACATTGCAGTGTCCATGAGCAACGGTAACCGCTTACGATCAAAGCAATAAAAAAATACAAACCAAAATTCAGTATATTGCATAATATGGTCGTTTGAAGAAGGAAAACATAGCGCTCGGAGTTTTACAACAAGAAATTGATTTTCGTAGAACTTACGGAACGATCACTGGATGATTGGAACCCTGACATTTCGTGAATATAATCAGAAACTTTAACAAATATTTTTACTTCTTCAACTTGTTATTTTAAAAAGCCTTGAATATTATTTATTATTCAATGTATTCTTTAAATGTTTTTGGGTATTTATGATGAGAAAATGCGTGTTAAAATTTTATTACATTTATAATTGAGATTTACTGTCTTGATTGCTTTGGTTATTGAAATGAAATTAATTTTATATTTAGAACTATTAATTTTAAAAGTTAGTACCTAAAGAGTTTACATGCTTGATGTGGTCCTCTGTAATTGAAGGTGCGCAGGTATCTAATATGTCATTACATATGTCATTTTTAATTTGTTCTGTGTATGTGTTATCTTTGTTGAGGATCCAAATAAAATAAATAAATAAATCAACTTTGTATAGGTATAGTACTTACTTCGCCAAACAAAATTTGACCGCGAAGGTAGGATATTATTTTTTTGTTCATTACTTAAATGACAATCGGCGATCCCGCGTAACGAAAACTAGAATATCATTGAACCCTGATTTCTCTAATAATTCAAAATTATGAAATGAAATACTTTATTTTCAACATTGATGACGTACTCATTCTTGTTGACGTCAAAAGTTACAAGCTACCACTAGTTCGGACACAAAAAATAATAATTATAGCCACCGTCCTGAGAAGAACTGGCAAGAAACTCAGCGGGTATGTCTTTTTTTTGTATAATAAACATTTTTTTTTTTAATATTTGTACAGTATTACACAAATTTACATTAAATAGATCTTTGGCTACCTATTAAAAAGTATATCAAAGTATACCCATTTTTAAATTTTTAGTACATTACTTAATTACCAAACTATGAGAGAACAATAATTAACAGCCGAAGGATTATATACACAATGGGTGTAATCTGGTTAATATGAAACTCAAATTGCCTTTGATCCTCTTAATGATTCAGTTACCTCATTTCCCGAGAGGAATATTATCGGAGTTTACAAAAGCGATCCTTTAATGAAAGGAGCACAGATGTTTTGAATAAAATAATGATTTTGATATAATACGAGGTAATTTAAGTAATTATATATGACGGCGTAAATAGTGAGTTGAGGTGTAATGATGGCGTAATTAGTCGATCTTCGTTTGGTTTTGTCAGGAATGACGTCACAATGTCCACTTGAACACTTGATGATCAATACTTTTGAATAAAAACTTCAAAATAACGAGTTTTAACAGTTTATTACTTTTATTATTAAATAAAGAGGTCCGTTCGCCTCGACAATTCAAACACGAATGAATGATAACAGCGGCTAGCGCCTGTATTTATAGCAAGTCTCCACTTCCAACTACCCGCACGGTGAATAGGTTGGTTTCCCTTGTTATCACCCCGTTATATATTATGTAATGGAGATGGTGGAGTGTTTGAGATAATTGATGATGAAAACAATGCACAAATCAGTAATAGAAAAATATAGATTTACAAAATGTTTTTTCGTTGACAATTGGTCCGCATCTCGATTTTAAAAGATCACAGAAAATTGCGAAATTATTGTTAATGTCAAAATAGAAATTAGAGGTTAGGAAGAGGAGCATTAGAAAAGTTCGGATAATAGTCAATCATTATTCACTATGTAACAAACAAACCTAGATACCACAAACAGAAACCACAAAAGAACCTAACGAACACAGAACTAGTGTATCTAAAAGCCATCAAGCTATAAAACCTAGGCTATAAACCTAATGGTCTCTCAAAATATGCTAGTTAAAAGCCAGGCTATAAAACCTGCATCAGCGCTTGCACTTTTAATAACCAGAGAAAGCTGTACTTCATAAACTGGACATGTTACAAAATCCTCAGCAAACGAGAAAAGTTAGATACTTGTATAAAGTTATATTTTCTCTTTTGCGAAGACCATGGTATATATGTGCCACGTAATGGTTTTAATTAAATCTGTATTAATTCTTGCTATTTGTGGAAAAATATATGCTAATCTAATATATAAAATTCTCGTGTCACGGTGTTCGAACTTGAACTCCTCCGAAACGGCTCGACCGATTTTGATGAAATTTTTTGTGCTTATCCGGTATCTATGAGAATCGGCCAACATCTATTTTTCATCCCCTAAATGTTAGGGGTAGTCCACCCCTAATTTTTTTTTTCGGCGCAGACGAAGTTGCGCTAGTCAGCTAGTCTCTTTATACATAAAAATGAATTGCTGTTCGTTAGTCTCGCTAAAACTCGAGAACGACTAAACCGATTTGGCTTATTTTTATCTTGAAATATTCGTAGAAGTCCGGGAAAAGTTTAAACGGTGAGAAAATTTCCTTATATGACGCAGACGAAGTTGTGTGGGCCAGCTAGTGAAAGATAAAAATATCGAGATATTTTATACGTTAATTTAATACGTACCCAGAGGAGAGGATATAAATCCATTCAAGCAAATGGATTAGGCATAGTCCACCACGCTTGCCTAATGCGGGTATTTCACATATCTTCGAAGGGTTTTTAAATCCTTCTTCAATATCCAGGTTTCTCATTGTTGTTTGGATAAAATCTTATAATCTTTTATATAAGAAATACATTTTCTAAACCTTATGTTGTGTTGTCGATTGGTAATGCCGCTTTATTTACATTTGATAAAACACACCCTCCTTATTCTACGGCTACAGTATCATAGAAAAAATATTAAGCCCTTGTGGTGTTTATACGCAGAGGTGGATCAGTGAAAAATACCGAAAGAAGTCGATAATATTACAATCAAACAGAAAAATAGATATGCACAGAAAATTATGACTGTCTATCTCTATCATGTCTTAAGTGACAGTTTTGTAATTCCTGCAAATAACGATCACGACTCAGCCGAATTCACAACATTTTCTAACCACACTATTTTTCGTAGTTAATCTTATAAACAAAACAAAGAATTATTCATAACATTCAACAGATACAAATTGTTGAAACAAACCAATAAAATAAACTTACGTAAACTAAAGCCGTTTGCGCTAACATTTTCGCTCCAAACAACAGCGAGAACATTTTTACATTTCGTTTACTTAACACCCGTTGCATAATGCATTCTAGTGGAATATGTAACGCTACTAAGCGCTTTTATCGCTGTAACTCAACTTAAATCGTTTCTTTGCATGGTGGTTAAAACACAGCATAATTGAACAGAAGTAAATTTTGTGCAGGTTTTTGGCAGGTACCATTGACATTAGTATCAAATATGACAATTTATTTTAGGGTTTAAACTACAAATCCGAATAGTTTCGTCAAGATTACGCTATGGATTTTGGGGCTTTTTAAAATATAACGATTTAAGAGGGAGGTTGGTGTTTAATACATGCATAATGTAGTAGAAAAACATTGATAATTTTAGTGACTCAGACAAAGTTATGTGGGTCAGCTGGTTTTTAATAAATTAAAAAAAAACGTGGTGGCCGAGTGGTCGAAGCGTTTCCTTCCGAACGGGAGGTCGCGGGTTCAAAACCGGCCGGCTTGTACCTCTAAATCTAAATGTGAAAAAGATTTATGTGCAATTTTTCACAACACCACTGGCTAAAAACGGTGAAGGAAAACATCGTGAGGAAACCTGCATATCGGAAAAGGGTTCTAAAAATCCTTTGAAGATATGTGAAGTCCCCAATCCGCACTAGGCAAGCGTGGTGGACTATGCCTAATCCCTCTTCTGAGGAGACCTGAGCCCAACAGTGGGCAGCAATAGGTTAGTACAATACAGTAAAAAAAACACTTTATCTATCCATACTGCACAAAGCCTGATAACAGCTTTTTGCCAACATACGTAAACGCGGAATAAAATCTACCTGACACTCACACACTCAGTAGAATCCCTTGGTCTTATGTGTCAGTGATAGTTGCACAAATATAGGTTCATAAAACCGTTTTGTATGCTGTTTTATTTCTGCTTAGTTATTCTATTGCTAAAGCTCTGTAGTAAGAGCTTTACATGAAATCCAGTTTTCTTTGTTTCCTGTTTTTTATTGAGAGGAAACTAGGGAGATTATTTCCGTTGAAAAAAATGGGGCAAAATTCGTGTGGAAGGATTACTGTGTACGTACGGTGACAGAAAATATTAAATGGTTTGAAAGCGAAGTGATTTAAGCGACATCATACATTAAAAACATTTTGTGGTTTTATAATTTTATGCACGCTTTCATATCTTTTTTTGTACAGATTAATAAATTTGGTGCGTTAATGTCCAAGGGATATATTTTCTAAAATAGCTAAGTGTTCCTAATTCGTATCTATGTTTTTTTTTCTTTTTTTTTAGTTGGAGGAAATCACCGGATCCCCACCCGGGGAGTGGTAGAATGTGGGAGTTGAACCGCACTAAAATCTCCAACCGCTCACACTCAGTGTCCGAACCTCGGCTGAGGTCAGAACCTAGCACGGGGCTATGAAGGGCGGCGCGACGCGTTACGCGCTGCGGCACTCTATCTTATTACAATTTACTGTCTTTATAAATGTAGTTTTAGCCCTTGCATAGGTTACAAAATGGCGCTCAGTCCTCAAACTAATTAGTCTTTCAGACGTTAGTTATCGCACTAATTTTATCATTGTTACATATACCTATGTATGCAACTATGTAAGTTCAAGTAGAATCTTTTGAGTTGGATTTGAACAACTTCCCTATATTGAGATAAAACTGCATAAACTGCTTAACCCGGCGTCGAGGTGGAGTTCATCCTTAGTATATAGAACCACCGCGGTCATCCGCGGTCCGTTTCAGAAACACTTTTTTGCCACGCACCATCCGGCTATGGAATGAGCTGCCTTCTTCGGTATTCCCAGAGCGCTATGACTTGTCCTTCTTCAAACGAGGCTTGGGGAGGGTCCTTATAGTTAGGTCGTAGATAACGACCCCTCAATGTCCCCTGACATTGCAGAGGTTCAAAAAAACAAATAAATATGTAACCATGCAATAATATGTTATGGCTGTATAACTGACAAGTCCATAAATTTCGTATTGAAATAAATAAACACCACAAAACCTATTGGTTTTTACACTTTTTACTAATTAAAATGCTATTAATGAAAATGCGAATAATTTGCGCGCTCCAATAAATGCAACCACAAAATATTTCATACGATTCGTATTTAAATAAAATGTGAAACGAAAATTAATGAAGCTTAATGACGAATAATTAATAACACAAGTTACTGCAGATTGGTTTCTGTGATAAAATCTGTTTGTGTGTTATTTGTATCGACAGAGCTGATTACTGCTGAACAATAATTAAACTGTACAATGAAAATGTCCTTTATGTTAAACACTATATTGATCACAAATTTTATTAGTTGATTGAGTTTGAAAACTATTTTGAAATTAATGATATACTGAGGGTTTACTTTAGGTAAAAAAACATGAGAGGTGTCAAGGGACACCCGGATGGAAGTTCCTTTCGATTAATTAATGAGGGAATTGTAATAAAATTTTATTTTTAGCTTAAATAAAATATTGTGTTCACAGCGCCATCTAGCATTAATCATATAAAACAAAATAAGGAATTGTTTTAAAAGTTTTTAGTTACAGCGCCATCTAGCGATAATCATCTAAATCAAAAAAGTGTCGTGACAACTTTTTCATAAGAATTTCCGTCTAGCCCCCTTTCGATAACGCGCGATAAGGAACTTCGTTCCAAAAAAAGATAAGAAGTAACAACTAATTAAGTCCACAACATTATATTATTAATGTTTCATAATAAACCTTTCCAATTCACTTCATTTAAATCATTACAGATGTTTCGTTTTCATTGAACCATGAGTCTATCTAAGCGTACTTCCTGATGTTCTTACTGAGAAGACCATAATTACTGTTGAGTAGTATAATATTGATACAACATACAGTATTAAAAAGGAAAATTCCAGCAATTTTATGATTCTTAATCGGAAGGGAAGCCGGTAGGAGTCGAGTTCAACTGAACTCTCGTCACTATTACCGATTGAAAAAAGTGAAGTTTAACAAAAACTGATGCGAACAATTGGCCTTATTAGCCATATTGGCTTCGGTCGAAAGCCTTTTACTTTACCCCCACTCGGTGGCCAACCATCACGTGACATACAATAGATGAACCAAAAAGTTTCACTTCCATTCACCATTTTCTCCAATCCACAGCATCGCGACACCCAAGAGACCCTGGCCGTCCTGGATAGACTGGACCTGGACACCGAGAAGCCCACGGACGAGGAGGTGGCCAGGAAGTTTGGCTTCGAAGAAGACTACCTCAAGGGAACTGTTAGCTGGTGGCAGAATCTCAAGCCTAAGATGTGGTCGTTGTTCGACGAGCCATACAGTTCGAATGCTGCAAAGGTATCAGTTTTATTTCATTCTGTAGCATTAGACTCAAAACTTTTCGTGAATGGCCTAATATTCCTTGATAGTCTGTCTAATTGTCCTATAATAATATCTCAAAATCGGCAATTTTAATTTGTATTAGTAGGGGGTATTGTGAGTTCTTGGTACTGACATTTAATATTTCATAATTTCGAATATTATTTTTCTTCCAAACTACGTTAAATGTGAGTGTCAAACGCTATATAATCGTTCTAAATGAAATATAACAGTGATATTGAATATCTTTAAAATTAAGTAAAACTGATACATTTCTCCCATCGTTACGCAAGCTTACTATATTACTATATTATAAAAGTCACTACAACTATCAAAAAGTCCTTAAACCGAAACGTCCCAAGTTAATGTTTAAATAAAACGTATACTGAATCATTTTGTGAACGTTATAAAGTTCATTCTTTATTGACCATAAAATCGTCAACTAAAACAGTTATAGCAGGTCATCTTCATTCAGTTACTGTTGCTTTTTAATCATCATCAAAATGAGATGAGTCTTCAATTTCTGATTTAGTATTTATAACACTGTTTTTATCTTTTATACGAAATCAATTCTTTGAAATTTTTATCACCGTCTTCCTTTTCTACCTTTAACAGTCGACCAAATCTAGTTTCTATTGCTGTATAGATAAACAAACCCACCAGATGGTCACCGTCCGTCATGAACCTCTGCAATGCCAGGGCAATTTGCGGCCGTTACATGTGACCTACCTATACAGGAATTTCCTTAAGCCTTGTTTAAAGAGGGACTTGTCATAGCGGGAACACCATGGACGGGAGTTCATTCCAAGTCGAAATGGTACGGGGCAAAAGATCTTTTGAATCGAACTGTGGGATACAGTGATTTCAATTAAAGGTGGTGCGATGGTAATAGAGAGATGAAGGAATCATTTCAAAGGGTTTCTCAGAGCATTCTCCATGAACCAAACGATACAGAATGCACAGAGAACTGAAATCTCTCCGCACACTCAGAGATTCCAGTCAATCCGTAAGAAGTACCAAATTCGTGACAATACCAGAATAAAGTACATAAATAAAACAAATGAAGATAAAATACTTTGACGAAACTATTATCTTGTGCATCAGATACCAAATGTTAATATTAAACGAAATCATATCTATCTTGATGGTTTCATTCCTTTGAGACATTACAAAAGCACAATGTTTAATAATTCTAATGAAGATCAAAAGAAAATCAGTCTCATGAAACCCACACACTTGTTAATCACATCTAACACACACATAAACTATATCCTTTACTCGCGCGCGTATGCCTATTCGGGGAAACTATAAGATGGACGGAGAATCGTTGGAGACAGTGAATAGTGTGAGAGACTTAGGAATAACATTAAATACAGGGCTGACGTTCCGAAATCATATTATAAACATATGTAAAAAATCATTTAGAAATTTAGGATTTCTGCTGCGCACGGTACGAGATTTTACAAATATAAAAGCCATTGTAACACTATATAACGCGTTAGTCAGAAGTCAATTAGAATGCAACGCTGCCATATGGTCCCCGCATGAAGCAAAATATAACCTCATGCTGGAGAGGATTCAGAACAAGTTCGTCAGGTATTTGTACTGGAGACTTTACGCAGTGTATCCATATTACCCTTTGAATTACCCGACCTTATTTGTTTTGGGTATGGTAGGCTACACTGAGTTAAGGGTTAGGCGTGAATTAGCTCTCATCACATATGTTTTTAAAATATTAAGAGGGAAAATAGAGAATATGGATATTCTAGCTCAATTAAAATTATGTGTTCCTGACAAGTATGTATGGCGACGACGTCAGCCAAAACTGTTGGCAGTGCCGCATGCTCGCACCAAGCTGTACAGAGAGGCACCCTTGACGCGCACTCTCTCCACTTTCAACCTACTGGCAGAAAAAATTGATCCGTTTCACTGTACTTTGAATGAATTCACACGAGCCGCTTTGTGGATTATTTCATACCTTCAAGCGTAGTCCTTTTTGCTTTTTATTTTATTGGACGATGATGGGTTTGAGTTGTTTATTATTTTATTATTCTTATATTTTAAATGATTTTTTCTTGTTTTTTTAATTATTGTAAATTGTGTCTTGTTTAATTTATTTATTATTTTTATATTCTAAATGAATTTTTGATTATTGTGATTTTATCCTATTTTATTTCATTTTAATACTGGACATTATTTATTTTGTATTAGTTGCTTAAGTTTTATATCCATTGTAATTTTTTAGCTTATTCATAATTTGACATTTAGATTTTAGTAACGTTTTAATAAAAATGGTTAGATAATATGTAAATATTACTGCATTAAGGTACATGACCCTGTAAAAGTAATATTTTTCTTTTGGATAAATAAATAAATAAATAAAAGGCGAGGTTTAAACGAAGTTTACGTAAAGTCCTATATAGTAAGCGATAGGTTTTCAATGATCGGGCATTGTAGATGCTCATCAGCAACGGTGACCACTTACCATCGAAAAGGTCCACGACACTTATATCTTTAAAAAAAACAGTTCGGTTCAGAAGATCATTTTTGCACCGTACCATTCCGATTTGGAATGGACTCCCGTCCGCGGTGTACCCGGATCGCTATGACATGTCCCTCTTTAAACGAGGTTTAAGAAAAGTCTTGTATGGGTAGGCGGTAAATAACGGCCTCTCTTTGCCCTGGCATTGCAGAGGTTCATGAGCGACGGTGAGCGCTTACCATCAGGTGGGCCGTATGCTCGTTTATCTACATTGCAATTAAAAAAAAAAAGTAGTCTAGTGTATAACAAAGAACAAGATATTGTCTGCTGCCACATAGGTACTTGGCTTAAGTTGTCAAAATGAATTTGTTGCAGTTCCTGTTAATCAAATGTTATTTAAATAGTTTTTTTATTTTTTTTAATTATATGGATACTGCATAAATATTAACTAAAAATAAACGCTAACCAATTAAAGAAAAACTAACCACTAAAAAACGACATGAACTGGAATTGTTTTTTTCTAAACTTATTCAGACACTCGCGGTTTTCAATAATACTTTTATGCATTTTCAACGGGTTCTTACCACGATATTTAATTAATTGAGTTGTCTCGATATTTCAACGTTGATGCAAACGTTGTTCCAGTACTACCCAAAAGCGAACGAGAAAGAGGGTAGACAGATTTGTATGCTCTTAAATCGACCCCCAGTATCCAGTCTTCTCGTGATCATGACGTTTGCAACAACGTTGAAATATCGAGACAACTCAATTAATTAAATATCGTGGTAAGAACCCGTTCAAAATGCATGAAAGTATTGTTTCTTTCTGATTGGCAATTATAAAATTTATATTAAGAATTTCATTAATAAATGAAACCCAGGAAAACCTATTTCTTTAATATTTATCGAGGTAATTTCAGAACTCTTTCAGGCTCGTGGGCTGTAGTAGGGTATAATATAAAAGTTGTACTTAATAACTGAGGGGGCGGCGCGACGGAAAAGTGTGCCGAGAGCGTTACGCGTCGCGCCGTTCCTCAAAACCCCGTGCTGGGTTCTGGCCTCAGCCGGGGTTCGGACGCTGAGTGTGAGCGGTTGGAGGTTTTAGTGCGGTTCAACTCCCACATACCCGGTGATTTCCTCCAACTGAAAAAAAAAAAACTTAATAACTGTAAGTCTCTGAAGCCAAATCTCTTACAGCTTAGAACTTTTTCGTGTTTATATTTTTAAACAGAATTTTAAGAAAGTCATGTTGGTTACGATTACTTAATCAGATTACGTGATGTTCAAGTTTTTGTTTTTATGATTTTTGTGATGTTTTTTATAAACTTTTGATTAGCTTGCATTGGATGTAGCTATGTACCTATGTAAGTTCGGGTGGAATCTTGCGAGTTAAATTTGACAAACTTCCCGCTGTCTGATTGAGCTGATATTTTGCACGCAGATGACAACACGTGACAATGTAATAATATGACGCTGATTTAATGATGGATTCAGAAGGTGGTCATCGGAACTCCTGTATTGACTAAGATAGACCTGTCGTATTTGGACTCATTTTAATTGTCTTGGTTAGCACTGATACATGATACTCGGGATCTCAAAAGCTTTTATTTAAAGTTTTCTTAAAAAAAAATTCCTTTATTTTACCATCCAATCGAGTGGGCTGTTTAATCATCATTAAAAACGAAATAATAACATTTTTCAAGAATGACTCAAAGTATTCCTCACATCTTAATTTTTGTTTAACAAGAATTATAGTAATAGATTCAAACAGAAAAAATAATCGTAACTTAAAAAACACGTCGGATCTTGATAAAACATTAATGAGGCTTCACGACGTATCACTTCTTATGTAAAAAATAATCAACCAAATCGGTTCACTAAAAATTATGCCGGAACAAAAAATACACAGTTGACATAACAAGCTTTTGTACAACAAACAAAATATAAAACCACTTAACTGTAAAAAATCCTATAAAATTTACCATTAACTCAGTTTAAGGAAAGGTCTTACAAACACAAATACGAAACCTTGTTGACTTGCCTAAGTAAATTATAATTTCCATAATTTCTTTTTGTGCGAATCGCTGAACACTTTCTCTCAAATTTAAGTGCTGGCAAACATTCTGTTTTGCAAAGATAAAATGAAATTAATCCCTCTTTAGTAATGTTTCACCTTGTTCTCTGTTATTACTTTAAGGTTAGGTAGAAAGGGTTCGTTGTTATTTTTAGAAAGAGAAATTCTACGGAGATTTCTCTTGTGTATTCAATTATGTAGTAAAAAGAAAATGTACTCTAGTGCGGTTGTAATTGAAATAATGTATACTGGAAAACATGGTTATTTATTTATTTATTTTAACAACCTCAAGCTGTAGTTTTTAATGATACCTTCGATTTTCAATTGTCGTCTTTAAATCATGTAGATTGTAGGTAAATACTCCCAATATCCCTTATTAATCATAGAAGAAAACTCCTAATTATTATTATGAGAATAAAATATTCCGGCTATGGTATGAGCTCCCCTCCTCGGTATTCCCTGAGCGCTATGACTTGTCCTACTTCAAACGAGGCTTGAGGAGGGTCCTTAAAGTTAGGTTGTAGGTAGCGACCCCTCAGTGTCCCCTGACATTGCAGAGGTTCATGAGCGACGGTAACCACTTCCTATCAGGTGGGCCGTTGGCTCGTCTGCCTACATGGCAATAAAAAAAAATGTATTCTTTTCCATTGTTAAATTCTTAGTATACCTAAATATTTTTTCAACAAAATGTTAGTTAATATTCAACGTTTCTTTGAGGCGTGAAGATAGTCATCAAGATTAGGTCGTAGGTAGTGGCCTCGCAGGCTCTCCTTGCATTACAGAGCTCAATGAGTGACCGTAAAATCTCGTATGCCTATAGAGCCAAAAAAATAGTAGTCCTTCATTACTAATGCTATTTCCTTTTCCAGATAATCGGTGTAATATCAGTGTTTTTCATATGTGTATCGATAATATCATTCTGTCTGAAAACACATCCGGACATGAGAGTGCCAGTGATAAGAAACTATACTGTTACGACTGCCAACCAAACGCAAAGTTGGGCTTTGGACAAAGTGCAAACAAATGCCCACATAGCGTTCTTTTATATTGAGTGCGTGTGCAATGCGTGGTTTACATTGGAGATCTTAGTTCGTTTCATATCATCTCCAAACAAGTGTGAATTCGTCAAATCCTCTGTCAACATCATCGACTACATAGCCACTATGAGTTTCTACATCGACCTGATACTTCAAAAGTACGCTTCTCACGTGGAGAATGCTGACATCCTCGAGTTCTTCTCGATCATCAGGATCATGAGGTTGTTCAAGCTCACGAGGCATTCGTCTGGCCTCAAAATTCTGATCCAGACCTTCAGAGCTTCCGCCAAGGAGCTGACACTACTTGTGTTTTTCTTGGTGCTTGGTATTGTCATCTTTGCGAGCTTGGTGTACTACGCGGAGAGGATACAAACGAATCCGCATAATGACTTCAACAGCATACCGCTGGGGCTTTGGTGGGCCCTGGTGACGATGACAACTGTTGGGTATGGTGACATGGCGCCTAAAACCTACGTTGGAATGTTCGTTGGTGCACTCTGCGCTTTGGCTGGTGTAAGTATTTTCCTCAATCATAAAAAAGTTTTGGTGTGAACTGATAATTATGTAACTTATTTCTCAAATCAGAGATTTCTTATCCTCTTCCAGGAATTATGAATTATAACAGTAAAATTGAGTTAACATCCAAACCTCTATGAAAAATTTCAAGTAAAAAAACTGACGATAATTAATACAAGTCATTAAATTTAACAGGTGCTGACAATAGCGCTTCCAGTACCAGTCATAGTATCCAATTTCGCGATGTACTACTCACATACACAGGCGAGAGCCAAACTGCCGAAGAAGAGGCGAAGAGTCATCAACGTGGAACCAACTAGGCCTCCTCTACGTGAGTATCCTGAGTTTAATATTTATCCTGAGTAAAGAGAAACCTTATTTTTGAGTGACAGAGTATTGTTGTTATATGAATGTGGAATTATAGTCACATCAGTTACTTATTATTGATCTGTCGCGGCCATAGCTAGATGCAAGTAGCACAGTACCCATCTTTCTGGCGTTTGAGGGAGATGATCAGCACTCTAAGACTTATTGATGATTACGATGATTAAAAAGTAGATGGAAGATATTCAGAAAACCAGAAATCAACTTTGTAATCAACGACATAATTCGAAAAATTCCTTTCTTATATAAGGAAAATAGGTTTGTGGCTATGTTTCTGTTTCTTAGAGATTGTTTATCCGTGAGAAAATACGTCACAACCTTCAGAAAATATCAGCGAGAAATGTTTCTTCCCTAACAACACTTCTATGAAAGGGCTTACAGGAAGATTTCGATCTAAGTGGCCCAAACAGCGGCAATATTGTGTCTTCTTATCAAGCTTGTCCCGTTCCTAAATGGGCCTCTCAACATTTCTCTAGGGTCTGCTCAGAAATATACACAAATATTTACACCATAGGGACCTTTATAAAATGATGGACGCTTTTTATTTTCTATATGCATGATCAATGTTGTAATAACAAACTCTACTTCTCTGGAGTCTTAATTATATCTTGCTATCGTAAATAACAAAATTCACCAATACTGAACAATAGATTTAGACATGGAGCCAAAAACAAGATGGGACTTAGATTACAAACCACATCAGTCAAATTGGCAGTTTAACTCCTCAAAAAAGGAATCATTGGTGAAAAAATATTACCTTACCATATTTTGATTGCCCATAAAACTCTAGATTATTAGATTTTTTCGAGAAATACGAGGCCTAAGGGAGGTCCTTAAAGGTAGGTCGTAGGTAGCGGCCCTTCAGTGTCCTTTGACTTTGCAGAAGTCCATGAACGACGATCCACGATCAGGTGGCTAGTTGGCTCGTTTACCTACATGGGAATAAAAAAGGTTAATTTATTTAACATCATCCTTAGGTGCCCCAGGAGTGACGGCCCCAACTGGACCTATGGCCCCAGGTATGGGTCAACAGGTGGTGAACCGTCGTATGAATGCCATTAAGACTAATCATCCCAAAGATATGATGGGACCTAACATGGGTAATACTCCGCTTGCTATATAATCTTGGATGTATAGGACTATGGATATTTCAATCAGAAAATATATTTATGAGAAAAAGTAGAAATAGAATTTGAACTAGAAAGTCGTTCACTTCTGAGGATGACCAAATATGAAGAACATATTTTTGATTCAAGAAAAGCACTATGACAAAACACTGATATGGATGTAGTTTAGTTTACTGCTACTAAAAATTTGAAGGACAATATACAACAACAAAAGAACGTCATCAGAAAACAAAATGGAGTTTTCTGTTAACGAGAAATATCCATAGTCTTACTCACTAATAGTTAATTCAATAACCTAGATGTATGATAAAGATGATAATTTGGAGACTAATTAATTAAACAGAATAATAGACAGAAATAAGACTTAATTTTGAATCTCAACGTTAATTATAATAATTTAGGCGCAGACTATGATAGAATTTTGACATAATTACAACTACAATTTTCACTAAGTAAAACTAGTTTTAAAACAAGAAATAATGGCGTTATAAATTAGCACTCCTATTTAAAAGGAACATTAGTATTTTTACCTTATAACATACATAGCTACATGTCATATTCATCCTAATATGACATGTAGCATTAACAATTGTACTACTAAAATCTAACGCCGTTAAAAATAGCTCGCCAACTTCCTATGTGCAAACAACAACTGCTAGGCCAACTGTCAAACGATGTTTCACATAGTTTCAATGACGGCTGCATACAAAACCCTCGTTTACATGTTGGTCAGTCGTCATTTGTTTTTACGTTGGACGTTGGTGAGCCAGTATGGAAACGCGACGCGATTAAATTTAGTCTCCAAAAATCACATGTAGTTATAAGCACTTTGAGTGTATGATATCACGATTTAGAACATTTGTCAAAATTCTCTAAAAACTGAACATGGAATTGGCTGTCACTATAATAGATGAACGAAACACAATACACGGTATGAAACATCTAACTAATCAAAACAACAGTGCATTGTTAGGTATAACTATAGATGTGTTATGAAGAGGATATGTTCTAGAAAAGATAATTCTTAACTTCACTGAGAAATAGATTAATTTACTGTTAAATGGGTTCTTATCACAATTTTAGTTAAATGAGCGTTGCAAGCGCCATCATCACGGGAAGACTGAGTACTGCGGGTAGATTACTTAAGAGCAAACAAATCTGTCTACCCTCTTACTTTCGTTTGTAAGAACTTCAGAATCAGTAAAAGAACATATCCATCTTCAAATACCGAATGTGAAACATGAACTCGCAATACTAACTGTAGCTTATGCAATGTAATCCTCCACAGATGGTGATCGTAGCGAGCTTGAAGCTATGATCCAAACAACACCAAACAACTGCAAAAGAAAAAATTTAAACATGCTTTAGAAATCAACACAAAGACGCCGTTGGGGTGAACGAAACGGGCTTTGTATTTCGCCTGCACATACGGATATGCTTACAGGAATGCTATATTAGTCACCACTAACCAATCATCATCATTTGCACGACTTCAAGCACTTGGAGCCATCAAATAGGTCCCCACACGTCGCGGATGAGATCAAGGTCCGGGTCCTATATCTTAAGTCTGAGCTTTGTTTTATAGTTGTAGATTTAGTTTTTATTTGCATTTTATTTGATGTCATCGTTGTTTTATTTTTAGTGTATGTCCCCCTATTTATTTGCAGGCAATCACGTCACTTCAATCAATTTTCAAAACAGTAGAACAACAGCAAACAAAGTGTCGATATCACAGACAACAGCAGCGGTACACTTTTGTAATGTTTTACACTAACATTGACTAATTCATATTTTACTCATAACCAATTCTTTTATTTTATTGTAAAGTGTATAGAATGTGTATGTTAGCACTTGATTCTCGCATTGTTATTGTGAAGTGTATATGTATGTGTTCTTATGTATAGGGTGGGTAATCTAACGTTTGCATTTTGAACTACTGTTTATTTAGAGAATGACAGCTCAAATGTCATTCAATTTGTGTTCATAATTTAGTTAAAGGTTTGACATTTACGAAATGGGACGCTATACGCTTGAACAAAATTGGAAAATATTGAAAAGTTACTTCCAAAGTGGTGAGTCTTCAGTCCAAACTGTAAGAAATGTGTGTGTGTGTGTCAGATGAAGCCCATTTTCACCTCGGAGGCTATGTCAATAAGCAAAATTGTCGCATCTGGGGGTCGGAAAACCCACACGTCACCATCGAGAAGCCAATGCACCCACAAAGAGTTACGGGTTGGTGTGGGTTTTGGACCGGCGGCATCATTTGAAAATGAGCAAGGAGCCGCCATTACAGTCAATGGCGAGTTACCGTGCCATGCGAACACGAATTGAAGAGACGACATTTGGTTTCAACAGGATGGAGCAACATGCCACACCGCCAACATGACAATCGAACTTTTGAAAATGCAAACTTTATATGGCCCACCCCTTATTATTTGTCTTATTCTGTATTTAATTTAATTTAAAATTATATATATTCAATATGTAATTTTACTGTACAATTTAAATTGAAAAATATTAATATTTTACTAATTTCAATTTCTAAAACTTTGCATGTCGATTCTGCAGCCGTTTATATCACACATGTCACTAATATCAACTTTGTTACCCACAGTTGCAACTCTGATGCCTGGAATGGATCTCTCTGTAGCCACACGATTGACGCCAAGTCCACGAGACATGTCACCAGCATTGGCCATAGCTCTACCCATGATGAAATCAGTGAACATTGTCCCAGCGCAATGTTTCGACAACATGGCCTTCCACAGTGACAAATCTGAGGACAAGAAAAGTGAGAACGAGAGTAAATCCTCCAGCAGACAAGATTCAGTAGAAAGTGATAGCACAATCAGAGTGAACATCTACAAAAATGAGAATTATCTAGAAAAAGTTGAAGATAGATCTGACGCCAGGACTCCTTTATTGCGTGATCACAAAAACGAGTCTCTAGACGAAACGAAATTAAGAACTGACACAAAAATTGAAAAGAGAAAATCATCGGCATCAACATAACATTACATTAATGGTACTCGTAAGGTAAGAAGTGACCAATAATACTAAGAGTAATGAGAAATATTAGTAATGAATATATTATCTTCCTTCGAACGGACTGTATTAAAATAACATTCATACATTTTTGCGTACGGTGGATCAAATATTGGAATATAAAGTATGTAACAAAAACCCTGTTGTTCCTTTTAGCGACATATACACTTTCCTACAGGCAACACATTAATGAAATTATAATTTAAAAAGGCAATCATTGGCTAGGCTAGGGTTCAGGGGGCGGCGCGACGGGAAAGAGTGCCGATGGCGTAACGCGTCGCGTCGTCCCTCATAGCCCCGTGCTGGGTTCAGGCCTCAGCCGGGGTTCGGACGCTGAGTGTGGGCGGGCGGGGATCCGGTGATTTCCTCCAACTAAAAAAAAAAGGGGTCAAAATCAAATAGCTATTAAAACATACTCATTTGAAAAAATGTTTAGAATATCTAATTTTAAAAGTAGCCTACTAGCGTTAAAGTGATAAACAACAGCTGTCAAGGTCAAGGACGCGCGCGCGGCGTGCGCCTGTGCCTTTCGATCAGTGGCACGATCAAAGAGATTGGCGGGAACGTTCTACTCTCTCTCTCTCTGTCTAGTGTCAACGACATCGCTTCATGCAGAATTGCAGAGATAACAAACAACGTAAACATTTTAAATATTAACAATGAAATATTTATTGTAATTATTTTAGTTGAACGTTTTTTATAAAAGACTAGCTTTATTACATACTTGTGCCGAAGCTTAATACGTGGGTAGAAGGAACAACAGGGTTTTTGTTACAAACTGTATAGAGGATACTTGTAACTATGTAATCCTAGATTTTGTCTTGTAAGTGCATTGAAGGCCGTGATAGAATTAAGATAGGTAAGTGTTAAAAGCACTTTATGATATACGTTTTATAAAACACATTATAAGATAGTTGATATAAGATAAATGTAGCCTATCACTTTTAGATTTTAAGTTTTGGATTGTCATTGGAATATAGGCTTTTTAAATTTGGTATTGTTTCTTTTTTAGCCTTATCTCATTCAAATGGGGTCGGCGCAATGTCTCTCTCTACTTATATCTAATATTTTTCTTATGGATTTAGAATTACCCTTATAATCGCAACAATCCTCCTCCTGAATATATCTATAAAAATATATAACTTAGGAGACTGTGTACCAGTCTCCTACCTAAGTTATATAAGTTATTTAACTTTAAAATACACTTTTTCGATGGATATTTTAAGGCTGAAAATATTTCCTAAAAAGAAAAATACATAGTGTTATTTTTTTATTGCTTCTAGTCAAAGTTAAATAGTGATATTCAATTTTGGTCCATTATATTCCACTGACAATCTAGTATAGTATAATTCATGACCAGTATACATCTTCTGGCTATTTGCAGTCCACTAGTAAATGTTGTTTTATTTTATTTGTGCATTTCGTCTCATACTACTAATATAGCCGATACTGCCAATTTTATTTTATTGTAAATTCGTATTTTGTATTTTTAGATTCAGAACATCTTTATACCTAAATCCATTGAGTTTTAAGATTTTAAGAAGAAATATGAAATCGAGTTCTAAGTTTCATAAAGTACAGTTATATTTATTCTCCTTAAGTTTGTTTCTGTTTAAGTCTGTATTTTTTAGTGCCCGACCGAAAGTTTCGGTTTCGGTTTCGGCCAGTTTCGGCCAAAATTCGAGTTTCGGCCTTAGTTTCGGTTTCGGCCAAAAAACGGCCGAAAGTTTCGGCCAAACCGAAACTTTTGATAACAATTAACAGATTGATAACGGATAAATGGGGTTCTGCAATGGAGATTTTAAGCAATTCCTAATATTCTAAAATAAGAGTCATGTAGAGTTTATTATTTCAGAATTAAATGTTGCTCAGGGTTATCCACAAACTACGTCGATACATTTCATGATTTTTTACCCTTTCTTCCTTGCCACATGGTGTGTTGCTTGGAAAGTCGATGAACCCAATCTCAAGAATTCAAGGGCTTGCTCGTGGGCTATGATTTGTCCTTTTTGAAACGAGATTTAATAAAAAATAAAAATCTTTTAAATTGTGGTAGATAATAACTTCGGCTTTGGTAAGTACTTGCATCGGATACAGGTGGAGTCGACGACGAGTTGTTATCATTGTGCGTGTGACCTGGACATGGCGGAACATACGCTCGCTGTTTGTCCCGCTTGGAAGTAGTAGCTCCGTGTCATGAAGGACTTGTCATTACCGGACGACGTGGCTCAACTTCTGCGAGTCCACCATCTCAAGACGTGTGAGCGAGAGCTCTTCTCTCCGCGCACGAACACGCCACCGTCGGGCGAGGGAACAGGTTTGGGATCTGCCCCGTAATCTGGCCCCCTAAGAATACCAGGTCCTACTAAGACGCTAAGAGCCGTCCTGGTATGTTGCACTCTTTTCGTAATAGCAACCGGGGAATGGTAAACCGCGCTCCCCGACTTAGGTTGGTTTTGACTCAGACGGGTATTCAGCGTGAGGGTGTCACGTCCTCTTCGTGACACTCTCACGATACTTCGGATAGTCCGCCAAGCAAGCCGACTGCTGTCGATTATCGTATTTTTCAGACACCGCTCCCTCCCTCTGTCACAATTGGTCATATTTTAGAGACAACCCCTCCCAACCCTTTGTCACACTAGGTTACATTTTGATGATCCCTCTCTCTTCCCCTCGTCACACATCACATTTTCGAAACCTCTTTCTTCCTCATTGTCACAACTTGACATATTTTTGAATTACCCATGGGGTGCCAAAACATATTCTCCCCCTTGACAGACTTGGTCACATTTTTGAAACACCCTCCCCTTTCCCCTTTACGTGTGACATAATTTTTGGATAACCCATAATGAAGAACAAATTTTGGGAGGATAAAATATGCACTAAAGTCAAGGACATTTTCAAAAACAAAAATTTTTCTGTGAAATTTGTGAGTTTCGATTTCGGTTTCGGTTTCGGCCGAAACTAAGAGCCTAGCCGAAGGTTCGGTTTCGGTTTCGGTTTCGGCCAAAAAACCAGTTTCGGTCGGGCACTAGTATTTTTCTCCAAAATTAACAAATAAAATTCATGTGAAAATGAAGTGAAAATTATGTTTCAAAATGCACAAACCAAACAACATTTTGTCGTATATAAGCGTGTATATACTCGTATATTACATTAGATTAAAGCAATTTTATATATCTACAGTTATACTAAACATAAACTATTTACTAAACTATATTTTAAATATTCAAACAAATCACCATTCAACATATCAAAGGCACTCTATTTAATCTTGATGTTACTTAATTATAATTATTTATAATTGTAAATATTATATACAAATGTATCTAAAAACATTTTAAGATTTAGCTAGATAAACAATCCATTTGTTTGGTTAAAATCAATAACATCGACTGGAAAGTATCTAAAAATAATAGTCATTAAAGTTCGGCCGTTCAAAGAATGCGTTCCTGACACCTATAAGTTAGTCACGAAAAATATTGTTTACCAAGATATTTGACGCTCAGTTTGGCACAAAATTATAACATTCATTGATTATTGATGTAATAATGTTGTTTTAATGCTCATCAATTGTAAAAACGGTAAACAAGCAGC
Source organism: Trilocha varians (assembly GCA_030269945.2). Lineage (NCBI taxonomy): Eukaryota > Metazoa > Arthropoda > Insecta > Lepidoptera > Bombycidae > Trilocha > Trilocha varians. The sequence goes on from AP028257.1 coordinate 10,461,902, forward strand.
AAAAATAATTTTATCGTAACTGCAACGCCATTACTAAGTTACGTGTCAGGAACGCATTCTCTGAACGGCCGAACTATAACATCGATCTAATACTACTAGAAACACTGCAGCGAACAAAATGGTGTCACCAAACAATATTACCTACAAACATCAAGTGTTTTACAAAACGTCTTAAAGAGTCTACATCTTAAAACAATTAACCACTCAACTGGGAACGTCACTATTCGCTAGATAGCGAAACTGGGGACTTCGCTCGGAATCAATACCGTGTTTGAGCCCCTTTTTAAAAACATTTTTAATCTTGATTTTTAATTAAACCTTATATTTTTGTAAATCCTTATTACTAAACGACGCTGTATTGCATTTTCAGCGAAAATATATCATCTCCGTAAAATATGAGACGATTAAAAGAAGTAAACAAAACAAGTTTTAGAACTGTGCTCAATTTTGGCTCCTGCCACAGACTTGGCAAAAGTAAACAAACCGATTTGGTTGCCGATCCCAGTTGAGTAGTTAAATCGTATGTCATGTTTCCATATTGGCTCGCCAACGTTTAACTCTAGTACAAAACAAATGACGACCGACTTATATGAAGGTTGGCCGATGTGGAAATTCATCATTAGAAAATCCGTGTTTGGAACTTTCTCTCTGTAATTTCTAAAAATGTTCAGCGTCAAAACGCTACAAATGACTAATTTTGGTAGAGTTTAGTTGGTGCCATTTTTATGCTCTAATCGTGTCTCTAGAATATTAGATCGAAGTTTTATAAAAACTTAAAATATTTATTAAAATGTCTTCTAGCAAATTTCTCTACTATTAGCATAATCTTTTACCAAATATCTCAGGATTTATAGTGAAAAAAGGAAGCAAAATGTTGTCATCATCTTGTATTAATAAAGGTTCAATGTTAAAAATATTGCAAAATTTATATAAAACTAAAATAGCTTATTATAGGAAACCTTTTAGGTATACCAAAATATCTATTTTGTTTTATTAAATTCAGTTAGGTTCGTGCAAATTTGCATGTGTCACAAAGAAGGGCAGTTTTCATTATTTTTTACGAATTATAATTAAATAGCCTATGACACACAGAAATAACGTAGCTTCCTATTAGTAAAAAAAAACCGAAATCGGTTCAACGTCACAAACATCACGACATTACCTCTTTATATTAGTTTAGAAAAAAAATCCACAAGAATACAACTAAAACTGTAAATATTTTTGACATTGGACCATTCGCAAAACTACTTTTACATTAAAATCATGCACTGTTATCATTATTTATCATTATTAAAATTATAATTAATGTTATTATGTTTATTAATTCTATGTAACGTTGCCTAGCAACAAATAATGCTTAGCACATGTAAAATTGGTGATTTAACTTAATATGTAAAGGTTGGTCTATATGAAATTTTTTTAAGCAATTTACGGAAAAAACTAAGACATAATAACAATAATAACAAGCCCGTCATCTAGAAAGCTTTCGTTTTCCGGCTGGTTAAAGGGCCTGGTTCAGAAGGCGGTCGTTCTCACAGCACGTATTGTGAGGAGGTTCTTCTCTCTTGAGCCCTGACCACAGATGACTTGGGTCGTAGACCCCGTCTCCAGTGGCCCTCTGTTTTTTATATTGTATTTTTAAATTTATTTTTTTGTAAATGTTTTTTTTTAAATATAATGTAAAAAATAAGCAAATACACCAATAAGAGTATAACAAGCTACTAAATATAACTATTAACTTTAATGGTGAAACGTTTTATTTAAAAGTTAATAAAATATTTCAATTCTAAAAAAGGATCTCTGTCTCGATCTGATTATTTAAATCACTTTAAACAAGGTCTAAGTAAAGTCCTACCTTGTGATAAACAGCCTCCTAATGAATTAGCTCGTTTCTCTATCTCGCAAATTAAAATTAACTGTATATTTCACCCTTTTCACAAAGATTCGTATGTGTTTAGATTCATACAACTAATTTAATTTCACATCACATAGTCCATTGTAACATTGCAAAGTGAGTTACCATCACTATCAGATGAATATAATAAATATTTATTTATAGGAAAATTTGACTAAAATGGAATTAGAGAGCATCAAAACAAAAATCTTTTGGTTATTTTTTGGTAAAAACTTTACAAAAAAATTAAATATAGACCAATCTTGAAAACTTAAATACCAAATTAAATACTATGTCTAAATTTTTGGGACCTTAATAAATATATCATCGTGATGTTATTTTTAATTTTCAAGTACGTTCAAACTGTTAAATATGGATATGAATTGTGTGAATTTTGTTTGTAAAATGCCAAATTCATAAACAATTTTATATATTTTGCAATATCTATATCATAACTAGGATATTTTTTACTATCTACTTTTATTTCCGAATAAGATACAAAGTTTGGATTGAAAACATTCGGCTTTATTATAGAGAAAAACTCAAGGAAAGTATTAAAAAACACACTTATACAAAAACAATTTCTCCTTCTGTAACTCATAAACCATTCTAAAATATAATTTATTAAACCAACTTACCCATTTGAAATGAATCCAATCCGAGATTTAAACAAAACATTTTTTTTTTTTTTTTTTTTTTTTTATTTATTTAAGGATAATAAACAGCTACAACATTTTGTTTAACTTAAGATAATTCCAAAAGTTGAAGTACAATGTTGCAGCCAACTGCATTATCCGCGTATTCATAAGCGATTAATTAAAACTAAACAATAATGATAATACACCACTAGAGATGCACACTCATATTAAAAGTACATTATTAAAATAAATATAAATAAAATTCAAATATTTCACCAATTTTTGTTGCATTATTCAATAATCAATATTAATTAATTCAGTTCAACAAACCAAAACAAGAAAATAAAATTTACATACAAGAACACAAAATTTCATTAAAAATATTGTAAAACTTTAACTACATTAAATTTATATTCATATTTTGAACATACAAATATGTCAACCTCCAAAAACACTGAGTTGTAGAACTCCATCATTCTACGCAAAGGATTACGCCGGCCAGAATTAGTCCGACAAGAATTTATTGCAAACAAGGCACGAACTTTGCGCACATTAGAGGATCTAGGAACAGAATACTTCAAAGCGTTAGTCAAGTCAATGGCATCAAACCTACTGTGAACAATATCATAAAGTACAACAGCCTCAAGATACTTACGTCGACTTTCCAAACTGAGAAGATGATATTTACTAAGTAATTGCTCATGTGATGGAAAAGTGCCATGACACCTGTAATGCATGGTCCGAAGAAACTTGCGTTGTACCCTTTCTATCTGAACAATATATTTTTTATAATAAGGGTTCCAAATCGGGACAGCATATTCCAATTGACATCTAATAAGAGCTTTATATAAGTTGTATGATATTCCTTGGAGCTGAGACTTACCTTTTGTCGGCCGGCCCGTCCGCGATGCGAAGCTGTGGTCGCCGTCGTTGGTGAAGCCCTCACAAATTCCTTGGAATAAATCACACAATCCACAGGTCGCTGGTGAAGTCTTGGATGTGTAGTTTATGCACTAACAGGAGTCGTGTGAACTTTCGCGTCGGATCTTATTACAACGGTAGCAAAATCAGCTGTTGCTCGCGCGTTCAAACATGAAGTCTGTTCAATTGGTGTTCGCGGCAGCCAATGGGCGTGCGACGTATTCGGCCACGGGTTACCGGAACGAAAGGTTTGTCAACAACTCAGGGAAATCATACTCCGATAAAAGTATATCCTGTGTGTGTGTGCAGTATTGCAGCTCAGTATCACGACACAAGAAATAAAGCAAGAAAATTTAATTAAGAGTTAAAACTTGTGAAGACGATATCTGTTCCAGTACGGAACATAAGTATAAATAAGTATCTGTACGACGAAACTCCGTCGAAGATCTCATCACAAATCCGTACATCCTATATGCTTTATTAACTATGCTATCAACGTGTTGGTTCAGGCACAGTTTATCGTCCAGGAATACACCAAGATCCCTTACTGCAAAAACCCTGCTCAACAGTGTACTGTTAAGGCTATATTCAAAATTAAATACTTTCTTATTTTTAGTGAAAGTGATGTATTGGCATTTAGGAACGCTAAGTTGCAGCTTGTTGGTTCGACAATAATTAGTAAGTCTATCTAAATCGTTCTGAAACAGCACACAATCGTTCAGGGATTGTATAGACCTAAAAACCTTTAAATCATCTGCATATAATATAAATTTACAATTATGGAAACATTTCTTAATGTCATTTATGTAGATAATAAATAAGAGAGGGCCCAAAATTGAACCCTGGGGGACCCCAGACGTAACTCTGACTGAGTCTGATTGGTGACCATTAACAACGACTCTTTGTGAGCGATTGTCAACATAGGACGCAAACCACCGCAACAGATTTCCACGTATGCCATTGAAAGCTATTTTTTTTAGAAGAATTTCATGATCGACCTTGTCAAAAGCTTTCTTAAAGTCTGTATATACGGTATCAACTTGAATGCGATCATCAATATTTTCGAATAAGAAATTTGAAAAAATCAACAAGTTCGATATAGTTGACCGTTTCTTCACAAATCCGTGTTGTTCTGGAATGATTACATTATGCAGAATAGGGTATATTTCGTTATGTACGAGTCTTTCAAAAAGCTTTGACAAGGCCGACAGAATGGATATTGGTCTATACTGCTCCACGTCATGTTTTGAGCCTCCCTTATGAATCGGCGTGATGTTAGCTCGCTTCCATACCTCCGGGAACACCCCCTCTCCCAAGCACCTATTAAATATAATGTAAATAGGCTCGCAGATCCACAAGGCCGTAGCCTTAAAAAAGGCTGCCGGATAACCATCAGGTCCAGCCCCTTTTGTAGGATCTAGCTGTTTTAGTTCCTTCAATATATTGCATTAATCAATGTATAAATCTCCGATAAAATCAACTGTATTAGTGCTCTCCTCGAGATCCTGTGACAAATTTAACGTAGGTAGGGTGGATGAGACAGGTTCAAAGGAAGAGAGAAAAAAATCCGAAAACATATTACAGACAACGTCAGGATCGCTTGATCTAACCGTTTGGTATTGCATACTAGATGGTACTCCAGTTTTACCTTTACTCTTGCGATTTGAGATATAAGACCAAAATAGTTTTATATTGCTTGAAAGACTATTCTCTATTGAGTCAATATATGATTTGTAGCAAGATTTGGACATATGCTTGAATAAAGATCTATTCTCGGAGAAGCTGTTATAATCACTTATATTTTTATACTTTTTCCATTTGATCCAGTAATGCTTTTTCTTTTTGAATATTTTAATTAGCTGTGGTGTGAACCAGACGGGGAAATCAAGCGACCGAGGTCTTGCAAGAGGCACAGTATTACCAACTATATCGTTAAGCTTATCATAGAATACCTCTACAGCTCTTTCTGATGTAAGCCCATCAAGTAAATTAGGCCAATTGGTCTCCTTAATACGCTCGTTAACAAGATCATAGTTAGCTTTTCGAAAGTTATATTTATTTACTTCTTTTCTCTTCACAACCTGTACAGACATATTAATAGGAGCTGTAACAATAAAAGGCGGGTGATGGGGGTCTATAGGCAATAAAGGATCTTTGAGGGGGTCAACTTGACATGATAAATTGCTTATACACACATCCAATATCCTTCCATTACAGTTTTGTATATAATTATATTGCTGAGAGGTTATAGACGACATAAAATGTCTAAGCTCTGTGCATGCGGAGTTTTTGCAGCAGCATGTCTCACAACTAACATAACCAGCATGAGTTAACGCCCAGTTGATATCTGGCAAATTATAGTCACCAGCAACAAGCACACCCGCTACATTGGGTCTACTGAGAATATCTTCAAGCAGATCAAAATGAGAAGTGTATACGTCGATACTGGTTCCCGGAGGCAAATAGGCAGCACTGACAACATGTGAGTCCAAGCTATTGGATTTACTAGGCAGCGCAACCATAACATGTTCAATACAAGACGGGTTCCCGGCAACAGCACTGCCGAAGAGATCAAGAGACATCGGCCGAAGCTCGCTCAATACAGCAACCAATACACCGCCTCCATCTCTCTTACAGGTTATTTCGCGGTTTCGATCACACCTAAATATAACATAGCGTGAATCAATAAATTCGTTATTCTCAATATCCGGTATCAGCCAAGTCTCAGTCAGTATTATAATGTCGTAGCAGGAAGCCAAAATACCGACCAATAATGTACGCAATTTCGTCCTTATACCCCTACAATTCTGATAGTATATCGTTACGTTATTTGTACTATCCATAAAAAGCATTTACTACTAATACAAATTGACAATGTAATTTAAAGAATCGATGTAGACATGATGGAATCCTGGGACAGAGGATAACAAAGCTATATTCTGCGAAACATTTTAATGAATTGATAATTGTTATAAGACTACATTGTACTGGCCAATTATAATCATTCAACAAATAAATCACCACATGAGTCGCAAAAATAAACTCATGAAGTAGACAGCGTAAAAGTATATCTAAAGTTGCCAGCAAGTCACTGCAAATAATATTATGATGGTAATCTAAGAGTAATAATAAGCAGATAACTAATATGTGTATATAAGGAGGTTGATTTATAACTTTAAAATTCCTTTCCATACAAAGCGTAAAATATATTACTACCTTCCACACAACAATAGAAAACACTGTTTGAAACATTTTGCCAATAACATACAAATATCGAATATAAAATGCAGTAAGTTTACTGTTACACAATGATATAGTAAATTGAATATCACAAGCCATAGAAATTGTTGAACTAATCATAATTATAATCATTCCATAATTCATGTTAAAGTTCATATTAAAATTCATATTAAAATACACATCAAAATTCATTACGATTAAAAGATTACATAATATCATTATCTGGATCAACATAATTTCATTACAAGTAAAAAGTATAAAATAAAATTGATAAATAACCATAAAAATGCAAGTATTTGTTAAAGTATTAGTTATTATTAGCCTTGTTTTTAATTCTATCAAGGTCTCCTTCTCCTCGTACTGCAAACGCTCCCTCACCCTCTCGTTCACGGACCAGTATCGTACCATTTTTAACCCACACGAACTTGTAGTTACGATTCTTGGCGATTTCACGTGCTTTACGAAATAATAGCTTCTTTTTCAAAGTCAAGTGTTCATTTACGTAAATCTTTGATGACGTTCCGCTAATGCCGATTTGGTCAGAATTAAGTATTGGTGACTTACGAAATGCACTCAGTAAATTATCTTTCCTTATAGTAGACGAAAACTTAACTATAATATTCTTGGGTCTGGTATTTTGGGAATGTCCATGCGGAACTCTGTGAACAGAGACTATATCCTGTTGCGTTATGGGACAACGCAAGGCTGCACAGACGGACTCGACAATAGTAACCAAGTTCTCATGACGCCTCTCAGGCACGTTGCTTATCTCCACATTGCACTGGCGAGCATGTTGTTCCAGATAATCAATTTTGTTTTGAAGCGTAGTGATAGCTGTATCCATATTAGCAGTGGTTCCAGTAGCACTAAGTGCATCAATGCGAGACTTTAAATCGTCTTGCTGTTTTGCATGGTTCTGAGAAGTTGACTGAAGCATTTCTACGTCACTGCGTATATCCAGTACACTTTGTTTCAACACAGACTGTTCAGTATGTAAAGAACCAATTTCTTTCCGTATATCATTCATGGAAGCCCTGATATCATCGCGTATATTAGTCAAGTCTTTATTTAACTCACTACGCCAGAGATTAAGAGTTTCCTGCAAATCTTTACTAAATTTTTCAAGGTCAAGGGAAGAAGTTGGTTGTATATTTGCCAAATTACCAACAGAACCAGCACGCTCCTCCAAGGTATCGCATGACATGTTCATTGCATCCTCCTCAAACATTAACCCTGTGTAGCTGCGCACTGGTGTATTCGAATTAGATTTATTACGCCTGGTTGCACTGATACAAGAGGGGCATATCCAGGCAGCCTTATGCTTGCTATTCATACCTATAAAACGACTGTGTGAGATATTCAAACATTCATGGTGATATTTTCCTTTACAAGCATTACATAAAAGAGCGCTGTCCTTAGAAGCAGCTTCGCCACGGCAACAATTCATCTTCAGTAATATTTCGTTATTAATCTTCTTATTACAAAAGCAAGCTATATTGCAAGCTGGATAAAAAGCGATAAAGTTTGTTTACAGTACCACCAGCGCCATCTACCTCATGCAAGCCTAAGCAGTGTAGTACGTAGTTTTAACTTGCACATAGAATGCACATCGAGTGCACGTCTATTGTGTTTCAGTTTATGTCCAATAGATGTCACTTGGAGCGTTCAATATAATAATATATTCTGATTTAAAATGTATTAAGATTGAATAATTATTTTTATTGTTGTTTATTTGCAAAGAAACACCAACAAGATAGGCAGTACAGTTCAGACATATATTAAAAATGCAGTCAACTTACAGCAACTTAGGCAGGTAGTCTGAAGTATATTTTGCTGGGTGAGGATTCACGATTCATGTAGCCATTCATCAAAAACAACACTTTATTGGTGCAGTCACAGTACACCAGCACTTCTCAAGCGTAGGATATTGATTGAGGTCCAGTTTTCATCAAAAACTTATACGCAAAAGACACTCGAACTATTATTATGACTTTTAAAAAGATGGGATACACAACAAACAACACTTCATCTGCGCCCTCTAGCGGAGTATTGAACATACTCTAGGACTTAACAAAACACTACGTTTGTAATTTACAAAGGATTTTCGCAATTCCATGGCCAGATCCCGTTATACACATATGCATAAGTAATGGACAGTGAACAATATGTATTGTCTTTCAAACTTTGAACTTTGACCAGAGTACACAAGGTTCAGAATTGCGGGCAAGTAAATGTGGGTCTACCCTTCGAAATAATTCATGATCGGGGCTTACGTTGCCGGCCTTCGATTCGAAATATACCCTTGCAATATCAGCGGGGAACTCATCACAATATATATTTTTTTTTATTTTAAAGAAAACTTTATAATAGGCATGACGACAATATGAAATGATCGAATATTTAATAACACTAGAGGACACATTAAAAGGATTTACAACTACAATTTAAATTTTTCTGTCGGCCATTTTGTCAATCACACCGGATGACGTCACGATTAGGTAAACAATACGACGGCAGCAAAGAACAAGAAGACATCTGCATTTTGCCGAATTTAACTTTTATGGATATTTGAATCCAGAATTCTTTATTTTATCTGGTACATTTTTTTTTTCAAACAAAAAGTGTTTTTTTATATGTTTTTTGTTGCGTAAATAAAGACATATACACTATTTTTTTTAAAAAAAAACGAAGTACACCCGCACATCTACCGGATAACCGTGTGTGCGTCGTACAATTTAGCAAGCCACTTAGTATAAACAAAGATATCAGTTAGAAAAAACGTTTGCTGTAGGTTCTTTACCTTCTTTATTCGATTGGTATGATGTTGATGGAAATGGTGTGAAATTATATTTCGCGATCTGGATGCGTTCTTCACTTTTTACTTCTTTTCTAAGGAAAAAGTCTTACGTAGAAACGAATACATGGCAGTTGACTCATCTTATTTATTTTTCTATGCGATGTAGAAAAAGACATCTGCAGTAATACGAAAAAAAAATAATAATTTATTTAAAATATGTCGCTATCTGCTGCGAAACATTATTTTGTTTACACATTCCAAATTTGAAAAACCTGGCATTCTTATAGTAAAAGTTATCAAACTTTCTCACAAAAAAGCTCTCCTGGAAACTAACGATTTTGTAGATATCTGTTTGTTCTTTGCTGCCGTCGAATATAAGATTGACTTTCTTTTCATGACACTTTTGACATTTGTTTACAAAAGCGTGACATCAAACGCGACGTCACCAGTCATTTTGACAGAAAGGTTTTTGAGTGAGAAGGGTTTTAATTAGTTTCACTCTACATGGTTCAGACGAAGCATATGTGATGGAGAATTCCTCACCCTACATGGATATATTTGATTTTTAACTGATAAAAGGTTTTTTTTACCCTAGAGTTGATATTTTAAGACATGATCCAGATTCCAGATGAGTCGATTTCGTGAATGTTTTTTTGAAATGTAATTGTTTTTAATATTATCTAGAACTAAAAGTATTTTTGACGATTTCCGAAATAACTACCAGAAAATTTTTATTAAAAACGTTTGGTTAAAATTTTCTCATTTTTGATAGCATTTTACTTCCAAAATTCACACAAAATTAACATACATTTTTTTAAGATATTTGTATGAAATGTGTAATTTTTCTACGGTACTTAATCTGTTGTATCAATTTTAAAAATATCATAAACTTGTAAATATTATTTAAGTTTATACAAAACGCACTAAAATGTTTTATATAATAAGTACTTTTAGTATACCAAAGATTGTAATAATATTATTTGCAAAGAAACACAGCGATTCCACTATTTCATTTATAAAAGTTACTTTAAAATCGATAAAAACAAATTTTCCATAGAATCTTTTTTTAACCAACTTTAAAAAATGGGGTGTCATTTCAATTGTTTTTATGACTGGAACTACAAATTTTTGGGTGGGTCAACCGTATCACAAGCTTTTAAAAATTGTATATTCTTTTGTCTGTACCAGTACTTTTTGGGCTCTGTTTAAAGATAAATTTATTGGATAAAACTTTTATAGGCAAACACAATATACCATATTTTATCTGATTGATTGAATCATTGAAAAATTATTACCCATTTACTGCTTTAATTAACATAAAGTTATTGACCACAGATTAAAACTGAGTACTTTGTGTTAATCACAGATTAATAAGCTATGCGCTAAACAGTTTCAAAGAGCTAGGGTGCCCAACCCAATTAAGAGCAAAGTCCAGTTAATGAGAACTTCCAAATTGTAGGCAAACGCAACTATTTTTTTATTTCCAGTGTTAATAAATAAAAAGAATATATCTTCAGCTTTATAATAATATCACTTTCGATTGTAACTACATTCATTGTAATGATGCAAAATAGATTAAAATTACATTTACCTAAAACTGTTCGAAATTTGGATTTCTACATACAAAATGTATTAAAGTTGCTAATAACTGGACCCGTCACTTTTCAAAGAAACATGATTTTCTATATAACAATGATATTTTTTTACAAAATATTTATAGAATTAGATACTTGATTAAACACCGATCCTACACATGTAATGATCATGAACTAAATGCTTGTAATTAATAAAGAAAAACTAAGTTGAAAATGGAAATCGCACTATATGACGAGCATCTAGGTTGGTTACCCTACTTGCATTTTAAACAACATTTTCATATAATATAACTTGTTCAAACTCAATGCAGTTAATTTTTCATCCGAGAAGAAAGTCGGTGAACGGGCAAAGTTGTAATTACTTATACAAAGGGGTGAAAACTTTCATTTTAAACTTTAATATTGTATTATGAAGAAAAGTTTGCACGGTCACTGTTCACTTTGTTACCGAATGCTTTGTTAGTTTTATTTATGGGTGAAAATTAGCGCGTAAAATTTGTTGGTGTATTTAAGTTCGTAAATTTTAAAACCGTTTGCTTGTGGTACTTTTCCTTATACAAATCATTCATGCCAGCTTCAGCTACGGTGTTCCCAGAGCTCTTAAAAATACACATTTTTAAACACAGATTCAAAAGTACTTGTTCGATCTTTAAAAAAAATGGGACCGGTCCATCTAAACTCGAGTTATGATAGAACAAAAGAAATCTTGCAGACGAATTGACCTCCTCACTTTTGGAAGTCAGAAGAAGGAAGTAAATGAGAAGTTTCTGGAAACGCTGTGTTTCTTTGTAAAACGTATTCATAATGGATTAGATATAAGGCTTACACATTAAACAAACAGGGCTTGATGGTACATGTAGCTATATACATATACAATGTATGATACAATGATGATTTATTTGAGAAATATTGTTCATTAAACATGTGAAATATAACTTTGTTTTTTATTATCATAATCCTAATAATATTATAAAGGCGAAAGTTTGTATGTATGGATGTATGGATGTATGAATTTATGGATGTATGTTTGTTACTCTTTCACGTAAAAACTACTGAATGGATTTGAATGAAACTTTACCACAATATAGCTTATACATCAGAATAACACATAGGCTAAAATTTTTGAACCCCTTTGTAACGCAGACGAAGTTGCGCGGGTCACCTAGTATAGTTATAATCTTCTAAGCAAAATAAAAACTGATGAAATATTGAGACATGTCCCATGAAACAAACATGGTCTGGCAACTAATAGCACGCGAGATCCTGAATCGCGCTATCGACATTTGCAATGTTCGGCGCATACAACCCCGAACTTTTAAGAAAAAAGTTCAAGGTTTTTTATTAGTCATCTACATCTACTACTTGTTTTCTCCCACTAAATAATTGAAATCTCCCCACAAATTGTCTTGAGAACGAAAGGTAGACTTGTTGTAGATCTATGTTTGAACTCATTTGAAAGACTATGAGCCATTTATTTTGACTCTGAAAAGAGTCGCTTTTAACTTTGATTAAATCATTCGCATATTTTTTACTAATTTTATTTATTATTTTTATTCAAAATGTTAATTCAACAGAATAAACACTAATTACAATAACAGATTAACATTTCCAATATAATACTAAGTGATATTCCAATTATAGGCGTAAAGAACATGCCAATAATACAACAACAATTAAAAATTAAGAGTAATAATCAAAATAAAAACAATTTCATAAAACTTAGATAAAATATAAATTCCATTTAAAGCATTGGACTATAACAATAATAGCAAATGCGAATGCGAATATTCGTTGCAACCCTAATACAAACTATTTGTTATTATAACATAAACCAAACTACTTTTGGTTAGAAACTTACACAAAGTTATTTGTTGTTACCAAACTACGAGATCTTAGTGGGTTTGTGTCAATATTTATTTAATCTGAATGGGACCCATATTGGAGAAATTCATGATGTATACAGGGTGATTTTTTAAAGATGATTTGCAGGAGGGTACTGGATGAGTACTCTTTTCTAATACGGAATATTATAAAAATAGGTAAAACCACATTTTTTTTTTGAAATCTAAATTCGACTAAACTACCTCAAACTTAAACAATTTCGGCTAAAAGAGTATTGACTAACGACCTCTAGTGATCTCGCGCACCCAACACCTCCGCCACACCCATCAGCTGTCGAAAAACCATCATTTTGCAAGAATTTTAGATATTTTTAAGTTGCGATTACTAAGGCATTAAGCCATATTCTTTGGTAATAATATTTTTACTGGTCGTATATAACCATCAGCTTCCATGACCTTCAATATGTACCCTCACTAGGAAATCAGCCTGTATAAATAGCCGGTCAGTCTTGTGCTTAACATAAAGAGTCAAACTCTCCAGGTTTTGCTTTAATACTCCTTCAATGAGACCACATGTCAAAAAGTATTTTAATTCTAGCATTATTATTATTTCTTTTAATTGCCATGTAAGCAGAGCTACCGGGCTATAATAATTTTCGAAATCGGTTCAGTAGATCCAAAGATTACCCTACCACGTCACAAACATCACAATACGTCTTTATAAAACGCGTATTAGTAGAGATAAATCAACAAGTTTACCTATTCCTAAACAAATAATAAAAAAAAAAATTGTAGATACTTCCCATATTATACTTTCGATATTGTGGATAACAAATAATGTTGTCTACCGAACCCCACTTGAGACAAGTGTGTGTCACTTACAGGGTTCCGGACAATTAACAATATTTTACTGCTTAGACCAGGGAAGCTTATTTTTGTAGATAATTATTATTGTCTTAAGTGAAATGGAAATTATATGAATCTATTGACTCGATGATTGTTAATAGTGCCGGAGTAGTGGCGAAGGCTTTATTGATACCAATTCTTAACGGCTTCCTTTCAATTTTCTTACAGTAAAATACCCTTGCTTCAGCAGTTACTACCTTTAATCTATCTATAAAAAACTTGAGAGGTGTCAAGGGACACCCGGATGGAACGAAGTTCAGAAGAGAGAGAGAGACAGACGTTTTAAACTAACTAATTATTATAACTGAATAAAATATTTTGATCACAGCGCCATCTAGCGATAATCATCTAAAACAAAAAAAGTGTCGTGACAACTTTTTCATAAGAATTTCTGTCTAGCCCCCTTTCGATAACGCGCGATAAGGAACTTCGTTCCAATATAAAAATTAATCGCAAAATGTTTTGGTAAGCGCATAACTCAACAACGTCTGGACCATTTTTGCCCATTCATTCAATAAACGTTCAATGAAGTTCAAGAATGGTTTAAATTTGAAAGTGACTCAGATAAAGTAACGCAGGCTACTTAGTATTGAATAAACCTACATACAGTTTTGTTTTTTATAAAGTACGTAACCCCAAAAAGTTAACCGTATTATCTCCAACCTTAAATTGTTAAAAAAACTCGTGCCTTTTCACCGACTCTGTTTACACGTCGAAAGGTTGGATAAATTTCGTGGCCCGAGGCGAAGTCTGTTTCAAGCATTATTAATTTCACAAACGAGTAAAAAAACGTTTATGTTAAGTTAATGAAGGAAACTCTATGTAATTTCGGTAGAGTAGCTCGAGGTCGTTGAGATAGAATGTGTAGGTTGAGATTAGGTTTATAGCATAGGTTTATTATACAAGAAAGATCGGTGAAGTCGTGAGTGAAAGAGAGCAATTAAGGAAAAATTACACGTGTAGAAAAGTCGTGGTGGCGGGTTCAAATCCGGCCGGCTTGCACTAAATCTAAAATCTAATTAATGTAATTATCTAAATGTGAAACAGATTTATGTGCAATTTTTCACAACACCACTGACTATAAACGGTGAAGGAAAACATCGTGAGGAAACCTGCATATCGGAAAAGTGTTCTAAAAATCCTTTGAAGATATGTGAAGTCCCCAATCCGAACTAGGCAAGCGTGGTGGACTATGCCTAACCCCTCTTCGGAGGAGACCTGAGCTCAGCAATGGGCAGTAATGGGTTGTTACAGTACAGTACAGTATCTCATAATAAGCCACAATAAGAGTCTGACGTCATGAAGTAATGTGTATTTGTTGATTGTACACAATAAAATATACTCACCCTTACCCTTTGGGCTTTAAGACAGCAATTATATAAAGTGAAAGCTCGTTATTAAAATAGCCTATAGCTGTTAAGGCAGAGTTTCGAAGGACGCGACATGAAATATCTTAGAAATTTGAAAACATTAATTTTTACTGCATCTTAGGTAGACGAGCTTATATGACACTTGATGACAAATAGTTACCATTGCTCATGCACTGTACAGGATTCATCTCTTATTACCTACTATTGAAGATGAAAATATGAAATGATGAAAAGATGAAAATAGTCGTGGTGGCCGAGTGGTCGAAGCGCGTCCTTCCGAACGAGAGGTCGCGGGTTCAAATCCGGCCGGCTTGTACTTCTAAATCTAAATGTGAAAACGATTTATGTGCGATTTTTCACAACACCACTGGCTAAAAACCTTGAAGGAAAACATCGTGAGGAAACCTGCATGTCGGAAAAGGGTTCAAAAAATCCTTTGAAGATATGTGAAGTCTCCAATCCGCACTGGGCAAGCGTGGTGGACTATACCTAATCCCTCTTCTGAGGAGACCTGAGCCCAATAGTGGCCAGTAATGGGTTGGTCCAGGGGAAGATGAAAATTAAAATTGCATGACATCAAATCGAGAATTATCCAGTTATAGTTTTGGCAGGAACCCTATTTGTTAATTTAATTTACAACAGATAATAAATTTGCTAAATCTAGGTGGCTACGTATGCCGCCATTTTGTTTTATTCAAAGAGTAATTCGAAGCGCTCCTCAATCGCAAACTTCAAAATCCCAATTTAAATCTACATTATACCGGTTCAAATTGCCTTACCTTACATCTTTAAGTTATTTCCAAGGGACCGTCACCAAGACAATGGTGACAAACGATAGATATCAACGTGTAATGGACTCATTTTAAACGCGTAATGAGATTATACTCCGTGAGGTGACTGACAAAGAAATATAGAACTTCACTGTGTCACCTTAAGGTATATTATGTAATGAAGCGGTAAGTTAGATTCGATTTCCGGAATGAGAATATTCTTGAAACCTTTCGATCTTTATCTTTGGTAATCGTAAAGTGAGTTAGTAGAGTTAGCAGTATTTTTTTGACAGGCTGTTCTGGCGATTTTTGGGGGAGGCCTTTGTTGAGGAGTGGACGTCTATAGACTGATGATGATGATGAAAGATACACCAGCCTATGACGATGATACTTTGTGATATTATTATGATGAAGTTTGTCTTCCTCTTCTTCCTGTGCCATCTTCTATCAAAGGTCGGCGATCTGTACTTTTGACACAGCAGCGCGAAACAAAGCACGAGTGCTTTTGTTGAACCACTGGCGCAAGTTCTTCAGCCAAGATGTTCTCCTTCTACATACAGCTCTCTTCCCCTGGATCTTGTCCTGTACGATCAAGTGCAGCAAATCGTACTTCGGGCTTCTCATGATATGCCCTAGATACTCCAATTTTCTTCTTTTGATGGTTTTCAGCAGTTGTTTTTCTGTGTTGGCACGTCGCAAGACTTCTATATTTGTTGTTGTGTCTATATGTGAAGTTTGTCTAACTTCGCTTAAATAGGGACATGTCATTTTGCTCTGGGAATACTGTGGTCATTCGGAATCAGGACGGTACGAGGAAAAAACGATCTTTTGAAGCTGCCCGTGGATGTAAGCAGCAGTTTCAAGTAGAAGTGATGACTGAAACGTAGAATAATTTTCCTAATTATACACGAGCAATTATATATAAGGAAGTTGAAGTGGCAGTGGGCGGGCCACATAGCACGTAGAACCGATGTCCGTTGGAGCACGAAGGTTCTGGAGTGGCACCCACGTCAAGGCAAGCGTAGTGTGGGACGACCAGCTGCAACGTGGACGGATGATCTTGTTAAGATCGCAGGAACACGCTGGATGCAGGTCGCTACCAACCGGTCGCATTGGAAGTCTTTGGGGGAGGCCTATGTCCAGCAGTGGACGTCTACAGGCTGAGAATGATGATGATGATTTTGATTATACACGATGTTTTTAGCGCGATAACCCGATACAAATCTTCGCTCACTGAATGGGTAGACCGTCAGGCAGCTTTATATGTCAATTTGAATAACTGCGACACTAAAACTACTTCTTAAAGTAGTATTTCATTTATTATCCTATCAACTTTCCAGCTCCTCAGAAACTCAATTCCGCACTTTATTTCAACGAACTAAAGCTTAAAATTAAATTATTTTTCAGTTCAAAATGTTAATTTTCGAGATAAAGTTATTTAACACTGGAAGAGTGCTTCGGGAGTCGGCTATCGAATGGCCACTTGAGATATGAGTCGAGTGTACTTACGTTGATACTTCGATATCGGGAACTTGTGATAAAAAATATGGCGCTGTTTTCGACGAATTTTCCAGAATACTTTACTACCTAGGACAGTTTTACTAAACTTAGTATGAAAAGAAAATCAAAATAATATTATAAAGGCGAAAGTTTGTATGTATGGATGTATGTTTGTTACTCTTTCACGTAAAAAACTTCTGAATGGATTTGAATGAAACTTTACCACAATATAGCTTATACATCAGAATAACACATAGGCTACAATTTTTGAACCCCTTTGTAACGCAGACGAAGTTGCGTGGGTCACCTAGTATAATAATATATTGTGATAGAGATCTCTTGTTTTCACTTGGTTTTTTTTTTTCGATAAATCTTTAAGGGCATCTCCTAAATAACTTATATAGCTCGGAATTAACTAAACTGGGTCTGCCCCGTAGGTGAAATATATGGGAGTCGAACCGCACTAAAATCTCCTACCGCTAACACTCAGCATCCAGTCCCAGCTAAAGTTAGTACCCATCACTGAGTTACGCGATTCGATATGACGCTTAACGACGCGTTACGCCATCATTCACCATGGCACCCAGCATCATCTAATAATAATGTTATTTGTACAATCTCGAAAGGCTCGAGTTCAAAACAAATCAATCGTTATGGAGACTAAATGAAAATCAATGAAATTCATCCATTTCATAATTACAATGTTGAAAGACAATACGATGAAGATTTATTTAACTTTGAGTCACAGAATAATTGTACAGAAAGAAAACATCAAACAAACTGGTGCATATCTGGGGGCGGCGCGACGGGAAAGAGTGCCGTGGGCGCAACGCGTCGCGCCGTCCCTCATAACCCCGTGCTGGATTCTGGTCTCAGCCGGACGCTGAGTGTGAGCGGTTGGAGGTTTTAGTGCGGTTCAACTCCCACATACCCCGCCCGGGATCCGGTGATTTCCTCCAACTAAAAAAGAAAAAAATAATGATGCATATCTAACTGTAAATTACAAGTAGTTTCAGTTTATCATAACATCAAGGCCTAAAAATAGTGAAGGAAAACATCGTTAGGAAACCTGCATATTTCAAAACGATTCCTTCCAAGACTGACTTGAAACTTCACATAAGTTTGAATCAGCACTGGGCAAGCGTGGTGGATACATGATCCCTCTACTGAGGAGGCCTCAGCACAGCAGTGGACAAAGTGTCATGGCAGAGATCTTTATTGGAACGAAGTTCCTTATCGCGTGTTATCGAAAGGGGGCTAGACGGAAATTCTTATGAAAAAGTTGTCACGACACTTTTTTTGTTTTGCTGATTATATATGATTATTGCTAGATGGCGCTGTGATTAAAATCTTTTAAAACAATTCTTTATTTTGTTTTATATGATTAATGAATGCTAGATAGCGCAACGGCGCTACTGGCGCTTTCCACGATTTTTGTTAAATGAGCGGTCCCGATATTTCAACACTGTTTCGAGCGCCATGATTACGGGAAGACAGTACTGCGGGTAGATTGTTTAAGAGCACACAAATCTGTCTACCCTCTTTCTCATTCGTTATCGCTTACAACGTCGTTAAAATATTGGGATATTTAATAAATAAATTTTATTTAAAGAAACCTTTTAAATACTTTTAAGATCCTGTATATCATACAGCAGTTAAGTGTTACCTAAAACGAGCCTAAACACGACGGGTCCATCTTATTTAGTACAGGAGTTCCTATGGTCACCTTCCGAATTCATCATCAGATCAGCTCCATTGTACCACCTTATTTTATTGTCATGTGATTGTCATATGCGTGCAAAGTTATTACTTAATCGGAAACCGGGAATGATCAAATTCAACTGGCAAGATGCCACCCGAACTAGCATAGTATAGGGTGGGCAATCTAACGTTTGCATTTTGAACTACTGTTTATTTAGAGAATGACAGCTCAAATGTCATTCAATTTGTGTTCGTAATTTAGTTAAAGGTTTGACATTTACGAAATGGGACGCTATACGCTTGAACAAAATTGGGAAATATTGAAAAGTTACTTCCTAAGTGGTGAGTCTTCAGTTCAAACTGTAAGAAATGTGTGTGTGTGTCAGATGAAGCCCATTTTCACCTCGGAGGCTATGTCAATAAGCAAAATTGTCGCATCTGGGGGTCGGAAAATTCACATATCACCATTGAGAAGTCAATGCACCCACAAAGAGTTACAGTTTGGTGTGGGTTTTGGTCCGACGGCATCATTTGAAAATGAGCAAGGAGCCGCCGTTACGGTCAATGGCGAGCGTTACCGTGCCATGCTCAACGAATTTTTGTTTCCAAAAGTTGAAGAGTATGTGACATGGACGACATTTGGTTTCAACAGGATGGCGCAACATGCCACACAGCCAACATGACTGTCGAACTTTAGAAAAATGCAAACTTTATATGGCCCACCCCTTAGTAATGTGCTCAACATTGCTTGTAAAGTCGTTTCATAGTTGTGTAAGTACTTCTGTGAAGTAATTATTCTGTATTTAAATGTAAATTGACTCCGCTAATAACCTCGACTGATTGATAGCTTCATTACAACTCAAACAAAACCATATCGAATTGCGAAAACGATTTTATTTGTTTTTGGGAATTAATCTTCGGTCATTCATTAATTTAAACGAGAACAAGAATTGCAAATAACTTTGGAAATTAAAATGATATAGCAGAAAGATTTCTTAGCAAAAAAGTCCATATTTAACGTTTTGGAGTCATTAGGAAAATGTATAATTCAGAGACTATATTTTTCTGGTTTGAGTAGAGCATCAATTTTGTCTCGATTATCCAATTTGGATGACTGTTTTTTCATACATTAAATGTACTCGTGGGAGCATTTAAATATTATTATTCGCATGTGTGATTTACGAGTAATACATATAAGATACTTTTATACTAAAATAGCACATCCACAAAACTTTGCGTGGAAAGGAAAATTAGTTTTCCGTAGAAAAAAACTATTCAAGACAAAGCTTTTTGCCACGCACCATCCGGCTATTGAACGAGATCCCCTCTTCGATGTTCCCCGAGCGCTATGACTTGTTCATCTTCAAACGAGGCTTGAAGAAAGTCCCGAAAGATATGCCGTAGGTAGCGGCCCCGTATTGTCCGCTGACAATGCAGAGGTTCATGAGCAACGGTAACCGCTTACGATCAGGTAGCTGTTAGTTCGTCTGTCTATAAGGCAATAAAAAAACTACGTTAAAGAAAATCCTTTAAAGTTATGCGAAGTCCCCAATCCGCATTGGGCAAGCGTGTTGAACTATGCCTAACCTGTCTTCGGAGGAGACCTGAAGTAGGGATGGTGATCTCAAATCGATTAATCGAAGAATCGATTTCTCGGACCAAATAAATCGATTTTTTAGAAATCAATTTTTTAGACCTCGATTTTTTCATGAATCGATTTATCAGGTTTAAATTAATTTAAAAATCGATCTTTTTTGGAAAAAATCGACATCCCTAACCTGAACCCAGCGGTGCACATTGGTATTGGTTTGTAACAGTAGTTTGTAAAAGTATTACTAGTTCTAATTCAATAAAGGCTAACAAAGAAAATATCATAGCAAATAGAATATGTTTTACCAAAGCTAAAATATCCGAATATTTTACTGGGTATAATATATTTTGTGGTCCCTCGAGCCTCGCTCTGAGCGTGTCGATAGCAATTACATTAATTGGACGAACAAAAAGGGATGGATTACTACGTCTTATTGATTTAAGATAATATTTATTACTGGCTCTATTATTATTGATTATAGCATCATGACAGTGATGAATAACTTTTGAAGCTTTTATTAAACTTGCACGGGATTTAACTATGTAAGTGCGGTTGGAATTTGACTAACATCCCGGTTTCCGATTTAACTGAATTTATACACACAGATGTACATAAATTGTTCTGTTAAAATTACTGCCCACTGCTAGGGCTCAGGTCTGGACGGAGCGACGGGAAAGAGTGCCGAGCGCGTAACGCGTCGCGCCGTCCTTCCAAACCCCTTGCTGGGTCCTGGCCTCAGCCGGGGTTCGGAAGCCGAGTGTGAGCGGTTGTAGGTTTTAGTGCGGTTCACCTCCCACATACCCCGCCTGCGGGGCGGATCCGGTGATTTCCACCAACTGAAAAAAATGGTTCAGGTCTACTCAGAACAAAAATTAGGCATAATCCACCACGCTTGCCCAATGCAGCTGTATATTGCATGACAATGCAATAATATTGTACCATGAAGCTGATTTGATAATGGGGACGGTTGTCATAGGAACTCTCTAATTAAATATGAATTGATTGCACTATGTCTTATTTGAAGTCACCTTAACGGTCATGAACCTCACCAGACACTATTTAATATTCATTATATTATCAAGTTAACAAGATCTCACATCGTGCAAGTACAATCCACAAAGTGAGATTGCAAGGTGCATCCTTTAATACCTAACCAGCTGGAATCTCTGTTTAATTGTCTTAGAGTGTTTGCGTCTGTTGCAGACGTGGGGTCGGGATGTTGTGATAGGAACAAGCGATTTGGGAATTTGAGAAGAATTTAGTTTTATTTTGACAATCTAATATCATCATAATAATAAAGGCGAAAGTTTGTAACAAGCATGGATGTATGGATGTATGTTTGTTACTCTTTCACGTAAAAACTACTGAATGGATTTGAATGAAACTTTACCACAATATAGCTTATACATCAGAATAACACATAGGCTACAATTTTTGAACCCCTTTGTAACGCAGACGAAGTTGCGCGGGTCACCGAGTAAAGAATAAAGAAGAATAAAGATGTTTATTGTGAGTTAAATCCATTACACATTTGAGAGAAAACTTATACTAAATACACATAGGATTCAACTTACAGATGTGCCTGAACAAGTTACCAATGATCCTCACACTAGGCAAAGCCTGTATCGTGAGTACCGCGCTAAATAATGTGTTACATAGTGGAAGCTGGGCACAGTTAATCACTAGCAGAGTGATAAAACTTAATGAGTGTTTCTCCGAAATTGCGTTCTTCGTCTGATTCATATGGCATAATTTTTTTTTACATTTAAGCCTCTAAAACATATATTTACGAAAGATGATAACCTAAGATACGATGTCTGAAAAAGGCACACTTTTTGATAAAATGGTTTCCGAGATAATTAAGTTTAAAATTTTTGGGGCCATATGAATCAGAATCTGTGACATATGAATCAAAATTAGGGATAGAAATGAAATTTTAGTTAGAAAAATCAGTCAATTATTTATTAAAATCACAGTAAATGCATACGATGCTTATCATAACACCTAAATCTAGTCAATCACAGCATGATAATTACAGTTATGATACTTGACAATATTAATTATAATTATATTTTTTGTATAAGTATCTCGTTTCGGACGATTTCCCTCGCTGTGGCGAGAGGGTAGGCTCGTCCTTCTTAGGAAGGAGGGGCGCCCGGTGGATACGGCCGCCGGTTACCGTCCTATCGTGCTGCTGGACGAGGTGGGAAAATCGCTGGAACGCATTCTTCATAGAGGGCCGCTCAACCATGGACGCGATCCTTCGCGTGCGAGCCCTCTCAGATGAAGCCGTATCACAGGGCGGGATGGCCTTGTCGGTGTCACTCGATATCGCGAACGCGTTCAACACCTTGCCCTGGTCCGTGATAGGGAGGGCACTCGAGAGACATCCCTACTTCCGCCGGCTGGTTGGCTCCTACTTGGAGGCCAGGTCGGTAGTGTGTACTGAGCCCGATGGGACTGTGTACCGGTTTCTAGTCGTATGCGGGGTTCCTCAGGGGTCGATCCTCGGACCCCTCCTTTAGAATGTTAGGTACGACTGGGTGCTGAGGGGCGCCCTGCTCCCGGGCCTTAGCGTAATCTGCTACGCGGATGATACGCTGGTCATGCCCCGGGGTCAAGACTTCAGAGAGACAGCGAGGGTGGCCCTCATCGTCGGCAAGATTAGGAGGTTGGGCCTAGCGGTGGCGCTCAATAAGTCCCAGGCCGAGCTTTGTTTTCTAGGCGTTAAATTACTAACTGGAAGATTTTTTCCTTCTCTCTTTCTTTTTAAATAGGACTCTCGCATTTTCACTCGCCATAAAGCATACTTGTCTGAATATCTCCGTATGTTTTCCATCCTAATACGTTTTGCAATTTTCTTCTTCTCTCTTTTTTCTTCCTTAGATAGTACTGGTGGCATTTTTATGTATTGTAATATAAAAACGAAGATTACAAATGTATCAATAATTATACCTAAAAATGCCTACTGTTTTTAGACATGTAAATAACATGATTAGGTTCATACGAAATGACTTGTTACAAGCGCAACGTGCCGCCAATGTAACGTTTCATTGACAGTATGTGTGACATTTTGATTAATATGGTATTTTTACTATATAAATCAGACACATATGAATCAGAATTATGCCTATTAACATCGATACATCATCACACGTATGCAATTAAGGATTGTTATTTATACATAGGTTTCTTTTCCCCAATGGCATTATATTTCCTGCAGATTCAAGTTTGAAAACCATTTACCTTAATTATAAAAACGAACATACTAATCAGAAACACAGGTGTACCAAGGCTATATGAATCAGATATTTACCTTTATATCTCCAAGACGACACGAACCAGCCACCCATCACGTCGCGACCACGTCAGCCGAGCCCCTGGCTGCCGAAAGCGAGGGTAGGGGTCTCCTGATGTTTCGTATTTAGTTGGGTACATTCGAGTGAAGCGCGGGAATATGAATCAGACTTTTGTGCCGGACACTCACTATTTTTTTATTTATAAATAAACTATCGTAAATATTAGTACCATTTTTTTATGTAAAGTAACAACTGATATTCTTTCGTAATAATTATAATTTTCATCAATTTATGAATAAGAAATATAATGTTATTGTTACTAATGTTCAAGAAACTGGGTTACGGACACACCATATTAGTCAGAAGAACTACTTTTAAGATTTTTTTTAAAATATTTAAATAAATATTATTAAAAAAAAATAACTTGTGCAAGATAGGCAATAGTCTGAGGTACGTTTTAAAATTAATTGCAGACTGATTTGTGAGTTACTTACAAAAATAAACCTCAAGACATCGAAAATTTAGGGTTCGGAGAATCACTCTAATACTAGTTACTATCCAAGGAAAAGAAAATGAAAGAAAAAAATTAAATAAAAATTGTATACAGTAAAAATTGAAATAAAGTGCAAACAATAGCTTTCTCTTTTTGTTGTTATTGTTTGTTGTTGAAATGAGTCGATTCGGTTGTAATTTAAACGTACGGGACTACAGAACTTTCGCTTGTTTTTACTTTTTAAACGAACATACAGCCCCTGATGAATCGTTAAAACTACGCTTGTGAGCTAGTTTTTAACCAAATTTGTTTTAATTTCAAAGAATCTTAACTTCGTTCTTAACTTCAGTTTTGATTTAGCAGAAAAAAATGTCTAGCTTTCTGGTGTAGTGTACTAAACTAGGTCATGAAGTCACTCACACAGACTTTTTTATGGCATTATTATTTATTGTCACCACATTCATAAATGTGCCACATTTCCTGGGTTTCACTTCACCACAACGGCCGGTCCTGCGCTGTCTGGATCCAGTGACCTTCCGTGTTCCTGACCAGGTCGTCGGTCTATCTTGTGAGAGGTTCGCCTACGCTGTGCTTGTGATCGCCACTCCTGAAGTTTTCGGCCCCATCAGCTATCCGTTGTTCAAAATTACCTAAGTATTCGACATAGCCCAAAGAATTGCGTCTTTGAAGTGGCAATGGGCAGGATACATTGTGCGAAGAATGGCCAACATTCACTCTACAGAGATTTAATTAAAATTTAAATTAAACCGCTCCGCTCGTCACTACGTTCCCTCACATTGTTCTGTTCTACATTGTCACATACAATGCACAGCGTGTAACGTGGCCGGGAACATTCGCAAACACGAATTACAGCTTTTAGAACATCTAGTTGCAATTTAAACACATTGTTTGTTTGTTTTCGGGTAGTTTTATGTTTTGTTAACGTTTTTACAATGTTGGGATATTTAGTGATATGAAAAAAAGGTCTGGTCAAAGTCAAGAAGGTCACTGGATGGACCGGTCGTTGTGGGGAGGTTTGGAAGAGGGTTGTGTCCAGCAGTAGACGTCGTTGATAATGATAATGATGAATACTCGTAAAGGTACAGAATAAACATCAAATTGTAGACAGCGTAGCGCAGTCCAGCAGTGGATGTCTATAGGCTGAGTACCATAGTATTTCTGACCTTTTGATAGGTATCGTTAGCACTTGCACTAAGTAAATAAGAAAACAGGTTAAAACTACTATGTATTTCATAAATTGGAAAACAGGTTAAAACTACTTTGTATTTTATAAATTGGAAAACAGGTTAAAACTACTTTGTATTTTATAAATTGGGACCACAGAATGGTGTGGATATAATGGTAGGTACTTAATAATTATTATGACGATAAATAAAGATTTTTCAGTCGCTTTTGTTGTGCTGTACCAACCCATTACTGCCCACTGTTGGGCTCAGGTCTCCTTAGAAGAGGGATATTTGGTTGTACAAAATGTTCTGTACCAACACATTTAATGTCAATTAGACCAAAGTTTGACCACTTAATAGTCCAACTGACAAAAATAAAAAAAAACATATCGTCGCCTCAGTGCTTGTTTGGCCAATCTGCACTCGAGCAAATTTTACAGGAGACAGCAAACAAGTACGGAATTTTCGTTAAGTGCCGTGTTGAGAAAAAAATTGAAATGAGATTTTTATTCTTTACTAGCTGGCCCACACAACTTCGTCTGCGTCACATAAGGAAATTTCCTCACTGTTTAAACCTACCCTGGACTTCTACGAATATTTCAAGATTAAAATAAGCCAAATCGGTTCAGTCGTTCTCGAGTTTTAGCGAGACTAACGAACAGCAATTCATTTTTATATATAAGAATAATACTGCATTAAAAAGTAATTTTCTTAAAAAATGTCAGATTGGCCAAACAAGCACTGAGGCGACGATATCTCAAAAAACTAGACATCCTGACAAATAGCCCATAGTAGACAGGTTACGTAGTCGAGACACAAGGATAAATGGGGGTAATTATCCCGCAAGCAAATGGGGGCTTAGGGGGTTAAATAGACGGTGTATCAGTTAAGTTCTAGTTCTTAAGTGCGGTGAGGTCCGGTGTTATGAAGACCTCAATTTTGAGGTAATTTGCTCTTCTTCTTAATTAGTAGTGTGACAAGAGGTGAAACAAAAATGACGTTTCATTTAATCTTTTACTGACTTACATTTTTAGGATTGGTTCAAAAACTTAGCATGATAAGAATTTAGAAATTGGTTGATGAAGTAAAATTAAACACAATACGTTACGCACAATGTTGATTCCAAATTGTTTATTTTAAATTAAGGACACAAACTCGTTAAACCTAATACTGTAACGGAAAAGTACAAGTAACTTAATACATCCTATTAGAAATCTAAAAATTAATAGCATACCATCAATACTACAGAATTGAATTCCTTCAAAATACAACAGAAAAAATATCAACACACACATTACAAACAAAAACATTTTATTTATTGCCTCACATACGAACGATACAATATGTGACATGTAATGTATTGATAAATGTACGAGCTTACATTCTGATTCATGATATTATCTATTGATTGAACAGATAAACGGGTCGGTTAGATAACGAGCATCAATAGTATCGCGTATCGAACTTTTATTTTGGGTAAAATAAATGAAATGAAATATTTATTTAACTAAATTTAGGACATACAATATTAAGCAGTGACCCCTGCACTAGGACAAGCCTGTGTCGCAGGAGGTCTGTGTTAACAAATAATTCTCTTAACCAACATATTAAGACACCAAACATCAAAACAAATTTCCAAGGGTAAATACAACGATATACTTAGAAACAGATTACAAGAAACTAGCAAAAGTGTTTTATTATTAATATTTAGTAAATTTGATGGACGATCAAATACTTTTATTACAAAAATTAAAACGATCGTCTTCCATTCTTGTCCATTAACACAGTTTTAAACACATATCCAAAAGTATATGTTCGATCTTAGCACAGTGCTAGCGTGTACGTGTGGTGCCGACGGAAGATCAGCGTCGCAGCCCCGTGTTGTGCGGTGGTTGTGGCATTGCTGGGTCGGTAACCATTACCGGGCATTGTTATTTTTAGTTTTAGTTTTTTTTTGTTTTTCTGTTCTTTGTTTGATGCTCGGAATAAATTATTTTTGATTTGCTTTGATCTTAAAAAAATATTTAATGGAACCTCATGACAACTATCATCTGACACCAGAATCATTCAAATCAGTCCACCCAAACTAATATTATAAAGGAACAAACATAAAACAGCGAATTGAGTACCTCCTTCTTTTAGGAAGTCGGTCAAAAACAGAAAAAAAAAACTTGAGATCTGTCAAGGGACCGGATGGAACGAAGTTTTTCATTTTCATTTTTTTCATTTTCATTAATTAGTAAGGGAATTGTAATAAAATATTATTCTTTTAAGTTATAATAATTAGTTAGTTTAAAACGTCTGTCTCTCTCTCTCTAATTAGAGTGTCGTTTTAAACTAACTATTTATTATAACTTAAATAAAATATTTTACAGCGCCATCTAGCGATAATCATCTAAAACAAAAAAATTGTCGTGACAACTTTTTCGTAAGAATTTCCGTCTAGTCCCCTTTCGATTTCGAGAACTTCGTTCCAAAACACATCTTTCTGAGAATCCGACGAAATTATGTACCCTAGCAATAAATAAGCGACGTTATTCAATAAATAAGCAACGTATTTCCAGTAGAATATTATAACTAACCGGACACAGTAAAGCAACTGTATTATTTAAGTATGACAATAATTAAGAAGTAAGGGCTACATTGTTACGTTCTATCCTATTGGGAAATTAACAGCAAATTGCAACTAGTTTCCCGTTTCGTGTGGTACAAGGGACAAGCAACTACTTACATGAAATTTGGAACCATTGGGTGTGCAAGTCGTAATCATAAATATACAGGGTGATTTCCTAGTGAGGGTACATATTGAAGGTCATGGTAGCTGATGGCTATATACGAACAGTAAAAGTATTATTACCAAATCGTCGCCTCAGTGCTTGTTTGGCCAATCTGACATTTTTTACGAAAATTACTTTTTAATAAAGAATAAAATTTCCATC
The DNA here is from genome assembly GCA_030269945.2 of Trilocha varians. NCBI lineage: Eukaryota > Metazoa > Arthropoda > Insecta > Lepidoptera > Bombycidae > Trilocha > Trilocha varians. The sequence continues at coordinate 10,490,584 of AP028257.1, forward strand.
CAACTGGTAATATATTTTTTTAAATATTCAATTCTAAAACAATAAAAATCTCATTTTTATTTTTTTCTCAACACGGCACTTAACGAAAATTCCGTGCTTGTGTGCTGTTTCCTGTAAAATTTGCTAGAGTGCAGATTGGCCAAACAAGCACTGAGGCGACGAACTGAAAAATATCTAAAATTCTTGCAAAATGATGGTTTTTCGACAGCTGATGGGTGTGGCGGAGGTGTGGGGTGCGCGAGATCACTGGAGGTCGTTAATCAGAAATTGTTTATGCTTTGTCGAATTTATATTTAAAAAAAAAAGTGTAATGTTACCTATTTTTTGTAATATTCCGTTTTATATATATATTACCTTCTTTAAAAAAACCACTCTGTAGAATTTAGAGAACACAAAGTGGACAAAATCAAAAGATAATGAACAAAAATGAAAAGTCTTCTACTCGTTTTTTTTTCTAGACCTCGTCCATCAAGACCTAGGATGATTCGCCAATGACGAGTGAGACAGATACAAATTAAAAGTCAATGTGACATGTAAAAATAAATATCTCGCTTTGGAATGGACTTTCCTTATCATTGTTGCCTAAACGCTATGACATGCCTTCTTTTACAAAAATACTCTTTAAAATGTTAGGTTATAGGTGCAAGCAGTGTCCTAAGAGCAATGTAAATGTGATCGGTTACTGAAGATTTTAACAATTTAGAAGTTATAAAATAAAAATAAAACTTGAGAGGTGTCAAGCGACGCCAGGATGGAACGAAGTTCCTTTCGATTAATAAGTGAAGGAATTGTAATATTTTTTAATAGGTATTTTCGGTATTTAAATAAAATATTTTGATCACAGCGCCATCTAGCTATAATCATCTAAAACAAAAAACGTGTCGTGACAACTTTTTAGTAAGAATTTTTTCCGTCTAGCCTCCTTTCACGATAAGGAACTTCGTTCCAAAACTGGAATATTTTTTCTTTTGAATTGAACCAAACATAATATCAGATGAAATTAAATTACAGCAATAGAGTGGAAAAACTATTACTATTTAGTAATACACTTGGACTTCATTTATTATTTTCTTGTTAATATGTTGAAACGAAAATAAATATTTTAGTAGGTGTATTTAACATTACACGAGGTGGACCTATGGACTATTGGAGGTAATATAGAGAAGAAATGAAATGAAATGAAATTATTTATGAAATGAAATTATTTATTCTCAACGTTAATGAAATTATCATGCTTGTTGATGTCAAAAGGCTACCACCAGTTCGGAAAAAGAAAAAGCCACTGTCCTGAGAAGAACTGGCAAGAAACTCAGCGGGCATGTCTTTTTTGTATTATTTTTCTGTTTTTTTTAATCTTTTCAACTCAATATTACAATTTTTTGTTACATATTTGACCTAAAAACGAAAGCTTAATTCCCACTTAGTGCAGTCCTCTAGAAAATCACTAATTGTATAATAAGCTTTACTGCACAAACGATTTTTCACAACTTTTTTAAATGTATGCGTATTAAGACTTTGAACGTTAAGTGGAATCTTGTTGTAAAGGCATATCGACAAACTCACAAATGATTTATTGATTTTGCGTAAACGAGTTGCTGGTAAAGCAAGCTTGTGTTTGTTCCGGGTATTAAAGTTGTGCAAGTCTGAAACTTTGGGGAAATCATCAATATTTTTCCTTACAAACATTACGTTCTCTAAAATGTATTGGGATGCAAACGTTAGAATATTTATTTCTTTAAACTTGTCCCTCAAGGATTCTCTTGGGTGCATATTATAGATTGCTCGAATGGCTCTTTTCTGTAGAACAAAAATCATTTGAACGTCGGCAGCATTACCCCATAATAAAATACCATAGGACATTACACTATGAAAATAACTAAAATAAACTAAACGAGCTGTATTTTCATTTGTATATAATCTTATTTTTTTAACCGCGTATGCTGCTGAGCTAAGCCTACTAGCCAACTTACATATGTGAGGGCCCCACTGCAATTTGGAATCTACTGTTATACCAAGAAAAACTGTAGACTCAACAAGCTCCAATGCCTCCCCACTCACCATAACATTACTTTCGACCTGTTTTACATTTGGCAAGGTGAATTTAATACATTTAGTTTTCTTACTGTTCAACAAAAGATTATTGACGCTAAACCAGTTTAGTATGCGGGAGATAGCATTATTCACGTCGTCATAGTCATTCATCTGACGTTTGATTTTGAAAAGTAAGGATGTATCATCAGCAAATAATACTATCTCATGCCGGCATTCCACAAAACTAGGTAAGTCGTTTATATAAACAAGAAACAAGAAAGGACCCAGAATAGATCCCTGAGGAACTCCCATTTTTAAAGGTACGCCAAAAGACCGCTTTCCTTTAACATCAACTTTCTGTATTCTTCCGGATAAATATGAGTCAATAAGATCTAACGAAGAATCCCTAATTCCATAATGGCGTAGTTTCCTTAATAATGTGTCGTGATCAACGCAATCAAAAGCCTTAGATAAATCGCAAAAGACTCCAAGAGCATCATGCGACTCTTCCCAAGCCTCAAAAATATGTCTTATTAAATTTGTACCTGCGCCTATAGTAGAACAACCCCTAGTAAAACCGTGTTGTTTACTGTGTAGCAGGTTATTTAAATTGAAATGATTAAGTAGCTGTTCTAAGATCACTTTTTCAAAAATTTTACTTAACGAAGGTAGTACTGAAATTGGTCTAAAGTTGGAGGGATCCGAGGTACTACCGGATTTAAATAATGGTATCACTTTACTATATTTCATTAGATCAGGAAACACACCCAATTTTATACAATCATTAAATATTGTTGCAAGGTATGGTGCAATTACATCAATAATAGGTTTTATTACTTTCACCGATATTCCCCAAAGATCAGGAGTTTTTTTAACATTAATTTGTTTAAAATTTCTCATTATGTCCATAGCACTAACATTTCTAAATTGACAAAACTAACTCCACATTTATTAACATGTTCTTTTAATAACGATTCAGCAACAGTGGGAGAAGAAATAAGAGACTTTGTAGTGGAAACTGGAATATCTGCAAAATAATTTTCGAATATATTAGCAATTTCTTGTTGCGTGTTTATTATTTTATCATTAATTTTTAACGCAAATTTAGTATCAACGTTTCTTACATTTCCTGTTTCCCGATTAATTATATTCCAAGTCATTTTAATTTTGTCTGATGCATTGTTAATCAGATTAGACAAATGTAGCGACTTAGCCATAGCACAAACTTTTCTAAAAATTTTTGAATAATTACGAACATATTTTTTAAAAGATTCACTACTATTATATGCTTTTTCAGAATAAAGATCATATAATTTTTGTCTACTTCTATGAATTCCAACAGTCGCCCATTCATTAAAAGAACTTTTACCTTTTAAGTTAATCATTTTTGGTGTAAAAGCAACACTAAATTCTTCGTTAATCATGTTAAAGAAAGTTTTATAGAAAACATCTGGATTTTTATTGTAATTTAAGTATGACATTTTCTTAATAATGTTAATTCTAAAACTTTCCATGCGACTATCGCTGATTGGAACAAACTTAAGCTTTTTTATGTCATCAGTATCTGAGCATGACTTAGTTGTAAAGGATAGAAACTGTCCACTGTGATCTGAAGTCAGCTGATTAATTACATTATAATTTCGTATCTTTTTTAAATTTGTGAAAATATTATCTATACAAGTTGCTGTTGATTCAGTAACTCGTGTTGGCTCAAGAAATAAATTTGTAAGGTTATATGACTTTAACAATGTTGTGAACCTAATGGTGGTATTAGTATTTTCTAAAAGGTTAATGTTAAAGTCACCACAAATGCAAATACTCTTACTAGTTGCAGAGAGTTTTACTAGTATATTTTCCATTATATTTTCAAAGTTATCATAATGTGAATTTGGAGGTCGATATGCAGTTACTAAAATGAAGCTATCGAATTCAACCGAGGCCACTTCAATGGTTCGTTCTTCAGAGAGATCGACAATATCGGAGCGTTCTTTACATTTGATATTCTCACTAACAATAATAAGTGACCCGCCACGAATTGCTTTCTCCCTGCAGAAAGAACTTACAACCTTATAACTATCAAAATTTAATAACAGTTCATGTTTTCGAAACCAATGTTCAGTTATACATAGAATATTAATTTTATTGTGCTTTAAAAACAAATCAATTTCAAGTTCTTTGCCTTTCATACCCTGTATGTTTTGATGAACCAGATTTATTACATTAGTTTTACATGAAGCATTGCTGGTAGTTAGGCTGCGTCTAGTATCATTTATTATGATGCCAGAGCTTAACTCTTTTGTCTTTAAATTAAGTTTAAATTTGTTGAGTCAGATTTCAACTTGTCAATAACATTAATTTTCCCCTGCTCAATAGAAGCAGGCTGTGGGTGAATTAATTTTAAAGAAGAACTATTAGTACTAATACTAAATTGGTCATTAATATTATATGCTACCAAAGTAGCTAAATGTCGTTGTGTAAATTTGGATACATACATGGTATCTTGTGTCAATTTAAATCTATTAACAAATTTAGCCATGTCAATTAATAAGATTCCACTACAATTATGTGTAGCATTGTACATGAACATATTTATGTTAAAAATACACTGATTATGTGCTTTGTCTAGGTTACTACAGTATGGGAATGTACATAAAATAATTTTACATTTTTTCTCCGATTGCAAATCAACCAGAAATCGAATACTGTAGTCCAATGATTTTTTGCTAACATTGGCATGACTACCTACCATTACAATTGTAGTGAGAGCGTCACAATGAATTGACTTCAATTTAGCAACTATATTACAGAAGGGAAGGTCTACGTCCAACAGTGAACGTCCACTAAGTGATGTTGATGAGCTTTTTGCCACTAAACTTGTCCTTCTTGAGGCTTGAGGAGGGTCCTTAAAGTTAGGTCACTGGTGACCCCTCAGTGTCCCCTGACATTGCAGAGGTTCATGAGCGACGGTAACCACTTACAATCAGGTGGCCCGTTGGCTCGTCTGCCTACATGGCAATAATAAAAAAACTAAAATGCTTATTCAGACACTCGCTGTTTTCTATAATACTTTCATGCATTTTCAACGGGTTCTTACCACGATATTTAATTGAATTCTTTACAACTCAATTAATTAAATATCGTGGTAAGAACCCGTTGAAAATGCATGAAAGAACTAAAATGCTATTTATTATGAACATAGGTACCTACTTATTAAAAATATGTGCCTTTTAAACTCAATATCTTCTTATATCACAAGTTTTACGTGTGTCTACGTAACAGAAAATACCTATTAACATAATATTTAGATTTTACAAAAAACATGTTCGTACTCATAAAATGTATTCCAACCAAACATCCAAGTAATTATCATGACAAATAACTTCTTACGAATTGGCTCATTTCAAAACATTCCGAAAAGCTCGCTACATATTTTCATAGGAAATTATTCGTCAAGAAAATAATATTATCAACAGAAAAAAAACGTGTTTTGGAAGCCCATCGCAATAAGAAAAAAACTTCTCAAACATTTAACGAATGTAAAGATGTTCTTTGAGTATGTATAATAACAGATAGCCAAATTATTTATTTTATGAGATAGGACTAGAAATAAAAATTGGACAATTATGAAAGAGTAGGCAAAATAGATGTCGGCGCGTATGAAAAATGACTTTGACAAGAGTGACAGTTGTTATGGTCACTCTAGCGGAGCGTCGAGTCTGTGGTAGCGGGGCGGCCATCTTAAAAACTGACTTATTTGAGAGCGGTCGCCGGCGCACCACTCGGTCGACGAATCGCTATCTGTCGCCTCAATCTTTAATTATTTTAAACTGATTAACGTTAATTAGAATATTGTTTGTAAAAGATTATTCAACTGTAAAGTTATTTCGAAGAAGTAAATGGTTTAAGTTTTGAAGACCATCCGTTTCATTCAAATCATCTTTACTGGACTATCCACGCCATAAGCATGGATATAGATAAAAGCACTCGTGCGCTTTTATAGAAAAAAAGTTAGTCATAAATATTTATGCCAAATAGTTTTTAAGGCCTCTGGCACACTGCTCCGCGCTACAAGTTGCTGCCTTACGATGCGTAAAGCAGTTGCTTAAAGCATCATGTCGTCATGTGGAAAGGTTCTTTTTTTACATTTTAAAGTATGGACCCCTAAAATCGCGTCTCAGGGCGTAGCAGTGTGTTCAATAAAAACACACTACCACAGTGTGTGCATTTCAGTGCATTTTTCAAACAATTTGACAGACTTTCATACATTTTTGTGCACGCCCTACGAACGTACGATGTAGGTGTGTTTTTCGCTTAAAACTCTACCGTACCACAAGTACCAAAAAAGTAAGTTTTGATAGTTGCAAAAGAAAATTTGCAGTTTTAACCTAAAACTTGAACAGAAAAACTTTAAAGCATAACAAAACAGAAAAGTCGTGGTGGCAGAGTGGTCGAAGCGCTTCCTTCCGAACGGGAGGTCGCGGTTTCCAATCCGGTCGGCTTGTAATCTAAATGTGAAAAGGATTTATGTGCAATTTTTCACAACACCACTGGCTAAAAACGATGAAGGAAAACATCGTGAGGAAACCTGCATGTCGGAAAAGGGTTCTAAAGATCCTTTGAAGATATGTGAAGTCCCCAATCCGCACTGGGCAAGCGTGGTGGACTATGCCTTATCTCTCTTCTGAGGAGACCTGAGCCCAACAGTGGGCAGTATTGGGTTGGTACAGCAAAACAGATTCGCAAGCCAAAAATCTAAATTTCTATAGTCTTCGTTTACACTAACGTTCGCTGTTATTCTGTTAAAATATTCACTCACACGTAGTTAAACTCAGTTTCTGCTTAACCCATTCCTCTTTGCAACACTCCACAAAACTTTGAAAAAATATTTCTACAACTCGACTTTTTATTTGTACATAGCTTTTTGTTGAGCTTCAGTTTAACTTTAAAACTTTGACGGTAAAGAAAACAATTTTTTTTTCGTAAATATTTTGCTTGTGGATATGCGCAATGAATGTTATTTAAACAGTTTATTTATTTATTACTACATAGTAGGTACACATTGAAGTCGGGGTGGCCGAGTGGTCGAAGCGCTTCCTTCCGAACGGGAGGTCGCGGGTTCAAAACCAACCGGCTTGTACCTCTAAATCTAAATGTGAAAAAGATTTATGTGCAATTTTTCACAACACCACTGGCTAAAAACGGTGAAGGAAAACATCGTGAGGAAACCTGCATGTCGGAAAAGGATTCTAAAAATCCCTTGAAGATATGTGAAGTCCCCAATCTGCACTGGGCAAGCGTGGTGGACTATGCCTAATCCCTCTTCTGAGGAGACCTGAGCCCAACAGTGAGCAGTAATGGTCTGGTACAGTACAGTAGGCATAGACTAACTTACATATTTCATAGAAAACTTTTTAAGTACAAGCTTTTAAGATCCTGGATATCATGTAGCTAATACAAGTAAAACGAGCCCAAACACTATGGGTCTATCTTGTTTAGCACAAGAGTTCCTATACCACGTTCCCAATCCATCATCACGTCAGCGCCATTTTGTCATATTATTGCATTGTCACGCGAACATCTGCGTGCAAAATATCAGCTGAATCGGAAACCGGGAAGTTTGTCAAGCAAGATTCCACTAGAACTTACATAGTTACATCCAGTACAAGTTAATATAAAGCTTGTAAAAAAACATAAAACACTGCTATCGACGGCATTCCATTAAGAACTCTCCTAAAGCTAAATCCCCAGAAACACAAACAATCAAAAATACTCGAACTACGAAACTAAAATCCGACAGAACCCTCTTTAATTACACGTGGGTAACATCAAAGGGAGGAAAAGGGGCGCCCTCAATCCCCTTTCATATAACTAAGGGTAAACAAGTCCTAGATTGTTTGTATCATTTAATAATCTTTCTTATTGAGTGTATGAAGAGAGACTATTGAATATGGATTTAGGGTCCTGTTGTATTCTTTCTAAACCATTTCTGTAGAGGAAATAGGGTATTGGGTGACCTGTACTGTACTGTAACAACCCATTACTGCCCACTATTGGGCTCAGGTCTCCTCCGAAGAGGTTAGGCATAGTCCACCACGCTTGCCTAATGCGGTATGGGGACTTCACATATCTTCAAAGGATTTTTTAGAACCCTTTTCCGATATGCAGGTTTCCTCACGATGTTTTCCAACACCGTTTTTAGCCAGTGGTGTTGTGAAAAATTGCACATAAATCTTTTTAACATTAAGATTTAGAGGTACAAGCCGGTCGGATTTGAACCCGCGACCTCGCGTACGGAAGGCAAGCGCTTCAACCACTCGGAAACCACCACGACTTGGGTGGGTGACCTATTTTTTTTTAATTTCCATGTAAGCCACCTGGGCCACCTGGTCGTAAATAGTTACCTCTGCAATGTCAGGGGGCAATGAAGGTCGCTACCTAAGACCTAACTTTAAGGACCTTACTTACACTGCTGGTCATAGGCCTTGCCTAAACCTCTCCACAACGATCCTGCGCTGTCTGTATCTAGTGACCTCCCGCGATTTGACCAGGTCGTCGGTCCGTCTTGTGGGAGGTCTACCCACGTTACGCCTTTTCGTGGCCGCCACTCCAGAACTCTTCAGCCCCATCGGCCATCCGTTCTTCATTTGCATTTTGAGTAAAATTTTCCAAATTATCTTCGACATACGGAACCCTAAGTAATCTACGATATTAATGCGTTCATTTGTTATTCAGTACCTACGAAATTAAACGGTAGTCATTCGTCTGAGAAGATATTACTTTTTTAATAAATTCTCCGTTATTTTCGAGCCTTATTGATCTGTGAACATTTTCATTTGTTATAAAAGATTCACCTCTTATCAGCTTCGTCTGCGTCAAAGAAGAAACGAGCGAGAAATGAATGAGTCAACAGTGAACCAATGTTTCTTATACAGGGTGGATCTGTAACTTTGGACAATCTGATGTGGGGAAATGACCGGTTGAAATAAAACTTAGAACCACTTATTTTAGGAATTGGATAAAAATAAATTTTCTTCATAGTATGGAAGTCCGCAGCGATAGTCGCAGAAAAAAAAGTTTAACCGATCCAAAAAATAAAAATGGTGCTAAGTTGTATTTCGACAGGTCATTCACCTCACGTCACATTGCCCAAAGTTACAGATCAATCTTATATTAATGTAGTTTAAATATAATTCGTGGATGGAAATGATTTAAAACTAACAAAAGGGGTACAAGCAGAACAAGTTTGTACTATTTTTAAAAACAGTTAACTAATGCATCTATAAGTAGAAGGTCGTCTGCATCACAAACCAGTTAATATATCCAGATTTTGTTATAATACGCTTTCGATTCGATCCCGTCACAAAAACAGTATCTTCGTATTGGGGTTCAGTTCAGAAACACAATGAAAACTCCTTGGTTCACAATAACAGTTTATTCATCTTCCAAAATCAGTATAATCATCCTCCAAAACTCAGTCACAATTACTCCCAACTCTGTTCACTTTGAAATCACGTCAACTACTGTCCTTAAACGATAGTTCACACGCCTTTTATACTTTCTTGAGAAAAAATTCAGATGGCGCCACTAGTATTTCCGTTTTCATAAAAATGTATATTGTAATAAAATTAAAAGAATTTAACAACACTCTTATAAAATGATTCATCACAACCGGAAGTCTTTCCTTTAAATCGATGTAATACCCGCTTCTACAAACAATTAAATGGAATTAGAGACAAGTCACGAAACATTCGAAAGATAGTTCAGATATTTTTGAAATACAGTAATACTCCTCAAAAATAACGTATCTTCCTATTACTTAGAATATTCAAACAACATCAAAATTACTTTCCGATATTAATACAAATCAATTACTGCAAAAAAGTCCTATCAAAAGTTAAAATCAAATGTTAAAAAAGCGTTAAAACATTTGTAAAATAAACCAACTCGAAAACATTCATAAATACAATTCACCAAGAGCTTACAAACTTGTTCAATGATAAATATTTCATGCGCGACTCTCAACTTACCAATTCAATTATTTACATAGAAAAGTTTTTATTCAATTAAGAAACTCATTAATAATTCAACCGACGATCCAATTAAATTGGTTTTAGACGAAAGTATTTGCTTTGGCATCGTGTACTTATCTTTAAACATGGTTTTATAGATTTGTTTGGATAAAGATTTTGGTAAAAATTAAGTGTAGTTCACATTACGCCATGTCACACAACGATCTCGGATGGGACACAGACTTTAGATAAAATATTTATTTTGTAGGATATAGTTCAAATAGCACCATCATGTATGTTTCAAGTTACTCTCGCACAACTAGAACTAGAGAATTTATAAAAACTTGAGAGGTGTCAAGGGACACCCGGATGGAACGAAGTTCCTTTCGATTGATTAGTGAGAGAATTGTAATAAAATTTTATTAATTAAGGTTATAATAATTAGTTAGTTTAAAACGTCTGTCTCTCTCTCTCTTTCTATAACTAAAAAAAGATATTTTGATCACAGCGCCATCTAGCTTTAATCATATAAAACAAAATAAGGATTTGTTTTAAAAGATTTTAATCACAGCGCCATCTAGCGATAATCATCTAAAACAAAAAAAGTGTCGTGACAACTTTTTCATAAGAATTTCCGTCTCGCCCCCTTTCGATAACGCGCGATAAGGAACTTCGTTCCAAAAATACTTCTCATTGATGCAAAATCTCATTATATGTTTTTTATTGAAATGATAGGTTATCAAGTTTAGTTCCCACTTGATAATAAGTAGGCACTGTTCTTATGAACCTTTGTAGTTTTACCTAAAATAATCCTAGATCTTAATATAGTAGACCTATTGTTATGTTTAGGGCAGTCAATAACACAACTATATAAAATCCAGGATTTTACATTCTTTCTAAAACACCCTAAATAAATGTAAACCTTCTTTAAAATGAGCAGTTTCGTAGTTCATCTGGAAAAATAACTATCTTTATTTCAAAGCGAGTTTTTCCGCAAACCCACTCATAGTTTTTTACGGTACAACAATTCACTAAACTAAAATCGTTTAAGTTCCTCAACTAGTTCGAACAAACTATTCGAGCTCTGTATTTTCACAATCAAATTGCTTAACATCCAACGTACGGACAGTCCATTCAAACACAGCATAAAACAGAAGGCAAAATATAAAATTCGTAAAAATAGTATTTGTATGTTTGTCCTTTATAATCATCATCATCATCATCATCAGCCCACACTCGTCCACTGCTGGACATAGGCCTCTCCCAAAATACGCCACTGAGCTCGATCTTCTGTTCGTCTCATCCAGTTGTTACCGGCCACCTTTCTTAGGTCATCGTTCCATGTAGCAGGGGGGCGCCCAATAATAGGGGTCCTAGGGGGGTCCTAGGGGGGGGGGTTGGTCCTTTATAATATCATGTGTTTATTTTGTGCATCAGTCAAATCATTTTACTGAGTTAGAACGACAAATTTTAGACAGATGGTGACTGAAAAGAAATAAATAATTTAACGGACACAAAAATACCAATATGTCAAAATAGAGAAAAAAAATGTTTTATTCCTATAGGGTCACAACCAAGCATTTTCTGCTGGTAACAATCAGCGCAAAGGCAGCACTGATCTTCACTATAACACAATCGTTTTCGGGGATCATTACATGGGATTCATTCTTATGATCAAGTGAAAAATGGGGGTCCAGTTGACGTGATCTTACTCTATACAAATTTGAGATAATATTGGTGACATTATCACTCCAATGTAAATGAACAGAGAGATGTGGCTACCGGACTTGTGGTTCCTAGTCTTGGAAGGCGAAGCTCCATTGCGAGTACACTATCTCGCAGGAGGTGGCGGTGCGAGTTGGGTTAGCCTCAGCTGGTGTTCGAACGCTGAGCGTGAGCGGCAGGAGGTTTTAGTGCGGTTTGACACCTCCATACCCCACACTGCGAGGCGATTTCCTTTAGACAAAAAAAACCTTATGGCGAATGTCGTTTCATTGATACTTCTGCTCAGTAACTGTTCTGTGATTCCACAGAGTTTTGATTAAAAAACGACTAGCGCAAACGAACTGAATATTCCAATCAAAATACGTATCCTTTTTAGTTATAAAAACATCGAAATACTGTTTTGAATACTGAGGAAGATTAACTCAACTAATTTGAGTAGATCATTGGACAATTTGAAAACCGGTACCTCATCAATGCCAATGACTTTTTCTTGGGCTAATATAATTACTGGCGCGACGGGAAAGAGTGCCGTGGGCGTAATGCGTCGTGCCGTCCCGTCCCTCATAACCCCGTGCTGGGTTTTGGCTTCAGCCGGGGTTCGGACGCTGAGTGTGAGCGGTTGGAGGTTTTAGTGCGGTTCAACTCCCACACACAGGGGGTCCGGTGATTTCTTCCAACTAAAATAAACTTATTACAAACACCTTTTTTGAGTAGTAAGAAAATGCGGATGTCGAACCGCACTAAAACCTCCTGTCCGGGATTGTGCGGGGTGACGCGACGCGTTGCACTTCAATAATAATTATTAATCTCCAACTAGACCACTTACAAAACTATTAAACGGGTTCTTATTATTCAATAAGTTACATATTTCAACTCTGTTACAAGTGAAGTAGATAACCACGAGTGTTTAACACGTTCACTGCTAACCGAGGACTAAATGATTCCTCCTGCAGCTTTCCTGTGGTGTGAAGAGCATAACTGTTAAATGAATTGGGGCCTAATAGACCGCGTGACCGCAAATCAGAATTGAAGAGATCCGCAGAAGGACTAAAGTAACCGACAAAGACCGAAGAATTGCATCTTTGAGGTGGCAATGGGCAGGACACATTGTGCGAAGAACGGATGGCCGGTGGGGCTGAAAAGTTCTGGAGTGGCGGCCGCGAACCGGCCGTAGGCAATGTTGGTAGACCCCCCACAAGATGGACCGACGATCTGGTCAAGATTGCGGGAGGTCACTGGATGCAGATGGCGCAGGACCGGTCGATGTGGCGAAGTTTGAGGGAGGCCTATGTCCAGCAGTGGACGTCTATAGGCTGATGATGGTGATGATGAGACCGCGTGTCGGTCGCTAACCAAACGTCCGGTCATAGTGCGGGCCGATTACACCTCAATTATACAAAAAATAGTCTCATAGTGAATGTATTAAAGATACTCCAACTTGATACTCAAACATCTCCCTTAGATCTGACAACATCTAGCATATAATTTGGCCAAACATTGTGGCATATTAAATTGGCCAACTACGCCAACACAATGGCCCTAAGGGACACCGACAAAGTCTAACATCCACGAAAACCAATAAGGGTGCCTTACAAAGCGTCAATCAAGGGTAATTACCGCTAGGGGTGGCCACAAAAGGATGAGTACCCTTCCGCTCGGACTCATTCACACCTCAACGGACTGTTCATGTGACAACCCTAGTTTCTGTGTTGCCAATATATGAGGTCCAGAATTGTGGGGATTTTTTTTGTGAATGGAATTACGTTTTCTGTAAATTTTAAATGTGACTGTTATATATATTTAATGTATAATTAAGTTGATTATAAGCAAACAGTGTTAGCGAAAGGTATACAGTTGCTTATTAATAAAATGAAATTAATCAATTTGTGGTGGGTTTTGGAAAGAATACAATATTTTTTTCCCATTTTTTTCGGGAAAATTCTAAAAGTCACAGGGAAATTTGATTTCGTATTCTGGCAACACCACCATGCTGTGTGCTTTTAACTCGTATTGCTTTGTGTTGCGTTCTATTTAACATGTGTTCGAACAGATCCTTCATATATGTATGTTTGTATCTTGATAATATAATGAAGGGATTAGGGAGATGGGCTCTTTTTTTTTATTGACCGACTTCTGGAAAAGGAGGAGGTACTCAATTCGTCTGTATTTTTTATGTTTGTTCCTTCATAACTTTGGGTAAACCGATTTGAATGATTCTGGTGTCGAGTGAAGGTGATGGTCGTCCGAGTTTTTTTTAAGATCGAACTAGTACTTTTCACACGCTTAATAATAAACTGACCTAACTAAAAAATGTGGATTTTTGGGAAATCGCAAAAACATTTTTGATATTCACAACTTAAGTAAATACCTTCGCTCATGGACCTCGGCAATGTCAGAGGACACTGCGGGAACACCGACTACGACCTAACTTTAAGGACTTTCCTCAACCTTTGTTTGAAGAAGGACAAGTCACAGCTCTCAGGAAACACCGAGGAGTTCATTGGTTAACCTAGCATTTAGCTGAGTCTCGACTGGTTTGTGGTGGAAAATTTGTTGTGTCATTATCATCATCATAGCCTATAGACGGCCACTGCTGGATATAGGCCTCCCCCTAAACCTCGCCACATCGACCGGTCCTGCGCCATCCAGTGACCTCCCGCGATCTTGACCAGATCGTCGGTCCATCTTGTGGGGGGTCTACCAACGTTGCGCTTACCGGTTCGTGGCCCCATCACCACAATGTGTCCTACCCATTGCCACTTCAAAGATGCAATTCTTTGGGCTATGTCGGTTACTTTAGTCCTTCTGCGGATCTGCTCATTTCTGATTGTTCTGATCTGTTGTGTCAATCGTCCTAAATTATGTTTGTATTTTTTTTTGTTTCCATCATAAATAAAGCTATGTCTTTGTCTAAATTGGAATATTTTTTAAGCTATTAAATAAATACCAATTCCTCTTCATACTCCATTAAACTTTCTGACTCAATAAATATAGTCTAGTTAAACTTGATAGAGGTCGTTTAGTTTTATTACCTAGTTTAGGTTTTATATCACTTAGAACACCACTTGATTCTCGATTGGGTATGTCTTAACAAGAAAAGGAACCATACCATTCCGATTTGGAATGGACTCCCGTCCGCGGTGTTCCCAGAGCGCTATGACATGTCCCTCTTTAAACGAGGTTTAAGAAAAGTCTTGTATGGGTAGGCGGTAGATAACGGCCCCTCTTTGCCCTGGCATTGCAGAGGTTCATGAGCGACGGTGACCGCTTACCATCAGGTGGGCCGTATGCTCGTTTATCTACTATGCAATAAAAAAAAATAAAAAAAAACTAGCTTTGTGATATTTCCAAGCTTTATTTTAACTTGCACTGGATGAAACTATGTAAGTTCGGGTGGAATCTTGCAAGTTAAATTGCACAAATTTTCCGGTGTCCGATTGAGCTGACCTTTTGCACGCAGATGTATATCGCGTGACAATGCAATAATATGTCAGAATGGCGCTGATCTGATTATGGATTCGGGAGGTGGTGAAGAATTCTTGTGCTAAACGAGATAGACTCATCGTGTTTGAGCTCGTTTTACTTGCACTCTACTGCTACATGATATCCAAAATCTTGAAAGCTTGTATTTAAAAAGTTTTCTTTTAAATAATTTTGTAATTATTGTTCAAATGGTTTCTAACTTTACGTACCTTTGCCTATCCATAATGATTATAATGTGAAGTCCCCATCTGCCAACTGTATCACTTTACCAGTAAATTGTTTTAACGAGTATGAAACATGCACAACAGTAAACGAACACTGATTGTTTAGATATTGGTCGGATATTGATGTTGGAGAGCTGGTGGTATAGGGTGGGCAATCTAACGTTTGCATTTTGAACTATGAAAATGTGTGTGTGTGTGTCAGATGAAGCCCATTTTCACCTCGGAGGCTATGTCAATAACCAAAATTGTCGCATCTGGGGTTTGGAAAATCCACACGTCACCATTGAGAAGCCAATGCACCCACAACGAGTTACGGTTTGGTGTGGGTTTTGGTCCGGCGGCATCATTGGAAAATAAGCAAGGAGCCGCCGTTACGGTTAATGGCGAGCGTTACCGTGCCATGCTCAACGTATTTTTGTTTCCAAAAGTTGAAGAGTATGACATGGACGACATTTGGTTTCAACAGGATGGCGCAACATGCCACACAGCCAACATGACAGTGGAACTTTTGAAAAATGCAAACTTTATATGGCCCTTAGAACTTCTTTAAAAGAATAATGTGATGTGTTGTATAACGGCAACTAGTATAACGACAAAAACACCCACATTATTTTTAAGTTCACAAAATTTCCCAAAAAAGTCGACATTTAACAAACAAATTACCTAACACAATAATAATATAATTGATATCCACAACGAGCCCACAAACTGCCCTATTACTACACCAAAATGGCGGAACCCCAGACCCTATCCCAATCAGTAAAATGGCCATTAAATTATTATATCGTATGCGTAATATCTCCCTGAATTAAGTTAAATAAGTGGAACAAAGCCCAGCCCTGCGGTGGTCCTATTTTTAGACGCGGACTACACGCTTGGCATTTTGTTACCGCATTGCAGAAACGAAAAGATTTGACATTTATAAGTACTTTTGGAGGTTTTAGATACGTAGTTCTAGTAGACATAGTTTTTTAAAACTTTTATTTAACTTGTGACGGATGTATAGTTGGGGGTAAGAATAAATGCACTCCGACTTTTAAAAAGAGAGCAGTTTTTAGCTTCGGATCTATAGAGCGCTTTCTCTGTCGCACACAGCTTTGTGGTATTCATTGTCAACTAAATATTTTTACATAATTTCCTAAAAGTAGGTATGTATTTATTCTTGCCCCAACTATAACTATGTATCTATGTAAGTTCTGTTGGAATTTTGCGAGTTGAATTTGACCACCTTCTCAAAGTTCGATTGAGCTGAATTTTGCACGCATATTTTTATCACGACCGGTCGTTGTGGTGAAGATTGGGGTGGCCTATATCCAGCAATAGATGTCTACGTGCTGATGTGATGATGATGACGATGATGTGTATCTTATAAATTTCTTTAAACACTGGCAGTTATCTACATCACTTACACTATTACTGAACGGGTTCTTACCACGATTATTTTTAATCGAGAGGTCCCGATATTTGAGTGAGTGAGTCCCGAGTGTTAGACGAAAATAAAGCCAAAAAATCTAGTTTTGAGACGGCAGCCGATACTGTCAGTGTGGTACGTCGAAATGTGAGTTCGAGTTCCAGTGGTACCGGCAAACGAACGAGAAAGCGGGTAGACAGATTTGTCTGCTCTTAAATGACCTACCCGCAGTTCTTCAGTCTTCCCGTGATCATGGCGCTTGAAATAGTGCTGAAATATCGGGACCTCTCAATTAAAAATAATCGTGGTAAGAACCCGTTCAGTAATAGTGTAAGTGATGTGTATCTTAGATTCAAAGCTTGAGAAAAGTCCTTGGTAAGGTTCAGGTGGCCCGTTAGCTCGTAACAGGACAAGAATATATCTGCATCATCGGCGTCACACTGCATACAATTTCACTATATCCTACTGCACCAAAAAGTAATTAACACCTAATTTAGTACGTTCAATTAGTTCTCAGCGACAGTTAAATTAGTTGCAAGTATTTACTTGAGATAAAGTCCCGAAGCGTTTCTGCTACTGCAGTTGAGTTTAAACTGTTTTGATAATTTGAAACAGCGCGGAATTGCTTTTGTTTGCTTGAACGGGAATTTGAATATGTTATGTTCGTTTGTGTGTAAATTTAATCTTTGTTTTGACCGACTTTCAGAACAGTATTCAAGTTAAATATAATTTTTGTTTGGGTTTGCTGTAATTCATTACTGCGATAAGCACACGCATATTTTTTTAAAATATTATTTATCATTTTTTCTGTAATGAATTAAAAAAAATTAGTGCGAGTAAAAATAGTAAAAACTTTTTGGATGAATCGATTTTGATGATTCTTATTTAATTTTACAAATTTCTTTAAATACTCGCGGTTATCTACATCACTTACACTATTACTGAACGGGTTCTTACCACGATTATTTTTAATTGAAAGGTCCCGATATTTCAGCACTGTTTCAAGCGCTGATCACGGGAAGACTGAAGAACTGCGGGTAGGTCATTTAAGAGCAGACAAATCTGTCTACCCTCTTTCTCGTTCGTTTGGTACCGGCAATTGAAATAGTGCTGAAATATCGGGACCACTCAATTAAAAATAATCGTGGTAAGAACCCGTTCAGTAATAGTGTGTGATTTAATTTTCTGTTTTGTGAGTGACATCTTACCTAAACTCACTAAAAACAAAAGACGATTTTTCAAATTGTGAAACTAACTCTATACCTCTGAGTTTACATCCTAAAACATCTCAAAAATTAATATTACTTTTGCATAGAATATCATGGAAAATCACTTAAAGCATTCTAAATTCCTGGTTAGGTTGGTAATCCCGCCGGTGAACACAAAATCACGTCGACCATCTCGTCAACCACAAGAGGTTTCTCACTCAACTGGGATGGCTTAAGTGATAATACTAGTAATTTTACACTGTTTTTGTTCCTTATAATTACTGTACATTTGTCTAAATTTATTAATATTCATTTTAATTAAATTTAAGTCGTAGTGATCGAGTGGTTGAAGCGCTTGCCTTCCGTACGGTCCCGGGTCCGGTCAAAGGAAAACATCGTGAGGAAACGTGCATGTCGGAAAAGGATTTTAAAAATCCTTCGAAGATATATAAAGTCCCCAATGTGCATTGGGCAAGCGTGGTGGACTATGCTTAACCCCTCTTCGGAGGAGACCTGAGCCCAGCAGTGGGCAATAATGGGTTGTTACAGTACAGTGCAGTATTTATTCACGATAACGTCATCTTTATGTCCCTCGCATAGTATTTATCTGTATTTCATTATCATGATGAATTTTCATAACGATCTTCACTCGTCATTTCAGGGTAATATCAAATCCCTAATATTCATTGAAAAGCCAGAAAAACTAAGCATAAAATCACTTTAAACCATTCAGTTATAATTTCATCTAGCTTCTGCAATACCGATGAAAAACGACTGTGAAAAGCACAATACAAGAACGACCAACCCTCTGAAATAGGGCTGCCACGTTCACAAGTTTTTGATTTTTCTGATGCATATTTTTTTCAGGAATTATTTAAAACTAGCAATTTCGTCTGCGTCACTTTCAATAAAAAAGTAGCCTATGTTCTTTCTCAGGGTCTAAAGATTGCTTTTGCCAAATTTCATCAAAATCGGTTGAGAGGTTCAAGCGGGAAAGCGTAACAGACAGAAAGAGTTACTTTCGCATTTTTAATATTAGTAGGGATTAGTATGATTGATATTTTTTTTTTTACAGTCTCACAACTCATACCCAAAGCTTATAGCAACCAAGAGATTGCTGTATTTGCTGATTACCTCAAGATTACCTTCACTGTTTTAGCCAGTGGTGTAATGATAACTGTCATACATAGTTTTTCAGATACTATTCAAATTTTAGGTTTGAATCTTTTTGAATTTTCGAATGCAGTATTTCCGTTCAAAAATGGAACGTCTCTTTTCCGCCAAATTTGGTAAAATCACTATTTGGATTAAATACCTTCTTTGCCTCCTTTTTTTTTCAGATGGAGGATATCACCGAATCCGGGTATGTGGGAGTTGAACCGCACTAAAATCTCCAAACGTTCACACTCAGCGTCCGAACGTTTGGAGGAACAGCGCGACGCGTTACGCGCTCGGCACTCTTTCCCGTCGCGCCGCCCCGACGGTGACCGCTTACCGTTTATTTATCTTGCAATAAAGAAAACATATATATTACTACGTTTCAATTAATTTGTGTGTCAAATAAAGATTACTTTCTTTCTAACAACATTAGCGACGCTCCGTCCCCGGACGCCGAACCGGTAGCCGCTGGCGAATACGGCCACCGGCTCTCTCGGCCTTCTTTGCCTCAAAACCTTTTTGCCAATTAAGGAACTATTTAAAAACTTTTAACTTCCAAAGTTGGATATTGGACAGTGTACATCCCTACTCCGAGATTTCATTAAGCGTCAAGGAGGTCTTATTGAAAATTCCTGTTATAGTGCAAGCGGTTGCTTTGTCATCGTCGATTTTCATTTGTTCCGGGGTCAGATGGCTGTGGTTTATATTTAATTTAAATCTTGGTGTTTGTTTCTAGATTTTATCACAGAGTAGTTTTTTAATAAATTCATCTACGTCATATAGGATAAATAAGACGGAAAAAAAACATACAGATGAATTGAGTAGGTATCTACTCTTTTTTGGAAGTCGGTCAAAAAGAAGATTTACTATGCTAATATTATAATGTCGTGATGTTTGTGACGTTGTAGAGGTAATCTTTGGATCTACTGAATCGATTTCGAAAATGCTTTAACTAATAGGAAGCTATGTTATTTTAAGTGTCTTAAGCTATTAAATATTTCTCAAAATAAAGTGAAGTAAACTGGTAAATCTTCCCTCCCTATAGCAGAACCTTAAAAAATAAAATCATAAATTCACTTCAAATTCTCTGCATGATAAAACGCTGATTTGTGAAGAGGAAATTCCTTGGACCGTTTAAAAAAACATTCAAGGATGTATTTTTCAAATTACTTGAGAACATAAACCGAACGTTTTACTTTTCAAATAAACCACGAACAGAAATGTCTCTGATAATAATATTTCAAAAGCGAGAGAATTTCAATACGTTTAAAAACACAATCACAGGCAATGGAGTTGGAAGTTATTTGAGGAACAAGAAAAACTGTGGAGTTTTATGTGGCTTGATTTTTTTTTATGTGTAACATATTTCTCTTCTTGGATCAACTGTATTTACTGAGAATAAGGCAAAAATGTTCATACTCATATAAATTAAAGCCATAGAATTATTAGAAAATGAAGCCAATTTAAACTACACCGATCATGCGTAACTCGTTTTAGTTATCTTGAAGCACTCTACATGACATCCAGGATTTCAAAATAAAGAATTTTATTTAAAAGTTTTTACTAAATTTATTTTAAAACTTTTTAAATGCAAGCTTTTAAGATCCTAGATATCATGTAGCAGTAGAGCGATAGCCAATGCAAGTCAATACATAGCCCAAACACGATGGGTCCATCTTCTTTAGCACAAGAGTTCCTATGACTACCTTCCAACTACACTCATCAGATCAGCAGCCATTTTGTCATATTAGTGTATTGTCACGCGATATACATCTACGTGCAAAATATCAGCTCAATCGGAAACCGGGAAGTTTGTCCAATGTAGTGGTAATGGTAGTAGCCTTTTGACATCAACAAGCATAAGAATTTCATTAACGTTGAGAATAAATAATTTCATTTCATTCCAGCTTACATCCAGTGCAAGTTAACATAAAGCTTGTAAAAACAGAATGAATTCGACTCCACCGTCATTGTTCAAAGTTAAAAGTTTGTAAAAAGCAAATCTGGGTTCGGTTTTTTATTCGCGCCGGTACACCCAGTCGTTCGTGATCTTCACAGCATCATTATCTCACGTTTCAACGATTATTCTAATAGAATACATTTATTCAAAGCGGTTTACACGGTCTTATACAAGTCATTGATTAGTAGAACTTGTTACTAAGACTTTGTTTTCTTGTAAAAAAAGACGTTTGCAGAATCGGACGGTTATCAAGTAAACTGTTTTGTTAATACTTTCATGCATTTTCAACGGATTCTTACCACGATATTTAATTAATTGTCTCGATATTTCAACGTTGTTGCAAACGTCATGATCACGAGAAGACTGGATACTGCGGGTCGATTTAAGAGCAAACAAATCTGTCTACCCTCTTTCTTGTTCGCTTTTGGGTAGTACCACTGGAACTCGAACTCACATCACGACACACCACTGTATCTGTTTTGTTAATCCCCGCATATTTCGTTGAACTGATTTTGATTCTTCTGATGAAAATTGATTGACGTTATGAGGTCACTGGATGCAGATAGTGCAGGACCGACCGTGGTGAAGTTCTACCCTGTTGTTCTATCCGAAGGTCCTTTTTTTTCAAACTATAAGATTGCACGATTTAACGTGTGGTAGCGTATAGCTCTCTTTTGGTTGAACCGATTTCATTGATTTTTTTTGGAACGAAGTTCCTTATCGCGCGTTATCGAAAGGGGGCTAGACGGAAAAAATCTTACGAAAAGTTGTCACGACACTTTTTTGTTTTAGATGATTATTGCTAGATGGCGCTGTGATCAAAATCTTTTAAAACACGTTCCTTATCGCGCGTTACGTTAGGAAAAAAAAATATAAGGTATATTTTAATCGAAAGGACCTTCGTTCTATTCGGGTGTCCCATGACACCTCTCAAGTTGTTTGTTCTATCCGAAGGTCCTATTTTTTTCAAACTACAAGTTTACACGATACACGAACCTATTTCATTGATTCTCTTTATGTAGATACTTTGGACATTATCTCATACAAATTGATTAATAGATGTTTCTCATGAACAATGGAACTTCTAAATATCATTCTGACGCTCTTCATTAAAATATACATTTCTAAATAACCTAAGTGCAGTGTTTTCTTACTAACTTTTAAAAATAAAAGCAAAATAATTTAACGAGTTCGTTTCAGTAAAGTCTCATTGTTGTGTTTTCTAAGTACTGTTCTTAACGTTCTTCTGTAAAGTTTGTGATGCAGTCTTACGGTGCAACTAATACTTTTTCATGTTAAATTAGTCCTTATCTCTTTGAGGATAGAGGTTGAAATCGCATGTGTCTTGTGGGATGAACCTGGGATTAAGTATTGAGGTAAGAGCGTTTCGTACGTAAGAGATGCAATTTTATTTTTTTTTAATTATATAGGGTGGGCCAATCTAACGTTTGCATTTTGAACTACTGTTCACAGCTCAAATGTCATTCAATTTGTGTTCATAATTTAGTTAAAAGTTTGACATTTACGAAATGGGACGTTTTCGGTTCGCCCAATGGGCAGAAGATCGTTTGGCCGAAGATGAGCATTTTTACCGAAAAATCGTATTTTCAGATGAAGCCCATTTTCACCTCGGAGGCTATGTCAATAAGCAAAATTGTCGCATCTGGGGGTCGGAAAATCCACACGTCACCATTGAGAAGCCAATGCACCCACAAAGAGTTACGGTTTGGTGTGGGTATTGTTCCGGCGGCATTATTCGAAAATGAGCGAGGAGCCGCCGTTACGGTCAATGGCGAGCGTTACCGTGCCATGCTCAACGAATTTTTGTTTCCAAAAGTTGAAGAGTATAACATGGACGACATTTGATTTCAACAGGATGGCGCAACATGCCACACAGCCAACATGACAGTCGAACTTTTGGAAAATGCAGACTTTATATGGCCCACACCTTACCTTAAAAAAGCTGGCAAAAAGCCCATTTTCAAGTAAGTAGTTACGATTGTTATTATACTTAACTTACTTAAAAATAATCTGCAGAAATGAAAACGACTGACATCCATTTGTCCAGAGTAGCACAAAAACTACCAGTTAGATCGTTTTAAAATCCTTTTTGCCCCGAATCGGAATGGACTCCTGTTCTCGGTGTCCCCGGAGCACTATAAAATGTCCCTCTTTAATCGAGGTTTATAAAGAGTCCTGTATAGGTGACATATGACGGCCCCTCATTGCCCTGGCATTGCAGAGGCTCATGAGCGACGGTGACCACTAACCATCAGATCGGCCGTAAATTCGTTTATCTATCTAGCAATCAAGAAAATGTAAATAGCACGATAGCACTTAATTAATACATAAAAGCTCAATACATAAAGCTTAATACATAAATGATCAAAAACTAAACCTAATGATCGAAAATGTATTATACAACTACATGAGGACCCTCAGATAGCAGGAAAACAAAACGTGAGATCCTCAAAAAGAATACGACTCAAACAGGAATTCAAGATGGCGCTTCACTAAGAGTACACTCTCCAAAATCTACGCCTACGTCCATGTGCTACTTAAAACTGTTGTTAAGCCACGCCACGGGTTAATGTGAACTCATAATCACGACACAGTCTCTTGTTTACATTACAATGTAGCTGAAAGTTGTAAGAAAGAAACGTAAAGTCCGAGAGGAATCTTATTTAACCCTTTCAGGACAATAAGATGGCTGAGACTAAATAAGATGGCGAATACTACACAATATTTAAGTTATTCAGTAAAGTAAGAGATATGACTAGAAAAACATAGTAGGGTGTACAAATTTCCAATAAATTTCATGGGAAACATTTTAACACAACGTTAGGTACGTTTGTCATTCATTAAAAAAATATCGATTCAATAATAATCAATAACGATTTTTGTAGAAGGGAAAAATATTTCCTTTGGGCGTGAAAGGGTTAATCAAGGTTTAAGGGAAGTTCTGTTCAATTTACGAAAAATATCATAATGCAGTATTATTAAACATCAAAAATGAACTGTTTCCTTTCAGCAAAACATCCTATCTCTAATATTTAAGGCACTTCTCGTTCATGTCGCATAGTTTTGGGACACCCTGTATAATATGACCTCTCAATGCCTAAAATGCCATTGCAAAGACTAACGAGCAATGGTAACCCCACCTAAAATCAGGGAGGTCGGGTTTATCATGCTACCTCTACCTATACTTTTTTTTCTCTAAAGGTTTATAAATATCTAAATATAATATTTTTACAAATCGATTGGGTCCAGGAACTCGTATACCTTTTCATTCTGAAATTAAAATAACACTTCATATTATAATTGATATCATAATTAAATAAATTCTAAAACTATAGCAATAATTAATTAATTAGAATGAAGTTCCTTATCGCGCGTTATCGAAAGGGGGCTAGACGGAAATTCTTATGAAAAAGTTGTCACGACACTTTTTTTGTTATAGATGATTATATATCGCTAGATGGCGCTGTGATCAAAATATTTTATTTAAAAAATTAAAGTTTTATTACAATTCCCTCACTAATCGAAAGGAACTTCATTCCATCCGGGTGTCCCTCTCAAGTTTTTCTATCAATTAATTATTAATTAAGAATTAAATTCAACCATAGGTACTCACTAAATTTCAAAATAATATTCTAGGCCACTTTCAAACAGCTAATACTGTACTCAAACTAAATATTTAAAACTCAATTACCTAATTAATATTAATATAACTAAGCTAGACTTAGGCCTAAATCAGCAAATGCTTAATTTAATTCGTTAAACCCCGTTTTTCGCTAAGTGAAGAGTTAACTAATGTTCCAAATGTCAGGCGCTTGGCACACGTTCCCAGATTAATGAAACAGGCAAAATATCATTTATCTTTTAGGATCTTTTGTAAGGAAACTTAGATAGGTACTTTTATTTATGATGTCAGTCTCAAGCATTTAGTCTTGAGAAAGGAAATTAAGCAAAAATGAGTTATTTAGATACATTCAGAATCTAAAATACAAATTTCTTTAAATACTCGTGGTTATCTACATCACTTAACGGGTTCTTACTACTTCTTACCACCGGCAAACGAATGAGAAAGAGGGTAGACAGATTTGTCTGCTCTTAAGTAATCTACCCGCAACACTCAGTGTTCCCGTGATCATGGAGCTTGCAACAGTTTGAAATATCGGGATCGATCAACTAATAAAAATCATGGTAAGAACCCGTTGAGTAATTGTTAAGTAAACTAAAAAAAATATTTTACTTTTTAAAATAAAATTGTAAACAATAATACTTTCACCCTTCCTTGTTCCTTTTTATTGATCAACATAACATTCTGTAATAGAGACATATTAGTCCCCCCATATCGGCGACACGCGGTCCCATCTTGGCGGGCTTCGGAGAGCCCGCCGACCGAGAGAGCCGGTGGCCGTATTCGCCGGCGGCTACCGGTTCGGCGTCCGGGGACGGAGCGACGGGAAAGCATGCCGATGGCGTAACGCGTCGCGCCGTCCCTCCAAACCCCGTGCTGGGTTCTGGCCTCAGCCGGGGTTCGGACGCTGAGTGTGAGCGGTTGGAGGTTTTAGATCCGGTGATTTCCTCCAACTGAAAAAAAAAAAAAAAAAAAAAAAAATGTCCCCCCATATTTAAAAAAAGTCTTACTTTTTCTTAAAATGTAGTATGTCTTTCAAATATTCCGTTGTTTCGGAATCTATCAATACAAACAAAAAAACAAACTTAAAAAACAACTAAATATTTTTAGGATTTTGGGGATCAAGAAGACTAATAGTCGTGGTGGCCGAGTGGTTGAAGCGCTTGCCTTCCGTACGGGAAGTCACGGGTTCAAAACCGGCCGGCTTGTACCTCTAAATCTTAATATGAAAAAGATTTATGTGCAATTTTACACAACACCACTGGCTAAAAATTGTGAAGGAAAACATCGTGAGGAAACCTGCATATCGTAAATGGGTTCTGATTTTTAGAGATATGTGAAGTACAGGCGATCAAGCTTCATGAAAAAACGGAAGTACCTACCTCTTTCACTTTTACTTTACTTACATACATATCCATCAATCTCAACCTCGTAGCATATTCTTAAATCTCGTAAGTGCACCTAATACTCAAAGTTCGGGGCAATATTGCCGAGTTTTATTGCCCACAACGAGACAAGTTTGCCCGAGGACTCTCGACCCAGCACGGTAAAGTTTTCTCTGAAGGGACGTCGTGACATCTATACCGGAGAATGTTTATATGTTGACGTATTTCCTGTAAAGATGAAGTCATTAATAAATCTCTTTAAACACTCGCGGTTATCTACATCACTTACACTATTATTAAACGGGTTCTTTCCAGGATTATTTTCAATATCGGGATGATATTTCGGCACTGTTCCAAGTGCCATGATCACGGGAAGACTGAGGAACTGCGGGTAGGTCATTTAAGAGCAGATAAATCTGTCTACCCTCTTTCTCGTTCGTTTGCCGGTACCACTGGAACTCGAACTCACATTTCGACATACCACACTGACAGTATCGGCTGCCGCCTCAAATCTAGATATTTTGGCTTTATTTTCGTCTAACACTGGATTCCACATACCGACAAGTGGAAAGAACCCGTTTAGTAATAGTGTAAGTGAGGTCAATAATAGCTCTTAAAAAACATTTTTCTAGACTTTATTCCGCATCTAATGAGCTATTGTACAGATATTTATACGGGATTTATGTCTATTAACTTGTTGACTAGACCATAAGTGTAGTATAGTATGTATGTATTTTTATTTCTTGATGAACCGATCTTGATGACTCCTTTTAGTATAAAGATACTTCAGATATTTCTCTCCTATATGTGGCAAAGAAATATACACATAAAACGTCCACTTCAATCATTCTATCTATTTAAAAAAAACATGATAATCTGTTGCGTAGTTTTATATATTTCAGCAAGCAAGGAACGACTGTTTTATAGTATGTAGTGATTGCATTTATTTATTTAATACTTTATTGTACACCAGGTAAGAAAATTACACTGACTTATAGTAATTAAAAAATAAGCACAAAAGGCGAGCTTAACTCAAAAATGAGTTTTCTACCAGCAAACCTAAGAAAAAAAAACAGATATGACATCTTACAGAGAGGTAGTGAAGTGCACTAAATAAACTATACAAATTACATACAGATTTGCAGTCTAAGCACTGCCACTATATTACAATACAAAAAAAAGAATAAGTAAAAAAGATAAAAAAAAGATAAAACATTTATCTTCTGATAAATAAGTAAGTAATGAAATTTTCGATATATAATTTCAAATTGCACCTTTACTGAAGTAATAACTACCTAAATAAATTCATAAAAGTTCATTTTTACGGGAAATACAATGTAATTTTACTGGTAACTGTAAAAGTCGGGAACCATCTTGAAATGAGCTATTGCAATTTCTAGTATACATTGGAAGTTAAAATATATTAATATACAGGGTGTTAAAATCCGACGAAACAATACTTTCACAGCAAATAGTATACTTGATGTAGAAGCTATCCACCAAGTCTGAGTTTTCTAGGCATAATATATCATAAGTTATAACTAATCAAAACTACGTGTTAATTTGTGCAGGATCAACCCTACCGTACTGACCTACACCAACAGCTAAAGACTTAAGCCAGCTAGTCACCTCCTGTATCATAGAACATTGTAATAATACACGGGACAAAAATCACATTCTAAATAAGATACATGCGCCTGTGTATGTGAAAATAGATATAGCACGCTAAATGTAGATTAGGGTAGGGTTGTCAAAAATAATACAAAATAATAATTTTTCAACTTTGTATGGGAAAATAAAGTAACTATCTCCATTTCAAAAATATGTATATATGATTTGAAATGTGATATAGATTAAGCAAGACAAAACAAATGACGGTGACGGCCGACCAATATGAAAGTTGGAAACGTGGCATAGCATTACATGTGGATGGTATGATTAGTATAGACTTATCATCAACATCAACATCATCATGATAAGCCTGTAGACGTCCACTGCTTGACATAGGGCTTCTCCAAATCTCACCACAACGACCGGTCCTGCATCCAGTGACCTCGTATTTCTAACGATACATTTTTAGTTACCCCTTTATCTACAAAGCTTTCGAGCCTTTGTAAAAACAATCCCTGATACCAGTCAGCTTTTCACATAATCCTTTGCCAATAACAGTAAAAAAACAACGAATTCTCTATGTAAAATTCATAGCAAAATAATTGGAATACTTCACCAATTTCCGTTCAATATCGAACGTGTATCAGGGTCTACATACTAAAACCATAGAATTATAACATCTGGAATCAACATCATGAACAAAGAAGCCAATTGAAAGTACGCCGATCGTGCGTAACTACACGACATTCTGAATCAACAATTCAACTTAGTAACCATGTTTTAAAGCTTAACATCGTTTAACAACACAGCTGCAGTTACATGGCCATTAGTTTGCAAATCAGATTGTAGGATTAGGGATGTTGCGAATGTCGAAAAGTGCGAATGCGAATTTGAATGTTGACATTTCCAACAAAAAGTGCATGGTTTTTATTAGGAAGTCAGTTGTATGTTCCAAAAGTCATTATAATTTTTAGTTACTATAAACTTAGTATAAATAAATAAATAAAATAAAATAGCCTTTATTTCCGAGTTTATGAAACAAAGTTCATGAATTTAACTTAAAACTATAATATATCTCGCAGCTCGGTGTGCCTTTTGGCATAGGCCTCCTCCAACTTCTTCCTGTATACTCGATCTGCAGCGACCCTGGTCCAGTACGGTCCCAGAGTGAGCTTCAACTCGTCCTCCCATCTTAAAGTTTGGCGTCCTCTGTTTCCTCCTCCTCGACCTCTGTACTGTCCTCTTAGTACCTATATTTAACTTATTTATTTATTGTATGGTTCTACCTGGAAAGGAAGAGATACTTCCCGAAATAGTTCTTACCCCCCCCTTAAATAATCTTGTCAACAGAAGGTCATAGTCTCATCGAGTTTGGGCTCATTCTAAATGGCAGGTAGAGGTTCTATCAAATTCCCTCTATATACACACAGCATCCGCCTAACTTTTGTCAAAACATTCGCATGATTTTTATATTAAAGCAAATATTTCGATACCTCCCACGTAAGTTGTTGTATCTCCAAAACTGCAAATTTTACAGTAGAGCGTTTCATAGTAATGTCGTAGTAATATTATTACTTAAAATATCTTTTGACGACGTTAAGACGACTATTATATTACATTTCAATACGAAAATTCAAAAAGATGTAACAGTAAAATTGCAGATTTTGGTTCACTTTGAATCTTTGAAACGCTCTACTGTAAATTTGCAGTTTTGGAGATATAACAACTTACGTGGGAGGTATTGATTTGTTCATCCCTAAATAGGATTATCGTTTGTAACATCTGAACAACGAGAAATAATCTGATGTATTCGGGATAGCACTAACGATATTTGCAGTGCGGATTCTGATTCAAATATTCACCATGTTGCCTGGAGATTGTTTTTGGACTTCTATTTGTAAAAGCTTTTTTTTTTCATTTATTTAATAAGGACACAATACACATTACAAGCTTATACACAAAAATAATAATATAAACTAAAGTAGAATTAAAAAGATCTGGCTTGCAACGTAAGCTATGTTCGCAATGTAACAAAGCAGAAGCGGGTACAAGTACATTTCAAAAATAAACTTTAAACTAAACTTTAGAAATTACAGTAATTATCAAATTAAGAGAGTGATTGTTGGTTGGTTGAATAGTTTTGATTATGAAAGTACTGAGAGGCTTTTAGACTATACTAATTAGTAATTAGTTAAAATTTTCTTATTGTTAAGATGATAGTAGAATTGTTGAGGATTAGATAATTACTTTTTTAGTAATAAGTAGTATAGTTATTTTGTCTTTATTTTTCTTATATTACTACTCTGCTTTATATATATATATATATATATATATATTGTCACTTAGACCTTACTGTATATTGTAACCTACTTAAAGGGAGAGCACTGGCTTTCATAGCACAGTAGATTTACTACTAGTTTGAGAGCCTGGGTTTAACATCTATACATATAATAAAATGATAGAAAAGTCAACATTGCAAAATACACTCCCCCAAGTCAAACAACCGTTGAACATTTTGATGGCGCGATTCAGAATCCATACATTTAGTACTGAAAAAAAGTCAGCTTTGTCCGGGATAAACTCGAAAACTGCTGCACCGATGAACTTCAAATTTGGCAAGAATATAGCTTAGAAGTCGGGTCAACACATAGGCTATATATTATAGTGCTATCATCTCCGAGGAACGGGATATAAATATAATAAATTTCATTAAACAATTTTAGAGCAACGACATCTATCGGCGTTCAAGTCAAATTTCATGTTGAATCATTTTTTTATTAGTACGAGAGCTAGCAACGTCGGGAAAACAAACATTTCAGTAAAGCCAGTTTTTATTTTTATACATGCTATCTCTCATACTCTTTCACTTTTATATCAGTTGGCAAACTAAATTTAGGTTTTTAGGTGCTTAAAAAGCTTCATTAAAAAAAAATCATTCAAAATTAGTGTCTGGCACAGAAGAACAACAAAAAAATATCTGGCAATAATAAATTCATGTAGCAAAAAGTATAATAAAAGTAATTTAAAGAAAAAAGTGTCTTAAAATAATTTGAAAAATCGATTTTTATCCGTACTCTACCACTACCGGCTACTACTAGACAGTCCCTATCGGTAAATACTCTGTCAAAAACGTTGCTAGCTCTTATACCATAATTTAAATTTGATTGTGTCATTTTTGGCACTGTCAATGGTTATTTTTTAATTGTCATAGATACAAGGAGTTCTTTTCCTTCTTAAAAATTGTGTCTTTAATTCGTTTCACAGATTAGCAAGACCTATACATATAAATAATTTTAATTAAACAATTTTAGAGCAACGACACCTATTAACCTTCAAGTCCAATTACATATGGAAGCATTTTTTTGTTGATATAAATAATTTCAATTTGATTATGTCGTTGTGGGACAATGTTTCCTATTTGCTAACTAGATGGCGTTGGCGTATAAATTTGAATTATCTGAATCGCGCTATTATTTCGTACACCAAATGTCAAAACTGATGTTACCTGCTTTGCTATAAGTTATCGTGTGGTTAGTCAATTTGAACTACTTAGCTACTATCATTATATTATTCTTTAGTATCGACTTAAAATAAATAATTAAAATGCCTGGAAAACGATCTAATTTATCCCAATGCTCAAACGATACTCGAAGGAAAAGGATAGCTCGATGTCTAGAAACCGCCATTGAGCGTGAAGGTAGGTTGGCTACTCTTCGAGATCACATTGCGGAAACTCAGTCTATCGAAGATCTTGAAGAGCTGGATACTCAGTTAAGGAGAGATCACTCTCAGCCTGCTCTTTCACGTTGGTTGGAGACTGATGAGTAGCATGAAGAGCGTAGTGCAGTTACCATGACGTACGTGACTTCTGCTCATATATCGCAAGACCGGGATCGAATGCAAGTTACAAGAGTCACCATAGCTAAATAAAGAAGGAAGCGAATTCATGTACAATGTTGCAATTAACTACGCCGCACACGTAGATATTGGCATCTTAGAAGAAGTGTGCGCCCTCTGTCAAGCCCGCAAATGAAGAGGAGAGCCCAATGGGATGTGTTGTGCATCTGGTAAGGTACGCTTGGAGTCTATGCAAGACCCACCAGAACTGTTGAAACTCTTACTAAGCGGTGAACATCCAAAGTCCAGCCATTTCTTTAAAAACATCCGAGCGTATAATAGCATCTTCCAGATGACTTCGTTAGGTGCAAATCAAATCGTTGAAACAGGATTCATGCCGACATTCAAGATCCAGGGACAAGTTTACCATCAAATTGGTTCGCTGCTACCTACAGATATTACAAAACTTTTGCAAATTTATTTTGTGAGTAATTTTGAAGAACAAGCAAACCTACGAAGTATATCCATCCCCAATTTGGACGTGCTCAAGAATTCTCTGATGTCCTTCTAAGTCTTGATGAAGGTACTCTACCAGACGAGAGAAGTGGACAAGTGGTGGTTCCAATGTCTCTCGGTAGAGTTGTATCCAGCTTAGAAGAACTTATTCGCTGTGTGTACAACGACATCAGCCGTATACCACACCAGCAGAATTCTTGGGTGTGTGAACGAGCCATTTTGACATCCAAAAACGAACAGGCTGCAGCAATTAACGAATGCATTCTCTCGGAAATTGAGGGAAATGAAGTGGTCTACAACTCTATAAATACTGTCGTCGAGCAAGATGATGCCACACATTATCCTGTGGAACTTTTGAATTCTCTGTCAACAAGTAGACTTCCAGCGCATGCTATCAAGCTGAAGGTCGGTGTCCCGATTATGCTTCTTCGGAACCTATCTCCTCCAAAGTTGTGTAACGGGATCCGCCTTAAAGTCATCTAGCTCCACAAGCACACAATTGAGGCGGAAATTCTTACGTTCTGTCCGGACTCTCTTTACATTTTGGCTGCGGAGAACCAAACCACTATTGTGGTTTATCGAGAAGTTCTATAAGCATGTTTTTTACGCTATCTTCTAATCTTATCTTATAATTGTCTTAATTTGATTATTTTCTACATTTGCTTTAGTACATTATTATTTAGATTATTTTTTACATTTACTTTTGACTTAATTCAGCAAAATCACTCTAAAGTCATTTATTCGAAGAGGTTCGAAATTAGCACTTTTTGCACTTCAATTTAAAAAAAACAGTATTTTTCTGTTACTCTACTTAGTGTAGATATGAAAGGTAAAAAAGAAACCAGTAAAATAATGTTATTTTAAAAGATATAATTGTTGTTATATTATTATGGTGCTGTACATAGCATTCACGCAGACGACGTCGCGGGCAATAGCTAGTAATAATATATAGTTTGTTGTAAAGTGTTCCTTAAATAAATATATAAATTATAATAATAAGGCTTGTAAAAAAACGTTTGTAAGAGTAGTGATAACTGCAAAATCTTAAAATAATCCCATGTGTTTGGAATAACAACTACCTACATATTCAAAGTGCATCTCAACATCTAACTCTGAGGAAACTAATCTCGTAAACTCGAAACGGGATACGTGCAGTTATTCCGAATGAAAATATACCCAATATTCTCTGTTTTCCCGCTCTTTTTCCCGTTGAAATCGTAACTTTATCTGCGTATCTTTTTGATTCTTTCTTTTTATGATTTGTTTTGTTTTGTGAAGGTAAAATGGTTGTTGAATCATCGGTGTGCCTGTCTATTTTAGGCTGGTGTTCGGTTAGGTTAATGAAGACGTGACTTATTTTTTTACAAATTTGCATCCCAGAATTAGAATTAATTGAAATTTATAAGTGTATGCATTGCAAATTAGCTTCTATAGATCGCACGCCACTGTGTTGTGAGATATTTTTAAGCTTTGAAAAAGCAAAAATCTTAATTATATTCATAAAAATAACTCATTCATTACTATTCAGATATTGATAAGTGTTTATGTGTACAATGACAACACAACACAAAAATATATCATTTAAATTGGTTCACAACAATAAAGAAAACTTTAAATCAAACTGTCCTCGCCTAAACCGATAATCGATTACCAAAGTTTTCGAATAATCAATACAGAATCGATATTGTGATTCTTGAAGCGTCTGAAACTTATTCCACGTAGTTTCCAGCACATTGGGCGGGCTCGTGTCGTAGCAAACAAACCAATCTAACTTGTACAGCCGAGGCGATAATATAAGGCATGCTGTTACACCGTTGTGTAACGGAAATGGAAAAATAAATGTAAAATTTGTGAAATTCCAATCCTTGTTGGGCTAGTGTGGACTGTGTTTGATTGCTATACTGAAGAATGTTAAGCACAGAAGTGACTAGTAATGGGTTGTTACTGTAACAGTATTGATTAGACAATTTTTAAATCAATACTATTTTGTATTTATTTGCTTCAATAAAACAGTTCATCTATTTCGTATCAAAAATACTACAAATTAATACTACTACATCTAAATATTTAGTGAAACGATGGTACAAAAAATCGTAGGTAGAAATAATAGATGTGCATTTCAGTGTAATTTAAATTGGTTCAATAGTGAAAGCTATCACTTGCCATTAGGTAGATCGATTCGTAAACCTAGTACGATGAAATACATTCTATTAAAGATAATCGATCAAATTTTAACTGAGTAACCCAAAAAAATATAAATCTCCTAAATTGAAAAAAGAGTGTTTCTAAACGAACTCCAGATATGTGCCACAGTGACGTCATTTAGTGACATTTGACATTCGCAAATGGAATAAGACGATTTGTTACGCATCGGTGTAAGTGAAGGACAAGTTGTTGAATGTTGTCTCATCACGGTCGCCCTTGTGTGACGAGCATCGATTCTCGTCACAGATTGTGTTTTCAAAGATTTTACAATCTTGGAACACCAAAATAAACCTGCAGTAGAGACGATAAAATTTAAACTAAACGGAACGAGACGTAAACCAATGTTGCTATAACTTCTGTAGGGATGGTCCAAAACATTTTCGTATTTAAACTTATTTAGACACTCGCGGTTTTCTATAATACTTTCATGCATTTTCAACGGGTTCTTACCACGATATTTAATTAACTGAGTGGTCTCGATATTTCAACGTTGTTGCAAACGTCATGATCACGAGAATACTGGATACTGCGGGTCAATTACGAGCAAACAAATCTTATTAATTATATTAACTTTTGTAAAAAAATATATGAAATCATCTCTTCTGTGTCCCTTAGTATCAGTTTCAGTAAAGCTGTAAGGATGAATACATTTGTGAGCAATTGTCAGCATCCAGTGTCGAATTGTACTTTATTGAGTCGTGAACTGTTCCAAACATGTGTAGAAACAATGAAATGTTTACGAGTGTATTGTCTTCTTAGGTTTTGTCTCATTCCGGTATTTACCGTTTGGGAAGAGAGTCATTAAAAGTAGGTCGGTATTCTCGAAAACATTTAAAAAACATTCAGGTGATGAATAATCGTTGTATATTTGAAATAACTTTACAAAAACTACCAACTAGTAAATCACAAAGTTAAATTCCTATTGTTCATATAACTCATACAGAACTTCTACTTGTCCTTACGATACGATACGACCACCGGCTCTCTCGGTCGGCGGGCTCGCCGAGAGGAGACCGCGTGTTACCCTCCCACGGAATAAATTGACATCATATAAAATAAGGAATAAGAAATATTTCTGAAGCAAGGCGATATGTAAGTCATCTGTCCAACGTGTTGCATCATGCCATGATCATCATATTATTATTGTATTTTATTAATTTTAAGTAAAAGTCCGGCAAATTCCACCTACTTAATAAAACTAATACTGAAAATTGATAAATTATCATACATTTTTACTTAAAAAAAAAAAAAGAATACCACCTTAACAAAATGTTACCAAAACTCGTACCTAACTATAATTTCAGTAACATTACGAAACGCAACATTGACCAAGGAGGCCCGCGCGTTCCCCTTTAACCTTTTCAAATCCGTACTGCCATTAAATTTTACGAACCCAGATTTAACGAGGTGATTTTTGACGGTACATACTGGTAGAAGTACTGTTATGTTAATAGCAAGAGGTTTAAAGTAAAGAGGATTTATTTTAAAAGTGAAGACCCGTGAAAAATAATTTCAACAGAAATAAAAAGACTGTCTTCCATTTTGGGATTTGAACTCCACTAAATCCTTCTACCACTCACACTTGGGGACGGAGCGACGGGAAAGAGTGCCGAGCGCGTAACGCGTCGCGCCGTCCCTCCAAACCCTGTGCTGAGTTCTGGCCTCAGCCGGGGTTCGGACGCTGAGTGTGAGCGGTTGGAGGTTTTAGTGCGGTTCAACTCCCACACTCCCCGCCCGTCCCGCGGTGATTTCGTCCAACTGAAAAAAAAAAAAATACCACTCACACTTAGCATTCGACTCAGCATGAGGTTATACGGGACGGCACGACACGTTACGTACTATGGCATTCTTTATCATGATGCTCCTAGCATTTTGCGCCTTAGATGATTGGCCAAAATTTCAAAAAAGCGCTCTTATAAATTCAGTATTTATTTCACTGAGGTAAAAACGGAATAATGCTCTTTTAAAATCAGTCAAGCATCAAATTCGATACGCTGATGTGAAAATGAAAAATCAACAACATCCATTTTTCGTGGAAGCGTTGTATTGCAAAATGGCGGCTTCTGAAAATCGTATTGACTGTTTATTTTGTTTACTGTGTTGTACCTTTTTCATAAACCGATTTAGCTTTTAACTGTGAAAACAGGAGAAGTTCATTTTGTTTTTTTCTTTTCTTTTGTTGCTAAGCGCTGGGGACTATCTGATCGTAAACTTATTCAGACACTCGCGGTTTTCTATAATACATTCATGCATTCTTGTTGTTGTTGAGAGTCTTGTAGATACAGTGAGTGTAGTGTGTCGTGATGTGAGTTCGAGTTCCAGTGGTACTACCCAAAAGCGAACGAGAAAGAGGGTAGATAGATTTGTTTGCTCTTAAATCGACCCGCAGTATCCAGTCTTCTCGTGATCATGACGTTTGCAACAACGTTGAAATATCGAGACAACTCAATTAATTAAATATCGTGGTAAGAACCCGTTGAAAATGCATGAATGTATCTGATCGTAAATGATTTTTAACCGACCGCATAACTCAACAACGCCTAAACCAATTTGGGCAATTCTTTGTTTTATTCATTGAAGTTCAAGTATGGTTTCTACGCCGAGAAAAGTTCAAATAATTGCCGAAAAAAACAACAAACTATCTAAAATAATAATAATTGGTGCTGTATAGTATACACGCAGACTTCACGAACAGCAGCTTACTAATGAAATTCATTATACAATGAGCTAATTACAAACTATGCAAAATAAATAACATTTCTATTTTAATATGATGTAATGTTGGCTCCATGCAATAGTTAAATAAACAAATAACTCTAGTACAAAATGATGTAATCATTATTAATAGTATTTAAAACAGTTTCAGTGTTACTCGGTTACATATGGATAGTAACTGAAGACCATTTAAGGAGTGTTTAAAACTATTTTCTTCTGAATCAGGTATGTGTGTGATCCATTTCTATTAAAAGATACCGCTTTGTAATATTGTAATTAAAATATGTATAAACTTATTCAGACACTCGCGGTTTTCTATAATACTTTCATGCATTTTCAACGGGTTCTTACCACGATATTTAATTAATTGAGTTGTCTCGATATTTCAACGTTGTTGCAAACGTCATGATCACGAGAAGACTGGATACTGCGGGTCGATTTAAGAGCAAACAAATCTGTCTACTACTAAAAAATACTATCGTACTAAAAAATACATAGGAAGTGTTATATTTGCAAAGGTCATGTACCTTACCTACCTAACCAAGTACCTAGCCAAGGTAACAAATTACCATCAAATAAGTTCGTACATCTATCAAGCCAATAAAAACATTTAAATTCCTAAAAACAAACTACTCTTACTTTAAGAATTTAATCTAAAAAATATTCGAAGAATTATTCGAGATAATTCCAACATCTCCGTTCTATCATCGCACCACCCGTCGTCGAGGTAGAGTTCACCCTTACTATTTGGAATCACCGCGGTCATCCGGTCCGTTTCAAAAATTCTTTTCTGCCACGCACCATCCGGCTGTGGAACGAACTCCCCTCTTCGGTGTTTCCCGAGCGCTATGACTTGTCCTTCTTCAAACGAGGCTTAAAGAAAGTCCTTAAAATGTAGGGCGTAGGTAGCGGCCCCGCAGTATCCGTTGACATTGCAGAGGTCCATGAGCAACGGTAATCCCTTACGATCAGGTGGCCCGTCAGCTCGTCTACAAGGCAATAAAAAAAATATTTTATCAATAAATTAAAAACTAATATAGTTATTCTAATAAAACAAAATATTTTAGTACCTAATAATACGAAGGTAGCTAACACGTCACATCGTAAACTCAACACAACGAAACCCAGACACAACTAATTTAAATCTTCCTTTTGTGTGATACAGTCCGAAACTCATATAATGTGGACAAGTTGAAAAGTACTCCAAACATAAATTAGTTTCTAACTATTCGCTTTTACATTCGGCCAGTCTAAATTTATGATCATGTTAAGGTTACTTTGAATATAATTTTGAATGTCTGGTTAATGCTACTTTTTTTTTTTAATTTGGAGGAAATCACCGCATCCCCGCCCGCCACTACTATGTGGGAGTTGAACCGCACTAAAACCTCCAACCGCTCATACTCAGCGTCCGAACCCCGGCTGAGGCCAGAATCCAGCACGGGGTTACGAGGGACGGCGCGACGCGTTACGCCCATGCCACTCTTTCCCGTCGCGACGACCCCAAAAACCAAATTCACTGTGGGATTTGAACTCTGGACACTTTGTTCGAATCAGCCGGAAAGCGATCAGCTAATGCTCCAACTATTAACTGGTTAATGCTACTTTGTAATTTTTATGACCATTTGTTGTTAGAAGTATAATACCTTCATTATTAATATTGAAATTGCATAATTAGTTGCGATTGTCTCTTTTGTAGGTACTCCTTTAATTTTCATTGATAGCCCTCTCTATTATATCTTTCATTTGCTATCATCGTCCATCTTGTTAGTTATTAAAACTAGCGTTCCAAGTATTTCGTTCTAATTATGATTTTTTTTAATGGTTAAAAAATAAGGGTGTTTTATAAAAGTTTATCTTCGCCTCGACTGTTTTGCATTTCAAATAATTAAATGAAAAAAAAACACAATACTACACTAGAGCACCTAACATTCAAGCAAGTGTTTAAGGAATACGCTTACCAAAATTAAATTCAATTCGTCTACTATAGCACTGCATCAAAGTATTAATTTGCTCTGTCAATCCTATGATTTCAGTTTCAGAGAAAAACATTCAAAAATGAAGCAACTATTAATATATTTCCTCGTGAACGTAGCTATAATATCGGAATCGAAATCTAACGTCAAATATTGTGAATTAACAACGAACGATCAATCGAAATATTGCTACGCGAAGGAAATACTGCTGGCAATCGCTCACAGCCCGAATCAATTAGCCGTGGATAAATCATCAAACACATTGTATTTTAGTTTCGAAACTGGTCAAGGGAATTTCGTCCCAGCTGCTTTAGAAATGGACACTAAAAAGCTAACAGTTTTGAGCGGCGTTAAAGACGCTTTTGCAATAGCAAGTAATGACAGCACTATCTATTTTGGCGGCAACCACGGGATATCCAAATACGAGAATCAAACTTTGGAACAATTAAGCATAGGATTCTTGGACATATGGTGGTTATTCGTGAGCAAAAGTATATACTTTATTAAATTTCCTATTCTACAAGCATATTATTACAAGAAAACGGAGATAACAGAACTGCCAGAACTGAAAAAGAAAACAGTGCATCAATTCGTTTTGGATAAACGTGGTCATGTTTTTTTCATAAATGGCACCGGTTTCTATGGAGTTCAACGTCATAAATACAGAGGTATCATGCTGAGTGATAAAACATTTTCTGGAATTACTGTAGATGCAAACGGGGAAGTGTATTTGTGCAATGATGATGGAATATACGTGCTGAGGAAAATCGTATTGAAGGTGAAAAAGATTGTGGATGTTCAAGGTGTGATGGGCCTAACATTTGATAAGTTTAATAATATTGTATATACGACAGGTTTTGAGATATCTCGTCTAGTACCGATGAAAAAAGGACCTTGTTGACAGTTTTCAAATATGGTGGTCGTTCGGATTTGGGATTTTTAAGAAGCAATTTTTTTCATACAATTTAACACTCATTGCCAATAGGCAATTAATTAAATTTAATAACTGAAACTTGAATTTCGTAAAACTTCTCTCTTATTTATTCTGTAACATTTCTTAGAAAAAAGTCACTCTATCGATTCGTGGAATAAATAAAATAGAGGGTCTGATTTTTTTAAAATTGAACCGGTTCGACTCCCGTGTGAACTATAAATTTTATTAAAAATCTATGAATGCAGTTGTATTTATTTTAAAAAAAAGTAATGTTTCCTTTCAGAAAAATTCGCTAATATAATTATTTTGAGTACATACT
The DNA here is from genome assembly GCA_030269945.2 of Trilocha varians. NCBI lineage: Eukaryota > Metazoa > Arthropoda > Insecta > Lepidoptera > Bombycidae > Trilocha > Trilocha varians. Next base: position 10,530,934 of record AP028257.1, read on the forward strand.
TTTATTTATTAACATAAGGATCGAAGTAAATCCGTCTTAGTAATAAGAACAAATTTAAATTAAAACAATATCGAGAATTTGTTTTTTTCTATTTATTCCAATTTTGAATCCCAATTCTGTTCACTTTAAAAATCATCCTGTATAAAAATAATTTACATACATCATTACCAATGTTTTGTACAATAAATAACAGACACAATCTAAACGTTAAATTCTGACATTATCATGGCAAAGGCACAGAAACGTACAGTACAGAAGTCATGGTATATGTTGCAAAACATGCTAGATGAACGGGCTTTTTTGAACAGGAGGAAATGGCCGGACTTCCATTCGGCCCACAGGTGGGAGTCAAACTGCACTAAAACCCCCTTGCCGCTCACGCTTAGCATACTCCACACAGACTAAGTGCTAAGTGAGGACAGAACCCAGAACGAGATTGCGCGGGGTGAAGCGACAAGTTGCACACCAAGACTTACGGCTCGTCCCGTCCTAATGGCCCTAGAAATTATTGCACAACGATAGCCACTCCTGTCAAGGGGCCGTCAACGTTTTTTATTTTCTAAATTAATCACCATCTGCCCGTAGACATCTACTCCTGCACATAGGCCTAACTCAGACCTCTCCACATGGAGCTGCGCCATTTGTATCCAGTACGACGCAAACCAGGTCGTCGGTCCAACTTGTAGTAGATCTGGCCAAGTTGCCCCTCCTACCGCTCTCGCTCAGCGTCCTCCGCCCGGCTGAAGACAGAAACCATCACGAGATTGTGCGAGGTGACGCGTACCGCCCGTACACCAAAACGGCTCTCTCGGTTGGCGGACTATCTGGAACCCACCAAGACGGAGCCACGTCAAACCTTCCCTCGTAACACCCACGCTGCATCTACCAATTCGTAACCGCCACTCCAGAACTTTTTATGCCAATAAAACAATTTTTACATTGAAATTTTTTTATTGGCATAGAAAGTTCTGGAGTGGCGGCCACGAATTTGCTTCTGTATGATATTAGTATTGCTGTCAAATTAAGCATCGGATATGCGATTACGGTATCATTAAGATCTGAACAGATCCCCAGCGTGTTCGCTTTACACCAATTACAATATATTATGCCGATTTCAAAGTAATTGACGTTTACATGAACATCGTATTGATCCAAATAGATGCTAAATATTAATTATAAGGGAAATGAGCTGGTTTTATTGGAACGAAGTTTCTTATCGCGCGTTATCGAAAGGGGACTAGACGGAAAAAAATCTTACGAAAAGTTGTCACAAAACTTTTTTAGTTGTCACGACACTTTTTTTGTTTTAGATGATTATCGCTAGATGGCCCTGTGATCAAAATCTTTGAAAACATGTTGCTTATCGCAAAAAAAATTATAAGATATGTTTTAATCGAAAGGAACTTCGTTCTATTCGGGTGTCCCTTGACACCTCTCAAGTTTTTTTTTATAAGCTATTCTCAAGTAAACAAGTCCCGAATTGGGGTATATCAGGATAATTATGGACCAAGTTTTCAGCTTGCTTCAAATACATACCCAAAAATTGGTATTAGCTCTGGGGCCACTGCGGTTTGAAGCATTACGACTACATTAGATCATAGTGCATTGGGTAATTTTCCTGATAAGATCGGTCCAGCGTGTAAGTGAGGGGGTGTCGCGACGGGAAAGTGTGCGCATAACCCCGTGCTGGGTTCTGGCCTCAGCCGGGGTTCGGACGCTGAGTGTGAGCGGTTGGAGGTTTTAGTTAGGTTCAACTCCCACATACCCCACCCGCGTTTTTATTAATTAGTTAAAAATATTTTGATCACAGTGCCATCTAACATTAATCATATAAAACAAAATAAGGAATTGTTTTAAAAGATTTTAATCACAGCGCCATCTAGCGATAATCATCTAAAACAAAAAAAGTGTCGTGACAACTTTTTCATAAGAATTTCCGTCTAGCCCCCTTTTGATAACGCGCGATAAGGAACTTCGTTCCAAAATGGGTGTAAGTGATCCATAATATCCTGCACAACAAACCTCTTCATGGAATGGAATAGATCTCTCGTTTCTGGAGGCCGTAAAACTCATAGTACCAACAAAATTCAAGTAAATAATAAAAATCGAAGTGTAACAGATATGTAGTCTGGATCTAAGCACGGATGTACTGAACGATGGCCAACGACGCGTGAACAAAACCTACATGAAGATAAGGAGTAATAAAATAACATGGATATGTCATGCTTTCGAAAGCATTGTAGGATTCTCGGGATGTTTACATTTATATACAGGGTGTTTCAGGACACATGGCATTATAAAATTAAAGGGTGTTAAATTTATCCGATTTTGTTCGATTTTCAGACAAACCAAACAATTTACGAAAAATCTTTGAATGATGTATCGATAAATGTTTCCTTTCAACAAAACATCATATCTCTAATATATTATATAAAATACTTCCCATTCATGTCGCATAGTTCTAGGACACCCTGTATAGGAATAGCAGTAACATTCTACTGGGTATGTGCTTCCAGAAAATGCCTATATTATTATCTAAAATTCACTGGGTTGTATTATGTGGTTCCAATATGTACCCAGCACTAAAAGTGGTGGTCTAAAATTATTTATTTAGTAATTTAGACGTTATCCAAATTAAATTTTGAGAATAATGAGTCGTCGTAATTAAAATAAGTCATCATTGAAGTGACCGGTTGGTTAATCTGCATCTTCGTTTCATGAAAATGAAAAGAAATAACAAAACTTAAAATCCAGAATTATGATTTATGACAGCAAAATAATTTTAAAACGATAAGGTAACCACTTAATTACACTGTTACATAAAATTTGTAGGATTTTGAAAAGAGTTATCTATCTGCCATAAGTTACTAGTACAGTGACTAAAAATAAAACTTTAAAATACTTTCATGCATTTTCAACGGGTTCTTACCACGATATTTAATACACGAAATTGAGTTGTCTCGATATTTCAACGTTGTTGCAAACGTCGACACACCGACCACATACAGTGAGTGTGGTGTGTCGAGAAGTGAGTTCGAGTTCCAGTGGTACTACCCAAAAGCGAACGAGAAAGAGGTTAGACAGATTAGTTTGCTCTTAAATCGACCCGCAGTATCCAGTCTTCTCGTGATCATGACGTTTGCAACAACGTTGAAATATCGAGACAACCCGTTAGAACCCGTTGAAAATGCATGAAAGTATTATAGAAAACCGTGAGTGTCTGAATAAGTTTAAAACTTTAAAATCTTTCACAAATAACATACACCAATTTTGTTTCTCGCGAATATGGTAATACAGGTTTTAACACATTCCGCAGTACATGTTCACGCGACCTTTCTACAAATAAACGGGCAAATAAATTTTTATTTTCATTCTGTCCTTAAATTAAAATACAGTGGAGGTCATTTTTTGTACTGTTTGTATTCGACCGCGAATTTCGGTTTATCCCTTTGAAAGCGTGTGCATGCGTTTGTATGTGTGTATTATCAAATTAAATGGTATTTGTGGTGCTTTTGTTTATTTTTTAGAGGAAATATAAGTGGGTGGGCAATCTAACATTTGAATTTAGAACTACTGTTTATTTAGAGAATGACACCTCAAATGTCATTCAATTTGTGTTCATAATTTAGTTAAAGGTTTGACATTTACGAAATGGGACGCTATACACTTGAACACAATTGGGAAATATTGAAAAGTTATTTCCAAAGTGGTGAGTCTTCAGTCAAAACTGTAAGAAATGTGTGTGTGTGTCAGATGAAGCCCATTTTCACCTCGGAGGCTATGTCAATAAGCAAAATTGTCGCATCTGGGAGTCGGAAAATCCACACGTCACCATTGAGAAGCCAATGCACCCACAAAAATTCCGGTTTGGTGTGGGTTTTGGTCCGGCGGCATCATTGGAAAATGAGCAAGGAGCCGACGTTACGGTCAATGGCGAGCGTTGCCGTGCCATGCTCAACGAATTTTTGTTTCCAAAAGTTGAAGAGTGTGACATGGATGACATTTGGTTTCAACAGGATGGCGCAACATGCCACACAGCCAACTTGACAGTCGAACTTTTGTAAAATGCAAACTTTATATGGCCCACCCCTTATAAAGGCTATAGTTGTATTACGCTTCTTCAGTGTCTTCTTCCTGAGCGCTATAACTTGTTGTCAAACGAGGCTTGAAGAAATTTCTTAAAGGTAGGCCGTAAGTATTCCCGAACAATGCAGATGTCACTGAGATAACCGCTTACGATCAGGTAGCCCGGCAGCTCGTCAGCCTTCATGTTAATAAAAATAGAAGTTCATAGATGTCGATAACCACTTACTCTGAAGTGATCCGTCCGATTTTACTTTTGTACAAAAATAACTCCACTGCAAAAACATCTAAAAAACGTTCATCCATTTTTAAACTCAATTAATTCACGAAACATCTCAAAAAAACGAAATTAGTTCTTCAAATTTTTACAAGAGAAAAATTTACATGAATAATTGAAGGACCAGACCTCGACGCTCGGACGATTGCCCCAAACACGAAATTAGGGCATAATTTAATCTTGAAGATGCACGAGTTTTCCCGCCACAAATGTACGCAAGATGGCCGCGGTTTACAAAATGTCGGAAGACGTAAGGCGGGAAAAGCAACTCGAATGTCGCGTGGCTGTTCGTTTGCATACTTTAGATACCTTATGTTATACGACAGTACAGTTATGGTCGTTTGTAGAATTTTAATTGTATTTTAGTAATTAAATGATGTAATTAAATAAGTTCTTTTGTGTATTTTAAGGTTGCGACAGAATTAGTATTGTGAAGTACCTTATCGCGCGTTATCGAAAGGGGGCTAGACGGAAATTCTTATGAAAAAGTTGTCACGACACTTTTTTTGTTTTAGATGATTATCGCTAGATGGCGCTGTGATTCAAATCTTTTATTAAAGTTATAATAATTAGTTAATTTAAAACGTCTGTCTCTCTCTTTCTCTAATTAGAGAACTATTTAAAAAAATAAGATTTATTACAATTCCCTCACTAATTAATCGAAAGGAACTTCGTTCCATCCGGGTGTCCCTTGACACCTCTCTCTTTAAATTGAAATGCATTTGACTATCTTTTGTTTGATAACGATTTTTTTCACAAATGTTATTGATTAAAAAATAAAAAAGTAAATTGATGACGAATGAAATTCTATGGTGAATATGATAAATATATTGTAGCATAACATACAGTAACTATACTATAGCTAAAACAGTAATATCAAGCCCCAAGTGCGCGGCGTAAATGGGAATGCATTACGACTGAACCGGGCCACGATTCTTTGTAGAAATCGTCGTAACAGGTGATATAAGTACGCCATCACATTTTATTGCTGTCACTTAGACTCGCTGTCAAAATGTCAAAACATTAGACGTCATGGAATACCATTAAAGAAATTACAGTAAGTGTTTTGAAGTGCTTCTGAGCGATGATACTGAGAATTTGGGGATTTTTAAGATTTTTCCTGGCTTTTATAACTACATAACTATTAACTACTAGCTGGCCCACACAACTTCGTCTGCGGCACATAAGGAAATTTTCTCACCGTTTAAACCTTCCCTGGACTTCTACGAATATTTCAAGATTAAAATAAGCCAAATCGGTTCAGTCGTTCTCGAGTTTTAGCGAGACTAACGAACAGCAAATCATTTTTATATATAAGAAAGATTGTTTTTTCTATCTTATAAGAAAATATGTACGTGACAAGAAACTTTCATATTTTTTACGTACAATCGAGTTAACAGATTCCGATTACATTAGAATAAAAATTACATCAATTCAATAAAAAAATCGAATAGGTATCGACTAAGAATTTTCCAATTTAACTCCCCAACGGGTAATCCACATCTTTATGTGAAAATTGAGATCAATTTCGAAAAGGTCTTAAGGGCCTTCTCGTGATTTTGAATACACGACCTTTCTTATCTCTCCGGAAGGGATAAAGCCCTTTAAGTGTAGGAAGGTTTTTCAGGGTATTCTGTAGAATCTTTTCATGCAGGTGCCAATATTGGAGGGCCCGATAACTGCTATGCGGTAGTTATAAACTAGACTAGGTAAAATGTCGAAGTGGGTGCGATAGTTAAGTTTGCATGTGTGTTCTTCACTCGTCTGGGAAAATTTTATGTCGACAATCAACATGATTCTGTAACCTTACAGAATTTTTAGATGTTGATACTTTTTAGACACCTATTAAATATATTTAATTTGTTAAATTTGTGTTTACTGACAAGAATTCGCAATCATTTACCTATATATTGTAAGCCTAAAATGGCGCAATATGGCAGATCTGACTATCTCAAAGACAAGACCTAAATGTAATACAATTCACCTATAAACTTATTGAGACACTTGCGGTTTTCTATAATACTTTCATGCATTTTCAACGGGTTATTACCACGATTATTTTTAATTGAGCAGTCCCGATATTTCAGCACTGTTTGAAGCGCCATGATCACGGGAAGACTGAGGAACTGCGGGTCAGGTTATTTAAGAGCAAAAAAATCTGTCTACCCCTGACCTCAGCCGGGGTTCGGACGCTGAGTGTGAGCGGTTGGAGGTTTTAGTGCGGTTCAACTCCCAAATATCCCGCCCGCGGGGCGGGCGGGGATCCGGTGATTTCCTCCAACTAAAAAAAATAAAAAAAAACCCTCTTTCTAAATATCGTGGTAAGAACCCGTTGAAACTGAATGAAAGTACAATTCACCTGTGTTGACAATAAAATATAGATATTTGATTTGATTTGAACCTTTACTATTAAAGTAACAAAGTAAAAAAGCTCTTCAAAAGACAGTCAACTAACTTAGGACAGTAAATATAAAGTTTTTCTCAATATAATAACATTGTATACTATAATATATTATAACAATGTATTGTTTAAAAGTAAGAGAATGTAGGAGTTTCGTTTGTCATGGCCCGCTGTTACGTAGAGTGAGGAGGTCGGTTCACACGCACCGTTAAATAAAGGAAATCGTAAAGTTATTTTTATTAAAATGCGATATAAAGAGTTGAATATCTTAAGCAAACTGGGAGAAGCTAATGGAAGGTTGTTAAATCAATTTAAAAAATCAGCTATAATTTTTTTGATTTTATTTTCCTTAATACAGACAGATTATGAAAGAACTAAAATAAAACTTCCTACCCTTTCAAATGAGACTCATTGTGTCTACGATTTTCAGTTATTTTAAGGGGAGGATTCAATAATTTGATAGTTGGACGTAAAAACTTATGGCAACTAGAAAGTATCCCTTCCTATTAAATGCTATATAGGTAAAATCTAAAGATACAAATAACTTAAATACCTTTTTAATTGAAAACCAGCCAAAAACTTTTTTGTTGTTGAAGAACAACAAAAAGTATTGTACGTTTGAAGAACATCGTGTCGTGAGCTATGAACAGACTGCTCGTAGAATATTAAAATTGAGTTATACCGTGTTTCAATATAAGTAAAACAACAGCGTGTCTTATAGCTTCGAGATTCACTTTATTCTGTTTACGGGGCCAAATTAAAACGTCGACGTTTAGGCTCGAAGTTTCATGTTTAGAATAATTTTATTTTGGCTGGTTTATTATGGATTTTTTCATAGTGAGATCAAGCGTAATGATTATGGTAATTATTCTAGAAAGGTTCCAGCTGTATCCATGTAGATTTATGAATTTCTAGTTTTTGATCTAAATATTTTTTGTCCCGTATCATTCCGGATGGTGTTCCCAGAGTGTTATGACATGTCCCTCTATAAACGAGGTTTAAGAATGTATTGTATAAGTAGCTGTTGTGGCGAATATTCGTGCTTACAATAAATAAGACATAGTTTAAACTAGACATAAGTAAACCTTCATATTAGAAAAAGGATACTAAAATTCCTTTGAAGATATGTGACGTCCCCAATCAGCATTAGGCAAGCATGGTGACTATGTCTAATCCCTCTGCCTTAGAGACCCAGCAGCGAGTAGAAATGGATTGTTACAGTCAGTACCTAGACAAAACAATAAGCTAAAACTTATATAACGACCTACATTTTAGATGTTCCTTACCGTCACGAACGAAATCAATGTCCACGAAAACAATGTCTATATAGCAACGTTAACAGCGGTCCATAGCATGAGCTATACTCTTATGAATAACATGGACATTGGATATTGGCATTAGCGCGTTATCTATACTTATAATAAAATCGTAGAGAGGTCAATTCTGTACATTGAAAATATCAAAAAAAAAACTAGCAGGGGGTGTTTGGTTATCGATTCTGATGCCAAAAATGCAATTAGAATTTTTTTTGTCTGTTTGTCTGTTTATCTGTTTGTCTGTTTGTCTGTTTGTCTGTTTGTCTGTATCTTTGTGCACGCTAATCTCCGAACCGGCTGAACCAATTTAGTTGGGTTTTTTTGTAATGTATTATGGCAAGTCTCACTTAACATTTAGTCGTTGTTTTATCAAAATCGGTTCAGTATTTAAAAAGTTATAAGCGAAATAACGTCGATGGGTATTACGTTCGGAGTGGCCAACATAAAGAGATCTCCAATTTATATGGTGAATCGACGCAACTGGAGCTCTGACTAAAGTGGAACCAGTCATATTGAGTAATTCGTATTTCGACTGGAAAGAGTGCCGAGCGCATAACGCGTCGCGGCGTCCCTACAAACCCCGTGCTGGGTTCTGGCCTCAGCCGGGGTTTGGACGATGAGTGTGAGCGGTTGGAGGTTTTAGTGCGGTTCAACTCCCACATATCCGGTGATTTTCTACAACTGAAAAAAAAAAAGTTAGTCTTCATTACATAAGCTCGGCCATTGAAAGTCCCATCCAAATCGACCCAGCCAATCATGTTTAGGCTCTACTGAAGCGTCCTGATGAGATCTTTGTGTAGAGGATGAATGTCAAGGTCTGATGATGGAGCTGGAAGGTGGCTATGGGAACTCCGTCATTAAGGAAGATAACCACATCGTGTTCAGGCTCTAATGAAGCGTCCTGATGAGATCTTTGCGTAGAGGATCAAGGTTTGATGATGGAGCTGGAAGGTGGCTATGGGAACTCCGTCACTAAGCAAGATAACCTCATCGTGTTTAGGCTCTAATGAAGCGTCTTGATGAGTTCTTTGCGTAGAGCATGGATTTCAAGGTCTGATGATGGAACTGGAAGGTGGCTATGGGAACTCCGTCATTAAGCAAGATAACCTCATCGTGTTCAGGCTCTAATGAAGCGTCCTGATGAGATCTTTGCGTAGAGGATGAATGTTAAGGTCTGATGATGGAGCTCTAAGATGGCTATGTGAACTCTGTCAATAAGCAAGATAACCTCATCGCGTTTAGACTCTAATGAAGCGTCTTTATGAGTTCTTTGCGTAGAGGATGAATGTCAAGGTCTGATGATGGAGCTGGAAGGTGGCCACTGTCTGTCTGGCTAATCTCTGGAATGGCTAGACCGATTCGGACGGGCTGACTTTCAATGACTGATAGTTTATGTTATAAGGAGTAACTTAGGCTATAATAATTTTAGAAATTGTTGTTTTTTTTTAATTCTCGATGAAGTTCAAGGATGGTATTTACAGTGAGAAAAAAATCGAATAGTTGACATTTAATTGAGATTGGCGCAGACGAAGTTGCGCGGGGCAGCTAGTCTATACATATAATAGAATGATAGAAAAGTCAACATTTCAAAATACACTCTGCACGCATCTGATTTGCAATCGGAAAAAAAATGTAAAATTATTTTATGTACATTCCCATACTGTACTAATCTAGACAAAGTACATAATCAGTGTATTTTCAATATAAATATGTTCATGTACAATGCTACACATCGTTGTAGCGGAATCTTTTTAATGGACATGAATAAATTTGTAAATAAATTTAGTCTGACAAAAGATACTATGTATGTATCCAAATTTACAAAACGACATTTAGCTACTTTAGTAGCGTATAATATTAATGACGATGTTAGTATTAGTACTAACAATATTTATTTAAAACTCAGTAATGCTTCTATTGAGCAGAAAAAAATTGTGACATATGATAATTTAGAATGTGTTCAAAGTAATTTAAATTAATGAACAAGACAAAGGAGTTACACTCTTGCGTTTATAAATCGATTGATTATAAAAAATCTAGACTATACCCATCAAAGGATGTTAATGTTTCAATTAATAAAATACTAAACCTAGTGCATCAAAATTTACAAGGAATGATGGGTAAAGAGCTAGAGGTTGACATGTTTTTAAATCTGAACAATGTTAATGTTTTCTGTGTAACTGAGCACTGGTTTAGAAACTATGAATTATTATTTAATTTTAATGATCACCAGGTCTCGAGTTCCTTCTGCAGAGAGAACGCGATTCGCGGTGGCTCTTTAATACTAGTTAGAAAATGTTTGAAATGTAAGGAACTGTTACGCGACGAAGAAAAGTTCCTTTTTTAAAAAAAGATTTTATTTCACACATAAAATAAACTATGTTTAGGATACACTTTTATATATTGGAAGTCGCTTTTCTGGATAAAATAACACAACCTCTCGGGTTGGAAGATCGGCCTGAACTGACTAATCTCTCAGCTAAGATATTAATTCCGAAAGAGAGTTGCTGGAGTCAGCAATATCCCTATTGCTAGAGTCAGCAATATCCCTAGCAAGGGTAGGATGTAACAACCCCCCGATTAAGAGTAAACTTACCCTAATGTAAGTTTACGAAGGTTATTCTCAATCTATGCGGAGTCTAGATGGAGGAATAGAAGTGACTGATTTTAGTGAGGTATTTTCGATATCGGTATTAGGGATCTCATTCTGTGGTTTACTTTTCCAATTAGATAAACAACTTCCAATTCTTACATAATAGAAAACTAAACTTAAAGCGACTAACAAAACTAAAATACTAAAACTTATATTAACGCTAAATAGGGTAGTGGATACAATATTATTATCGTAGGATTTTGAAAACAGTGAAATATCATTAAGAGTCTTATCAGCTAGGTTGTTTATATACTTAAGGTTATCCAGATTGACATCTGTGATTTTCACATTTGAAATATTTAGTTTGAGTTTAGAGAATGTTTCAATATTACAACAAGAGTCTGTTATTATATTAAAATCTGATACAATTATTTTTTAATATGGTTTTAAAGTCATTCATGGCATTTAATTCAATATCTTTACAAAAGGCATTACAACTGGGTTTGAGAGTGAGTATACCGGTTCCGCTAATGATAGTGTCGAAGGTTTCGGAATTACAGTCAATTGAAAGTTTAACAGGTTCAGATTGGGTGTAAACCCATCTATTGCCGTTTAATTTATGCCATATGTTTATCTTTCCGTAGATGAATTTAGTTATACAAGTATTTGGTAAACTTTTCACAGCTTTGGTCATTATATCAACTTCACAATTTGGATTACTTACAACATTAAATATATCAATGTTCTTACATAGATACAACTTATCAACTACTGGTTTACAATTGTTAAGGTTATTAATATTAAAATATGATTTTCTATCAGAACTTATACCAACATAGGATTTCGTAGGAATAATTAAGGAAAATGAACTGGATTCGGTACCATTATGTGGTACTGGTATAGGTATAGTTTTATATAAACTATAATTAATTATATCTACTAATGGAATCTTAACAATTATTACAATTTGATCGTTATTAAAGTACGATATCAAATCAGCTAAGCTTAATAATAAGTGGATATTCTCCAGACTTAAATCTACAGGAAATTCCTCAAATTTGGGTAAATTTTTAAAGTTACTAAGAATATCGTTATATAGTTGACGAGGTGTAACAATCGACGGATGTAGAGTATTAGTATTTACAAATAATATACTATTAACTATATCTTCGAGTTTGAATGAAAGAGTGAGCAAATTAGCTTGTAAGACATTCAGTATTTCGTTTAGTTTAACTTCGAAGTTGACAGAATCTATGATTTCTGAAATATTACTGATACTGGTAGATAATTTATTCATTTCGCTGTTCAGTAAGAGTTCATTTTTATTTAATTCTTGTACTGATTTATTGAAATTCGTAATCACTGATTTAGAAATCATAATATTTTCCTTAACACTTGATATCAAAGTTTTGTCAGAGTTTTGAAGATTTTGTATAAGCTTATCGTATTTTCCCGCATCGTCTTCATTCAGAGTACCAAAGATATGCTTAAACACAGTGCCTACGGCTGAGAACCATGCTGACCTTTTAAATCTATTATTATTGCCAACGAGATGGGAAATGGATGCATAATCTCGAATAATGTCTCGAAGGAGAGAATCAAGTGGTTGAACTATGTTTTGACATTCTACATTTTTGATAGCTTTACTTTGTTGACAAAGGTAACGAATTGTAGCAAAGGTGATTTTAACATTGTCAATGTGTTTCCGAATAAATGATATTTCTAAGGGCATAACAACGTGGATATAATCGTTAATTATTTTTATTGTTCCTGAAGGATCACAGAAGACACCCGGGCTTTGGTTAATGGTTTGTAAATATTCGCCGTCATTATGGGCCAATGCTGAATAGCAGAGTATAAGTCTGAAAATAATAAAAATAATTGTATAATATAAAATATTTGTAAATGTTGTTGTAAATATTATCTATATATATGTATACTATGCTAAGTTCTACTTTCCGATGCGAGCTTGACTTCATCGAAGTGGTGTTTCACGTGTCGACGATTAATTAGTAGAGATAAGGTATTATTCCCGTGGACTTTGATAACTTTATATGGACCTTTCCAAATGGGGGACATAGCCTTTCGTAGTCTGAGATGATTTTTTAAATAAACTAAATCTCCAATCTTATATTTTACAGGTCTAGTGAATCGATCATAATAATCTTTTGATCTCTGTTTGGATGCCCTAATGTTTTCTAAAGCTTTTTCTCTGGATAATTTCAAACGATGATGTAACATTTTTAAATATTCGGGATAGGTTACGTCTGTACGGAGTTCGTAAATTGAATCTGGAATGAAAGGTTTGTGGCCAAATAGGAGTTCATACGGAGTGAATTGTGTTGTACTGTGTATGTTAGTGTTGTATGACAACATCGCTGTGTACACATATCTGTGCCAATTGGTTTGGTTTTCGTTTACAAATGAACGCAGGTACTCTTTGAGAGTTGAGTGGCTGCGTTCAAGAGCACCTTGAGTCTGAGGATGGTAGGGAGAAGCCCATAGTTGTTTAATTTTCAGGAATTCACAAGTTTTCTTAAACAGGTCTGCTGTAAAGTTTGTGCCTTGATCGGTGACTATGATTTTGGGAATTCCGAATATCGATATAAAATGAACTATGCACTCGCATGATTCTTCGGCGGTTGCATTTGAGATGGGATATGAAACAGAATATTTAGTTAAATCATCTTGTATAGTAAGTATAAATCTCAGCTTTTCTGTACCAGCTTCTGGTAATGGCCCTACTATGTCAATACTAATTTTATCGAAAGGTCGAGTTGAGGATGTCGTTATCTGCATTGGAGCTTTATTAGTGTGTCTGTATGGTTTGTTAGTTTGGCAGAGGTTACAGTTCTTCACGAAGTTTTCTATTTCGGATTTCATATTTTTCCAATAATATTTTTCTTTTATTCGTTTGTACATCCTAGTTGAACCTAGGTGTCCAGCTATCGGTACGTCGTGATTTTCTTTCATTATCTTTGGAATTTCCGTTGGGGTAGGATAAATTATGTTATTATGGTAGAGTTTTATAGTTATATTCGTGTGGTGGAAGATATATGTTAGTATATTATAAAGTTTTGTGAAGGAGAGTTTTTCGAAGTTGTTTTTGAAATCGGATATGGATAATTCGGTGGTGTTTTCAAAGAGTAAGATTTCATTTCTTACCTTTTTTATTACATCGAATATATCTTTGTACGAGCACTCGTCGAAATGATGAACCTTAGTGTATAGGATATAATAAGTTTTATTGTTATATTTTATAGCTTGGAATGAATGCAATTGTTTTTCTTTATAGATAATTTCATCGGAATTGGGTATATTACTTAGGAGTTCTTCTATGTAGGGGTTTGATTCGTCCAAATCGATTGATGAAGGGATTAATATTATATTTGAAGAACTTTTCATTAAACTTTCATTATACTCGATTATCTTAGTGTCGAATTGTGTATCTTTTTCGTTCATGGATTTAAGAAATTGCGAATAGTCATTATTAGTTTGCTCTATGTTGGATAAGGGATCTACGGGAGTATCTGCCGTTCCCGCTAAGGGTGAAAGGGGACTAAGGTCGTGAAATAGGTTGTCTGAAGGACCGAGTTCTACTAAGTCGTCAGAATTTAATTCAGGAAGTGGACTGGGAGTATTAGGATCATTATTAGGGTTCAGGAAGTCTAAATTTTCATTAGGGGTTTCAGGATTGAGTAGAGTATCTTGTATGGGGTTCACAGGAAACCGGGACAAAGCGTCAGCGTTGCAATTAGTTTTACCCTTTTTGTATTCAATTTCGTAATCGAATTCCTCTAGTTTCAATCTCCATCTTACGAGTTTTGATCCTGGATCTTTACAATTGAAAAGCCATTTGAGTGGTTTGTGATCGGTAACTATTTTAAAGCGTCGCCCGTACAAATATGGGCGGAACGTTTTTGTGCCAAATAGGATTGCTAAACATTCTTTCTCAGTAACACTATAATTTGTTTCAGCTTTGTTTAAGGTGCGAGATGCATACGCTATGGGTTTATCTTTTCCTATAGGCCCTTGTGATAGGATTGCTGATATCGCGAAGTTAGATGCATCGCAGGTTAATACAAATGGTTGGGAGAAATCTGGATAGATGAGGAGTGGGGCAGATATTAATTCTTGTTTTAAGGATTCGAAGGCAAGTTGTTGTTCATGAGTCCATTCGAAAGGCGTATCTTTCTTTAGTAGGTTTGATAATGGTTTAGCTATTTTTGAGAATTCTGGTATAAAGCGACGGTAATATGAAACTAGTCCAAGGAATGATTTTATATCTTTGGGGTTTTGTGGTCTAGGGAAGTCTTTGACGGCTTTTATTTTATCCGGATTGGGTTTGACCCCTTCGTCGGTGACTAAATGTCCTAAGTATGAAACTTCTCTTCTAAGGAACTCACACTTATCAGGTTGTAGTTTTAAATTAAAATCTCGGAGTCTTGTAAATACTGATTCTAAGTTTTTAATATGGGTTTGAAGGTCATAGGAGTAAATAACGATATCATCTAAGTATACAAAACACTTTATACCTTGGAGGCCGGATAGGGCTGTGTTCATCAGTCGCTGAAATGTGGAGGGCGCTGTTTTTAAACCGAATGGCATTCTACAGAATTGATAGGATCCTTGGGGAACGGAAAAGGCTGTTTTAGGAGCGTCTTCTTTATTCATTGGAATTTGATGGAATCCTGACGCGAGATCGAGTGTACTAAAATATTTGCTACGACCTAGTTGGTCGAGGATTTCGGAAATGTTAGGAATGGGGTAGGAGTCGCCTATTGTAATATCGTTTAATTTCCTGTAATCGATTACTACACGCCATTTCCTCTTACCTGAGGCGTCTATCTTCTTCGGGACTATCCATATAGGTGATGACCAAGGTGATGATGATGGTTCGATTATGTTCTGTTCTAACATTTTATTTATTTGGGTTTCGACCTCTTGTTTATGACACTCTGGGAAGCGGTATGATTTGGTGTGGATAGGTGTCGCGGATGTGGTTTTGATTTCATGCTGGATGGCGTTAGTGAAAGAAAGTTTATCTCCAGGTAGATAAAAGATGTCAGAGAATTTTGTACAAATATCAAAGAGTGCTTGGGTTTCTTCGTTATTCAAATGAGACGCGCGGAGTTGGTCAATTACATTTTTTGTTCTAGATAGAGCATTTTCGTGGATATATTTTTGGTTTAATTGGAAAATGTGTTTTGTTGCATGATCAGGTTTAGTTTTGTTTTCAAGTGGAAGTAATGTTAATTTCAGGTCGGAGTTGACGTTAATCGATTTTTCGGACGTGTTTATTACAGAGATATTAATCCTAGAATTACTTTTAACCGAAACAATACAGTTAGCTACCAATAAATGATCTGTTAAATGTTGATCGAGTATTAACCCTTCTTTTATTTCAGGATTGGAGACAGTACATTCAATTATCATTTCAGTTCTAGCTGGAATTGCGTAAATTGGTTGTTGAAAGAATAAAGGAAATACAATTTTATTTATGAGCAAAATCTGATGGATATAATCTATGTGACTTCTTTGTGTACTAAATAAATCATTACCCATAATTCCATCGTATGGTAAATCAATATTGTCTACTACATGGAAGTAATGTTTCACAGTATCTACGTTGTCTTGGATCACGATTTGAATTTGGCCTAGAGTTGTAATGCTACTATCACGATTGGAATCTATTCCTGTGATTTCGATTTTTTTATTAATTATTTCGGGATAGTCTTCAATACATGATTCTTTTATTAAACTTACCGAAGCACCGGTGTCTACTAGGAGATTTAATGGCTTTGAGGATATAGATGTTGAAACTTTAACATAAGGTAGATATTTTTTATTTGTATTTCTTGAGATTTCATATATAACATTTTTTTTATTATTATTTTCAGGATTCGGATTTACTTTATTTATTATTGGAATAGGATTACTACGATTATATGATGAAATACTTTCGGTTTGGGGCTGGTTACCCTGTTGCATAGTATTTTCATTAAAGGATCGGGCATTTCCTTTTTGGGGCTGGTTACCCTGTCGTATAATGCCGTTGGTGGATTTATTTTCATTTAAGGATCGGGCATTTCCTTTTTGGGGCTGGTTACCCTGTCGTATAATGCCGTTGGTGGATTTATTTTCATTTAAGGATCGGGCATTTCCTTTTTGGGGCTGGTTACCCTGTCGTATAATGCCGTTGGTGGATTTACTTAGTGAACTAGAATATGTTTGGGTGTCGGTTTTATATTTTAGACCCGGACGACACCAACGCAGGCCAGGACTCAGTTTAAATTAACATGATCAACTTCATCGCGGGATTCAATTATTTGAGGTTCACTTGTGTTAGTATAGAAAATTTCATTATTATCATTAAAGTTTACTCTGTTTTGACGCGGTTGGAACCGTTGTTGGTAATTTTGGGATTGATTTTGGAAACGTTTGTTGTTATATTCTCTCCTGAGACAATTTTCAAGAATATGACCGTTACTCTTACAATATCTACAAAAGAGTTGTCCGTTGGTACTAGGATTTACTGCATTAGGTTGTGTAATATTAATTCTAGGCCGATATTGGAACCGTGGTTGCATTTGTTGTTGATATCTGTTTGGAAATTGCGGATTTTTGAATGGATATCCGGATGAAGACGAGGGAAATTTTCTATTAGTCGTTTGTAAAATTTTCTCTTCTGAGACAGCGATATTAATAGCTTGGTTTAATGTATCAGGATCTCGGCATCGAACAGCCATAGATAATTTAGGATCTAATCCAGTTACAAAAGTGTATAAGGCTAAGTCCTGCATTGCAGCGATACGGCCTGTCAGTTCGCCTTTGTTTCGTGACGGGATGGATATATTTATTTCGGCCAACAGCCGTGACAAACAAGATTCTATACGTAAAGAGAACTGATTGACCGGCTCGTTGTAATTTTGTTTGCAACTTTGCAGGTCAGAGAGTAATGCAGCGTAGTGTTTTTTATCACCAAATTGGGCTCGTAGGAATTCAGATAACTGTTCCCAAGATTCAAAGTCGCGGATGGTACATGCTGATTCTGCCTTACCCTCTAACTGGCTTAATATATACTTTAATAATACAGGTTTTTGTTGGATATTTGCTAAATTAATCGCATTTTGACAGTTTGTCAGAAATGAGTTTAGATTTTCGCGGTTGCCGTCGAAACTTTTAATAAACTTCAATAGGATATTAAGGTCTATTCTTTCTTCGCTTTCCGATTTTTGTCCTCTTTGTCTAGTCTCCTCCTTAGTGGTCATTTTGATGGATTTCCGAGAATTATTTGTTGTGATAAAGTTCAAGGTTTAATGCAGGTGAGCGGATGCGTCGCGTTAGGTAAGGATTCTCGGTACTGGATGTCTCGAACAATAATTAGAGATGATTTTGAATGTTAATTATTACACTTTCGGATTTTAATAGTATTTTTAAGAGTTTTTGGAATCGCGCCACCAGTGAGTTTTTTGGATAGATTATCACTTACGTGTAGATGGAGTTCAGGAGCATGTTATAACTTGTTTTGTACAAATACACGTATTTTCACTTTTATTCACTTTTCACTGTTTTCACTGCACTGGGTCATTGATTTTCCACAATCGAAGGCGTTTCCTGGATTTTAGAAATCCCACCGCTGCCACCAAATATGTTACGCGACGAAGAAAAGTTCCTTTTTTAAAAAAAGATTTTATTTCACACATAAAATAAACTATGTTTAGGATACACTTTTATATATTGGAAGTCGCTTTTCTGGATAAAATAACACAACCTCTCGGGTTGGAAGATCGGCCTGAACTGACTAATCTCTCAGCTAAGATATTAATTCCGAAAGAGAGTTGCTGGAGTCAGCAATATCCCTATTGCTAGAGTCAGCAATATCCCTAGCAAGGGTAGGATGTAACAGAACGAAAGGATATAGTGGCCCTCTCTGTAGAGAGAACTATTGAAATGTCCTGTGTTGAGCTTGAGCATCTCATTGTTGTATGTGTGTACAGACCACCTGATGCGTTATATGATTCCTTTGAAAATATTTTGGAAAATGTTTTGTTGAAAATTACTGTCTGTAACAAACATATTTTAATTTGTGGTGATTTTAATATTAATCTTCTAGAAAATACGAATACCACCATTAGATTTAAAACATTGTTAAAATCATATAATCTTATGAACTTATTTTTAGAGCCCACTAGAATAACTAGTTCATCGGCAACTTGTTTAGATAACATTTTTACAAATTTTAATCCATTACAAAAAAATGTTATAAATCAGTTAACATCTGACCACTTGGGACAATTAGTGTCTTTTGAATATTATGTGGCTCCTGAAGTCAAACCTACTGTTAAGTTTGTTTCTGTAAATGATAAAAGAATAGAAAATTTTAGAAATAAAATTATACAAACTATTTCAGAAGTTAATTATAACCGAGAACCAAATATGTTATACCAGAATATGTTTGAAAAAATTAATTTAGCTTTCAAAGATGTATTTATTCCTAAAACGATTACTATTAACAATAAAAAACGTTTTAGTGAGTGGGCCACAGTTGGAATTTATAAAAGTAGGCAGACTTTGTATGACCTTTATTATGAAAAATCGTATAACAATGATGAATCATTTCATCAATATGTCAGAAATTATTCCAAATTATTCAGGAAAGTTTGCATAATGGCAAAGTCCTTACATTTAAGTAATTTAATAAAAAATGCCTCTGACAAAATAAAGATGACTTGGAACATCATTGGTAAAGAAACTGGTAAAGTCAGAAATAACCACCAAGAATTCTCATTGAGAATGAATGATAACTTGATAACTAGTCACGAAGGTGTGGCTAATGCTTTCGAAAAGTTTTTTTCTGACATTCCAGTTTCAACTACTTCCACTTTAAATTCATCCCCAATAGAAGCTGAAAAATTACTAAGGAAACATGTTAATATATGTAATGTAGTTTTTAAATTTAAGAATATTAACTCAAAAGATATTATGAAGAGTTTCCATAGTATTAATGTTAAGAATACAGCTGATCTGTGGGGAATATCAGTAAAGGTCGTGAAATCTATTATAGATGTTATATCTCCTCATCTTACTAGTATATTTAACGATTGTATTAGATGTGGTGTGTTTCCTGACTTAATGAAACACAGTAAAGTGATTCCCCTTTTTAAATCTGGTAGTACTGATGACCCCTCTAACTACAGACCTATATCAGTACTACCAACATTGAGTAAAATCTTTGAAAAAATAATACTAGAACAACTTTTAGAACATTTTAAGTCAAATAACCTGCTACACAACAAACAATTCGGGTTCACGAGGGGTCGCTCTACTACTGATGCAGGTGTTTATTTAGTCAAAAATATTTTTCAAGCTTGGGAGGAGTCTCAGGATGCTCTTGGAGTATTTTGTGATTTATCCAAAGCATTTGACTGTGTTGACCACGAAACATTGGTGAGGAAACTACATCACTATGGTATTAGGGATGGTACGTTAGCGCTTATTAAATCCTATTTATCGGGCAGGACACAAATAGTCGATGTTAAAGGAAACCGATCTTCCGGCGCCGAATTGAGTATGGGTGTACCTCAGGGTTCCATCTTGGGTCCTTTTTTATTTCTAATATATATCAATGATCTACCTAGTTTTATTGAGACCCGACACGACGTCGTTTTATTCGCAGATGATACTTCTTTATTATTTAAAATTAAACGACGAATGATCATTTATGACGAAGTGAATGATGCGATTTCGTGGGTGGTCCATTGGTTTCGTGTTAATAATCTCTTATTAAATGCAAAAAAAACCAAATGTATTAAGTTCAGTTTACCAAATGTAAAACAGGTACATAGTAATATAATTGTTGGTGGGGAGTCAATGGAGCTTGTTGAGTCAACTGTTTTTCTTGGTATAACAATGGATTCCAAGCTGCAGTGGGGACCCCACATAAATAAATTAGCGAGTAAGCTCAGCTCTGCGGCATACGCGGTAAAAAAAATTAGACTCATTACTAATGTAGACACGGCTCGTTTAGTTTATTTCAGTTATTTTCATAGTGTTATGTCCTATGGCATTTTGCTATGGGGCAATGCAGCCGATGTAGAAACGATCTTTATCTTGCAGAAAAGAGCTATACGCGCTATTTATAATATGCACTCAAGGGAATCCCTGAGGGAAAAATTTAAAGAAATTAAAGTTCTCACTTTACCATCCCAATACATTTTTGAAAATTTAATGTATGTTAGAAAGTATATTGAGGAATTTCCTAAAAAGTCTGACCTACATAGTAGAAACACCAGGAACAAACATAAACTTGATTTACCGATGAGTCGATTGCATAAAATAAGAAATTCCTTCAGGTGTTTGTCTGTATGCTTGTACAACAAAATCCCACAAAATGTTCAAAACCTACCTATACATAGGTTTAAGAAAACTATTAAAGAACGTCTGTGCAAGAAAGCCTACTATAAGGTCAATGATTACTTAGACGATTGCACAAAGTGGGAATGAGTTGCTCGCCAAGGTCATCTCATTAACATTATCGATATTTATTTTTTTTTAAATATTTAGTGTAAAATTGTAAAATACTTTAAAAAAAAATATATGATCATAAAGAAAAAAGACATGCCCGCTGAGTTTCTTGCCAGTTCTTCTCAGGACGGTGGCTGCAATCATTATTTTTTGTGTCCGAACTGGTGGTAGCTTGTAACTTTTGACGTCAACAAGAATGAGTACGTCATCAATGTTGAAAATAAAGTATTTCATTTCATTTAAAGTATTTCATTTCATTTCATTTCATTTCATTTCATTTCATTTCATTTCATTTCATTTCATTTCATTTCATTTCATTTCATTTCATTTCATTTCATTTCATTTCATTTCATTTCATTTCATTTCATTTCATTTCATTTCATTTCATATTTCATTTCATTTCATTTCACTCTTCCAAGTCTAGCAACCGTTGCACATAAAGTCACCGCGATGCAGAATCAATACATTTAGTATGGTACAAAATTCAGCTTTGTCCGGGGTAAACTAGAAAACTACTGCACGGATTTACTTCATATTTGGCAAGAATATTGCTTAAAAGTCGGGTCAACACATAGGCTATATATTATAGTGCTATTATCATTTCCGAGGAACGGGATATAAATATAATAAATTTCATTCAAAAATTTTAGAGCACCGACATCTATCGGCGTTTAACTCAAATTTCATGTGGAAGCATTTTTTTATTAGTACAAGAGCTAGCAACGTCGGGAAAACAAACATTTCAGTAAAGCCAGTTTTTATTTTTCTATATACTATCTCTCATACTCTTTCACTTTTATATCAGTTGGCAAATTAATTTTAGGTTTTTAAGTGCTTAAAAAGATTCATAAAAAAAAATCATTCAGAGTTAGCGTCTGGCACAGAAAAACAACAAAAAATATCTGGCAATAATAAATTCATGCAGCAAAAAAAAACAATTTAAAAACAATTTAAAGAAATATCTTAAAAAAAAAAATCGGTTTTTTAACCAGACCTTACCACTACCGGCTGGAGGCTACTACTAGACAGTCCGTATCGGTAAATACTATGTCAAAAACGTTGCTAGCTCTTATACCATAATTTAAATTTGATTGTGTCATTTTTGGCACTGTCAATGGTTATTTTTTTAATTGTCATAGATACAAAGAGTTCTGTTCCTTCTTAAAAAATGTGTATTTAATTCGTTTCAGAGATTAGCAAGATCTATACATATAATAAAATGATAGAAAAGTCAACATTGCAAAATACAGTCTCCCAAGTCAAACAACCGTTGAACATAATGATGGCGCGATTCAGAATCCATACATTTAGTTCTGTAAAAAAGTCAGCTTTGTCCGGGATAAACTCGAAAACTGCTGCACCGATGTACTTCGAATTTGGCAAGAATATTGCTTAAAAGTCGGGTCAACACATAGGCTATATATTATAGTGCTATCATCTCCGAGGAACGGGATATAAATATAATAAATTTCATTAAACAATTTTAGAGCACCGACATCTATCGGCGTTCAAGTCAAATTTCATGTGGAAGCATTTTTTTATTAGTACGAGAGCTAGCAACGTTGGGAAAACAAGCATTTCAGTAAAGCCAGCTTTTATTTTTATATATACTATCTCAGTATCTCTCATACTCTTTCACTTTTATATCAGTTGGCAAATTAATTTTAGATTTGTAAGTGGTTAAGAAACTTAATTAAATAAAAAATATTCAGAATTATCGTCTGGCACAGAAGAACAACAAAAAAATATCTGGCAATAATAAATTCATGTAGCAAAAGTAAAATAAAAATAATTTTAAGAAAAAAATGTCTTTAAATAATTTGAAAAATCAGTTTTTTATCCGTACTCTACCACTACCGGCTACTACTAGACAGTCCGTATCGGTAAATACTCTATCAAAAACGTTGCTAGCTCTTATACCATAATTTAAATTTGATTGTGTCATTTTCGGCACTGTCAATGGTTATTTTTTAATTATCATAGAATAGATACAAGGAGTTCTGTTCCTTCTTAAAAATTGTATCTTTAATTCGTTTCAGAGATAAGCAAGATCTATACGTATAAATAAATTTCATTAAACAATTTTAGAGCAACGACATCTATTGGCCTTCAAGTCGAATTACATATGGAAGCATTTTTTTTGTTGATATAAATAATTTAAATTTTTTTATGTCATTGTGGGACAATTTTTCCTATTTGCTAACTAGATGGCGTTGGCGTATAAATTTGAATTATTCTGAATCGCGCTATTATTTCGTACACCATATGTCAAAACCGAGGTTACCTGCTTTGCTATAAGTCATCATGTGGTTGGTCAATTGAACTACTTAGCAATCATTATATGTATTATTATTTAGTTTCGACTTAAAATAATTAAAATGCCTGGAAAAGGATATCTAATTTATCCGAATGCTGAAACAATACTCGAAGGAAAAGGTTAGCTCGATGTATAGAAATCGCCGTTGAGCGTGAAGCTAGGTTGGCTAATGGCTACTCTTCGAGAACACATTGCAGAAACTCAGTCGAACGAAGATCTTGAAGAGCAGGATACTCAGTTAAGGAGAGATCACTCTCAGCCTGCTCTTTCACGGTCGTTGGAGACTGATGAGCAGCATGAAGAGCATAGTGCAGCTGCTCAGCAGCGTTACCAGGACGTACGTGATAATACTTCTGCTCATGTATCGCAAGACCGAGACGGAATGCAAGAGTTGCAAGAGCAACCGTGTCTAAATAAAGAGGGAAGTGAATTCATGTACAATGTTGCGATTAACTACGTCATACACGGAGATATTGGCATCTTAGAAGAAGTGTGTGCCCTCTGTCAAGCCCGCAAATGGAGAGGGGAGCCCAATGGGATGTGTTGTGCATCTGGTAAGGTACGCTTGGAGTCTATGTAAGACCCACCAGAACTGTTGAAACTCTTACTAAGCGGCGAACATCCAAAGTCCAGGCATTTTTTGAAAAACATCCGAGTCTATAATAGCGCCTTCCAGATGAAAAAAAAAAATAATTAAATCGTTGAAACAGAGTTCATTCCGACATTCAAGATCCAGGGACAAGTCTACCAAATTGGTTCGCCAAAGTTGGTGGCCAAAGTTTATTTTGTGAGTGATTTTGAAGAACAGGCAAACCTTCGAAGTAGATCCATCCCCAATTTAGACGTGCTTAAGAATTCTCCGATGTCCTTCTAAGTCTTGATGAAGGTACTCTACCAGAGGAGAGAGGTGGACAAGTGGTACTTCCAATGTCTCTCGGTAGAGTTGTATCCAGCTTAGAAGAACTCATTCGCTGTGTGTACAACGACATCAGTCGTATACCACACCAGCAGAATTCGTGAGTGTGTGAGCGAGCCATTTTGACACCCAAAAATGATCAGGCTGCAGCAATTAACGAATGCATTCTCTCAGAAATTGAGAGAAATGAAGTGGTCTACAACTTTATAAATACTGTCGTCGAGCAAGATGATGCCACACATTATCCTGTGGAATTTTTGAACTCTCTGTCAGCAAGTGGACTTCCAGCGCATACTATCAAACTGAAGGTCGGTGTCCGGATTATGCTTCTTCGGAACCCAACTCCTTCGAAGTTGTGTAACGGGACCCGCGAAATTAGCACTTTTTGCACTTCAATTTAAAAAAAAAAAACAGTGTAGATATGAAAGGTAAAGAAGAAAACCAGTAAATTAATGTTATTTTAAAAGATATAATTGTTGGTATATTATTATGGTGATGTACATAGCATTCACGCAGACGACGTCGCGGGCAATAGCTAGTCTATACATATAAATAAATTTCATTAAGCAATTTTAGAGCAACGACATCTATTGGCCTTCAAGTCGAATTACATATGGAAGCATTTTTTTGTTGATATAAATAATTTAAATTTGATTATGTCATTGTGGGACAATGTTTCCTATTTGCTAACTAGATGGCGTTGGCGTATAAATTTTAATTATTCTGAATCGCGCTATCATTTCGTACACCAAATGTCAAAACTGAGATTACCTGCTTTGCTATAAGTCATCGTGTGGTTGGGCCGGGGTTCGAGTACGGGCCGGTGCCGGAGCCTTGGCCACGGTGCGAGCTGGGGCTGGCTGCGGAGGAGGCACTGGCGCTGCATCGCCAGCGGGAATTCCGTCGGGGACCGACGCGGGAGCAGTCGCGGCAGGAGAACGGCCGCGTTTCCTCCCGCGTCCTCGCTTGCCGCGTCTCGTCCGTCTGTCGCCAGGATGGTGCGCGCCCGACCGCTGCTTAGGCAGGTTGGATTCTGCCATAAGCGTGGCGGTGGCGTCTCGCTCTCCTCCGGCGTCCTGGACGGACGGTCTCGCGGGCAGCGTGGTGGCCTCGGACCCCAGCTGCGACCCAGCCACGCACGCAGACCCGGATACCAGCTCCCGCTCGAGCTACGACTCAAGCGGTGGAAGCGGTGCAGCAGCCCAGGACGTCCCGGAGGACGAGGAGAGCGAAGGCTCCTCCCAGGCAGGAGGAGGAAGCCCTAGCTTACCACCCGCAGACGGAGGTCGAGCGGATGCGCATAGCATGTCTCAGCCTCCTGCACAAGGTCCTGACCGCGCTGCAGGAGAAGCGGGATCCTACCCCGCTGATCCTAGCGGCGCTGGCGGATCTGTTCCGGACGGCTTGAGCGCGCATCCCGCGTCCAGCTCCGCCGTGACCTCCCAAGCGACGACGACGTCGACGACGACGATCGTCTTTTGGAACGCCGACGGGCTTTCACCTCAAAAGGCCCGCCTCCTGAAGCTGCTGCTCTCTCAGCGCCGTGTGGACATCGGCCTGATCAGCGAGACTCACCTCAGGCCGGAGAACAGGTTGAAGGTTCCTGGATACCTGGTCTACCGGACTGACCACAGCTCGCCGTTCGGGGTCGCCTACCGGGGATTGGCGATCCTGGTGCGTCGGAACATCATTCACCAACTGCTGCCAGTACCACAACTGCTGACGTCGTACGCCCTGGGCGTAGAGGTCTGCATCGACGGCCAACCCACACGTGTCTTCGCGTACTACAAGCCGCCGCAGAACCGTCTGGCGGTGTCCGACATTCACACGCTTGTGGACTCGGAGCTGCCGACGGTCATCGCTGGCGACTTCAACGCGAAGCACACGGCGTGGAACTCCCTCACGATCTCCCCAGATGGCAGACGCCTCCTGGATGACGCAGACCGCTACGGCTACAGGGTGTTAGGACCAGAGGTCCCGACTCACTACCCGTACTGTGCAGCCCACGCTCCGGACGTCATCGACATCGCCGTGCTCCGCGGCAACATTGCCGCCGCGTCGATCGACGTCTTGGACGACCATTTGATTTCCGACCACCAGGCAGTCCACATGGCGCTGATGCTTCCCATCACCGCAAGGAAGCTCCCTCCTCCTCGACACCGGCAGGATTGGCGAAAATTCGCCAACGACGTGGAGTCTCGGGTGCCGTCCTTCCGGGTGGAGAACCCAGCGGACGTCGAACGATTGGCTCTGGACCTCGGCGCCGTCATTACGTCTGCGCTCGAGGAGTCCAGGATCGACGCCGCTGCCCCCCGAAGTCGACCGCCCCAGCTCCCCGCCCGGATCCTGAAGATGATCGAGGAGAAGAGGAAACTGCGAAGACAGTGGCAACGCACCAGGTGCCCAACCATGAAGTCCCGGCTGAACGCTCTGGCCGCCAAGATCTCGTCTGCACTGGAGACGGTTGCGACAGAATCTTGGCAACGGACCATCGAGACAGCCGGCGAAGATTGGACGGGCATCCACCGCCTCTGCCGCCGTCTCTCCGGGAAGCCGCCGCCGATCCGGCCCCTGCTCGCCAGTGACGGGAACCCTCGCTACCGTGCTGAGGACAGGGCCGAGATATTCGCCGACTTCCTGGAGACGCAGTTCACACCGAACCCGACTGCGAGTATGCAACACGCAGCAGCAGTGGAGCAGCACGTGCTCGAATACCTCGAGCCGCCGTTAACTCCGACGGAAGACCCCGTGGTGTTCTCCCCTGGTCAGGTCCAGCGGATGATCCTCCGGACTAAACTGCGAAAAGCCCCCGGCGCGGACGGCGTCACGAATGAAGCGCTGCGTCATCTGCCTTCGCGAGCCATCGCGACGATGACGCGCCTCTTCAACGGCATCCTCCGCACCGGGCACTTCCCGTCTTCGTGGAAGCTCGGACGGGTCATCATGCTGCCGAAACCTAGGAAGAACATCCTGCTGCCGGGAAGCTACCGGCCGATAACGCTGCTGCCCACTATCTCGAAAGTCTTCGAGAAGTTGCTGCTGTTGCATATGACGCCTCACCTCCAGCCACGCGACGAGTAGTTCGGCTTCAGAGCCGAACACTCAACGTCGCTCCAGGTGACTCGCGTGCTGCATCACATCACTGCAGCGCGCAACAAGAAGGAGAGAGTCATCGCCGTGTTCCTGGACATGGAGAAGGCGTTCGACCGCGTCTGGCATGACGGCCTGTTGTACAAGCTGTCCACGTCTGCTACTCCTCGCCGAGTAGTGAAGACTGTGGGCAGCTTTCTCCAGGACAGGCGTTTCCAGGTCGCCGTCGAAAACGCCCTATCCTCTCCACGTCCAGTACGAGCCGGCGTACCCCAGGGGAGCTGCCTCTCGCCGTTGTGCTACGCGTGGTACACCGACGACATACCAGTCGCCGGAGGTGCCATGCTGGCGCTCTACGCCGATGACGCAGCCCTCGTGACGACCTCCCTCAACTCACCCCACGCTGCAGTGAAGATGCAGCGATCCCTGGATGCCCTTCCCGCGTGGCTGGAAGACTGGAGACTGAAGGTCAACGTGGCCAAGACTCAGGCGATTTCCGTGGGCGCTTGTGCAATCCGCCTGCGCTGACGCTGAACGGCGAGCAGATCGATTGGACGTCGCAGGCGAAGTACCTCGGCGTGACCATCGACCGCCGTCTCAGCATGGGCCCCCACGTGAACAACGTCGTCGGACAGGCGCGCGCGGCGCGCAGCCTCCTCCGTCCCGTGTTCGAGTCCGCAATTCCGATCCGCGCGAAGCTCGGCGTGTACAAGTTGTACGTGCGCTCGCGGCTCACTTATGCTGCCCCGGCCTGGTTTCAGCTAGCCAGCGAACCACGTCGGCAACGCCTCCGCTCGCAGCAGTCGCAAGCGTTGCGTACAATTGTCGGCGCAACACGCTTCGTGCGGAACGACGTCATCCTGCGAGACTTGCGCTTGGAGACCCTGGACGACTTCGTTCGACGCCTGAGCTCCAACATGTTCGCGCGAGCCGATGGAGCGCAATCTCACCACCTTCGTGGGATAGCGCCATACCGTCGGCCAGCTGCGGACATGAGGGAACTGCCACGTGACCTTCTTCTCCAGTAAGAAGAATACGACGCTCCTCACCGCTGGCGGACGGATGCCCGCCGGGACACCTTTTGTCTCGGTGGGTTTGACCTCGCCGAGCGGTGGGTTGCAGCACTCACCGGACTGACAACCCCTGGAGTGACCAGCTGATCGCCCGCCGGCGTGCCTTCCTGCGGGCTCGATCGCTTCACTTCGTGGGGCCCCCCGCCTCTACGTCGAGGAGACACCATCACCTGGCCGAGAGGCCTCTCCCCGTCCCCGGCTGTTGTTGCAGTCGGCGTACGCAACCACCGCAACAGACCATCGTCTGGTCCGGTTACCTCGGGGCCACCCACCGGCCCAAGAGAAGACCCGAATAGTATCGTGTGGTTAGTCAAATTGAACTCTTTAGCTATCATTTTATTATTATTTAGTTTCGACTTAAAATACTTAAAATGCCTGGATAACGATCTAATTTATCCCAATGTTCAAACGATATTCGAAGGAAAAGGTTAGCTAGATGTCTAGAAACCGCCGTTGAGCATGAAGCTAGGTTGGCTAATGGCTACTCTTTAAGAACACATTGCGGAAACTCAGTCGATCGAATATCTTGAAGAGCAGGATACTCAGTTAAGGAGAGATCACTCTCAGCCTGCTCTTTCACGGTCGTTGGAGACTGATGAGCAGCTTGAAGAGCGTAGTACAGCTGCTCAGCAAAGTTATCAGAACGTACGTGACGATACTTCTGCTCATGTATCGCAAGACCGGGACAGAATGCAAGAGTTGCAAGAGCAACCATGGCTAAATAAAGAGGGAAGTGGATTCATGTACAATGTTGCGATTAACTACGCCGCACACGGAGATATTAGCAATCTTAGAAGAAGCGCCCTTTGTCGAGCCCGCAAATGGAGAGGGGAGCCCAATGGGATGTGTTGTGCATCTGGTAAGGTACGCTTGGAGTCTATGCAAGACTCACCAGAACTGTTGAAACTCTTACTAAGCGGCGAACATCCGGATCCAGCCATTTTTTTTAAAACATTCGAGCCTATAATAGCGCCTTCCAGATGACTTCGTTTGGTGCAAATCAAATCGTTGAAACAGGGTTCATGCCGACATTCAAGATCCAGGGACAAGTTTACCATCAAATTGGTTCGCTGCTACCTACAGATATTTCAAAATTTTTGCAAATGTATTTTGTGAGTGATTTTGAAGAACAAGCAAACCTACGAAGTAGATTCATCCCCCATATTAGACTCAAGAATTCTCCGATGTCCTTCTAAGTCTTAGTGAAGGTACTCTACCAGAAGAGAGAGGTGGACAAGTGTTGCTTCCAATGTCTCTCGGTAGAGTTGTATCCAGCTTAGAAGAACTCATTCGCTGTGTGTACAACGACATCAGTCGTATATCACACCAGCAGAATTCTTGGGTGTGTGAGCGAGCCATTTTGACACCCTAAAATGACCAAGCTGCAGCAATTAACGAATCCTCTCAGAAATTGAGGGAAATGAACTGTCGTCGAGCAAAATGATGCTACACATTATCCTGTAGAATTTTTGAACTCTCTGTCAGCAAGTGGTTTTCCAGCGCATACTGTCAAGCTGAAGGTCAGTGTCCCGATTATGCTTCTTCGGAACCTATCTCCTCCGAAGTTGTGTAACGGGACCCGCCTTAAAGTCATCTTGCTCCACAAACACACAATTGAGGCGGAAATTCTTACGGGTTCTGTCGTCGGCGACGCAGTATTTATATCACTCATTCCTCTCATACCATGAGGTATGTTCCTGAACTTTCCGTTCCAGTTCAAGCGCGCACAGTTCCCCGTGAGTGTTTGCTTCGCGATGACTATCAATAAGTCGCTGGGGCAGACACTGGGGACAGCGGGTGTCGACCTCAGGACGGGCTGCTTCTCACACGGGCACCGGTACGTCTCTTTATATTTTGGCTGCGGAGAGCCAAACCACTATTGTGGTTCATTGAGAAGTTCTATAAGCATGTTTGTTTACGCTATCTTCTAATCTTATCTTATATTTGTCTTAATTTGATTATTTTCTACATCTGCTTTAGTCACAACTTTTGCCTTAATTCAGCAAAATCACCTTAAAGTCGAAGCGGGTCTAAATTAGCACTTTTTGCACTTCAATTTTACAAAAAAACAGTTTATTCTGTTACTCTGCTTAGTGTAGATATGAAAGGTAAAGAAGAAAACCAGTAAAATTAATGTTAGTTTAAAAGATACAATTGTTGGTATATTATTATGGCGCTGTACATAGCATTCACGCAGACAACGTCGCGGGCAATAGCTAGTGACGAATATTCGCGTTGACACTATAATGTGGTCAGGTAAACAATACATGATAGAGTTGATACAGTTTGCTAACTTATGTCTTGAGCGTATTAGCGGTTTATGGCGATTATAAGTGTTAATACGATAAGTGAACACAGTTTCACCGAATCACCTAGAGCAATAAAGTAAGAACTAATAAAAATTACCTGCGTTTAAAATGTTCCCTATGGCTTCCAGCTATGGAGCTCAGCAAGCAAAAGCAGCATTATGTGTCTGCAACGAGCACAAAACACTATCCTGAAGGAAATGGTTAACGCACCATGGTTTACGAAGATTGATGAAGTCCATGAGTATCTGGAGGATCCCAAAGTGACTGTGGAGGCTGACAGATATAAAAAACTGTACAAGGATCGTCTCATTAAACACCCCAACTCTCTTGTTGCTGAGCTGCTTGATCAAGCGGGAGGGACCAGCAGATTTAAGCGACGACGTTGTATTTTTTAATTGGGTCGTGTGAAAGTGGTCACAAACCCTACAAATCATTCCACTCACCACTCATTTAATTATGGTCTAGCGACCGATCGTAAATATAAATATAAGGTATATTGTTGAGGATTTTCAAAAAGCAAACAGCAGGTTGTTTCTCTAAAACATAAAGAAATAGTTTTTATTTGTTACGCCTAATATTTTACAATCATTATAACTATGTTATTCACACTCACCTAAAACATAAAGAAACAACATTTAATGTTCACTAATTACTCTTCTATTTTACTTTTAATAAGTATTAAATTATAAAGTATTAAGCAATCTTAAATTCAAACGCCATTGTCTCAAGCGTCGCTCCGATGCGCGGGATGCGCTATCTGTCAATTAGCTTTGACAAATAAGAACGCGCGAAGCGCGGCAAAATTTAAATTAATGAAAAATCATTTCATTACATCTCCCCCACTCAGGGTGAAAATTCTAAATAATATATTGTATTATACCTATGTGTTATCTTTGTATTCATTGTCTTCTGTTTCAGATTCTGTTGTGACAGGTTGCAATTTTGTTATGTGAAATAATGTTGATTCTATTTTTCTGTTTCCTGTGTCAATTTTATATATAGAGTCTGAATTTTTTTCTAGTATTTTAAAGGGTCCTATTTTTAATTCCTCTAATTTCTTTCTGTTCAACCTATTTCCATTTTCGACATAAACACTGTCTCCTACATTAAACTCCTGTGATTTTCTGTTTCTATCAAATATTTTCTTGTTGAATTTGTGTGATTTTATTGAATTCTCTAATGCAATTTTTTTATCAGCTATCCATTTGTCTTCCTTTTCTATTGTTTTAAGTTCATTTGGTAGAATACTAACATTTGAACCATCCAGTAAATATTTTGGTGCAAAACTTGTAACGGAGTGTTCCGTCTCATTATATTTATCTATAACTTGTCTTGCTATTGTTGTCCATGTTCTCTTATTATTTTTCTCATTCATCTTACACCTTATTTTATTCACTATTGTCTGGTTTAACCTCTCATTCAAACCATTTGAGAATGGTGTATTCACTGCTGTGAAAATTAATTTAATATGATTCTCCTGCAAAAATTGTTTGAATTCTCTTGAATTTATGCCCGGATATTGATCTGTCAGAATTATACCAATCTCATCTGTTTCTAGCACATTCTTAATCAGTTTTATAAAATCACTTGCATTCTGGGTCTTAGATGTTATAATAAATGCAAATCTTGTAAAATGGTCTACTAAAAGGTGTAGGTACTTTTTGGTTGATCTAGATCCTCCAAAACCACCAATGGTGTCCATTGACATTATTTCAAACGGCTTGGTTGCTGGTCCCAGTTGTGACATCAATCCAAATTTTCCTTGACATCTTGATTTATTTTTTATGCATATTTCACATGTTTTACAAATATTTATGATATTCTTTGTTAGGTTTTTAGCTGTATATGTTTGACCTATTTTCTTCTGTAATTGTCTAATCCCAACATGGCATAAATCTTCATGCACTTGTTTTATAATTTTTTTACTAAATTCTTCTGATAGAATTATCTTTTCATATTTATTAATTTTTTTATAATAAATTTTATTTTTGTGTATTAAACTTTGTTTCTTTACTTTTATTGTTTCATTTTTTTCTTGATCTTCAAATATATCTTCTATTTTTATTAAATTAACTATTTTCAATAGTTCCTCTTTGTTATCTTCTGATTCTAATACCGGGTTTCGGCTCAAACAGTCTGCTTCTACGTTATCTTTGCCAGGTATATATATAAGATCAGGTATTCTTATAAAGCATAACACAGTGTGATTCATCTAAAACAGAGTTTATTTATTAAACAAAAATCAGTTTCACATAAAACAATTACAACTAAAATAAAATAATGAAAATGTGACTAACCTAAAACAGAGAATCGACAATTAAATGTTCATGCCTTACTCTTCTTATTATATCACTTTAATCGTCTTTTGCATATTAAACTTTATTAAACCTTTATTTAGACTAGACTAGACTTTATATTTTAAACAAAAATAAACGACAACGTTTTTTACATGACTTGGTATATCTTCCATTTTCTCTTCCTTGTGGCTCCCTCTTGTGTCCGCAAGAAAATTCAAATTGTTAGTGTCAATGTCAATGTCGTTAATTGTCATTGTCATCGTCATAAAGCTTTCATCACCCCCCCTAGGGTGTGCAATTTTTTTATAAGTCATAAAAAAATTGTGAGCAAAACTTTTTAATCAAACAAGTAAAGGAATGAGCTTTGTGATATGATACAGTCCAAGAGATCTTGAACCTCGACCGGTATTGATCTTAAAAACAGAATCTGATATTTTCTCTTCAATTACAAAGGGACCAATTCTAATTTCATCCAACTTTTTCTTGTTTAATTTGTTTCCATAATCAACATATACCTTATCTCCTTTTTTAAAATCATGTTGTACTCTATTTTTGGCAAATAAAGTCTTATTATATTCATGTGATTTTATTGACCTTTTTAGTGCTACTTTCCTGTCTTCTTCCAAACTTCCAACTTTTGTTAATAGTTGTCTTTCTTTCAATTCATTTGGTAGCAAGTCTGTGGACTCACCAGATAGCAAGTATTTAGGAGAAAATCCTGTAACGGAATGGTTAGTTTCATTGTATCTATTTATACATTCTTCTGCTACTTTTGACCAATTTCCTTTTCTATTAGATTCATTCATTTTGCATCTTATTTTATTTACAATCGTCTGGTTTAACCTTTCGTTTAAACCATTCGAGAATGGCGAATCTACCGCAGTAAGTATTAATTTATAATATTTCAATTCTTAAGGTAATCTTTAAACTCAACCGAATTAAAAGCAGGATATTGATCAGAGAGTAAGATGTCTATTGTTTCCTCTTGAGGAATTTTTCCTATGAGTTTAATAAAATCTCGAGCATGTTGATTCTTAGAACATAGGATATATGCATACCTCGTGAAGTGGTCTACTAGTAGATGTAGATATCTTTTAGTTGATCTTTGACCCCCAAATCCTCCTATTGTATCCAATGAAATTATTTGAAAGGGTCTAGTCGCTGGACCTAATTGTGACATAAAACCATATTTTCTATTTAATCTTGTTTTATTTTTTATGCATATTTCGCAGTTTTTGCATATATGTTTAATATTTTCTGATATATTGGGTGCAGTATAAAATGGTTTTATTTTAGATTCTATTTGATTTATTCCAGCATGACAATATTTTTCATGGGTCATTTTTATTATAGTTTTGCTGTAATCTTCACTAAGTATTATTTTTTTCCTATTATTCTTACGTTTTTTATAATAAATTCCATCTTCTAAAATAATATTATTTTTAAGTTTTTTTATTTGCAAATTTTGTGTTTGATCATACTTTATGTCTTGAATATCAATAATATTTACCATTCTTATGTTGTCTTCCTTATTTGTATCAATGTCCATTACTGGGTTTCTGCTAAGACAGTCTGCTTCTGTATTATTTTTTCCGGGAAAATATTTTATTTCACAATTATACTGTGACAGGTAAAGTGACATATCGCCTAATTCGTCATCAGGTCTGTTTTTTATGTTGAGGTTTTCTAAAGGCTTGTGATCTGTGTAAACAGTAAAATGGTTTCCAATTAACCAATGTTGCCAAAATTTTATACTCTCTTTTATGGCTAAGCATTCCAAAAATATAGCTTTTTTATTTTTTTGTGAATTATTTAATTTTTTTGAAAAATATGCTACTGGCTTTTCTTGACCATCGTGCTGAATTTGTTTTAAAACTGCTCCTATTCCTACGACACTAGCATCTGTATAAATTAATATTGGGGCTTGTGGATCATAAATAGCTAGTATTGGCTTGGAACATAAATAGTTTTTAACTTTTTGGAATGCATCCTCACACTGTTCTGTCCAAGTAAATTTCTGATCTTTTTTTAGCAATGTATGTAATGGGTTAAGAACTATTGATACATTTGGAATGTATTTTCCGTAAAAATTGATTTTTCTTAAAAATTGGCGTATTTGTTTTCTATTTTGAGGAGCAGGGAAATCTTTTATTGATTTTAAATTGTCTTTTAAAGGTGTAATCGTATTTCTTTGTATTATATGACCTAAGTACTTAACAGAATCACATGCAAATTTACATTTTGTTAATTTTAGCCTAAAACCTTCTTCTTGAATGGCATTTAGCAATTTTCTTAAATGTGTTATATGTTCATCAAATGTCTTAGAAAAAATCAATATATCGTCAATAAAATTCACTGCAAATCCTGTCAGACCATTCTTCCTTATAATATTTCCCAAAATCCGTTGAAATATGGCTGGTGATGTCTTAAGACCGAAGGGTAAACAAGTCCATTGGTAATGTCCGTCTTGGGTAACAAAGGCAGTTTTGTGTCGGTCTGTAATTCTTAAAGGAATGGACCAAAAAGCTGAATTTATATCAAGAGTTGTATAATACTTACAATTTATTGTTCTTGTTATTAAATCTTCTATGAGAGGAAATGGTTGTGATTGAGGTATTATTATTTTATTTAAGTCTCTGAAGTCTATGCATAGTCTGCTTTTTTTACCTTCATCCCTCTTAAAAGCTAACGTAACAGGTGCTGCAAAAGGACTGCAAGATTCTTCAATTAATTCATGTTTTAACAGTTGTACAATTTGATCTTCTATTTCTATCTTGTCTTGAAGTGAACATCTATATGGTCTTTTATAGCAATATTTTTCTACTTGCAAATCTATACAGGCTTCATGCTTCTTCACTTTTCCAGTATCATATTTATTTTTAGCAAAAATTTCTGTGTAGCTATTCAATAATATGTTTATCTGTTTTCTTTGGTCAATGTTTAAGTATTCTGTATCTATACTAAATTTGTTTGTATCTATCCCTTCATTAAAGTTTACTTCATATTCTCTATCTTCCATATTTGTTTCCATATTTTTAATCTCTTTGCTTTCATTTTTATCATTCATTGTGAAGTTATGTAATTTCTGTACATGAATATTCAAATTCTCATCATGAGTTAATCCAAATTTATGTATTGAATCTAGTCCTAGTATTAGATCATACTCAAAATTTTCATTTTCAAAGATAAATGCATTTATTTTAGTCTTCTTGTGTAATAATTCTGCATCTAGTGTAATAAAACCTTTAGTTTTACCCCCTCCACTTATTGTTTTTATTCTGTTATAACAGTAATTTGGTTTCATATCTGTCACCTGAACTAATTTTGAGTTTATTAAAGATATGCGTGAACCAGGGTCATATAACCCCTTAACTTCTAATGTATTGTTTAACAACACCGCAATCTCAATTAGTGGAGGGAATTTTAGTTTTTTGGATCTTCATCACTTAGTTCAACTTGTAATATTGAATTAGAATTAAGGTTTTTACCATAATTTGTCTTCTTCTCATAGCTATACCAGCAAACATTCTCTGGATGAAATCTATTTAATTTTCCTTTATTTTCACAAATCCTGCATGCTGTTTTGTCACCTCTCTTAATTTCCTGTTTGTAGTATTTTTTTTCTGTGCCAAAGTTTTTCTTTGTCTCAATTTTTCTTGTTAGACTTTCTAGTCCTCTTATGCAGTTATATAAGTCATTTACTTCTTGAAGATCTTCTCGGTCTATTCTATCCATAATGAAGTTCGGTAGACCAACGGCAATCAAATAAATCAGGGTTTGTGTATCTATTGATTTGTTTATCTCTAGTAGGAGTCTCTCTTTTTTAAGAGCATATTCCAACATTGATCCTTGTATGTATTTAAAATTCATAGCGTACCTTATTGGTGACCAGCTTTTATCGACAAATGTTTCAATTAAACTTTTCTTCCATACAAGCCAATCTGAATCTATAGTATATTTGATAATCATTGAAGTGTACCAATCGGTGCAACTATCTTCCAAAAGTAATCTTAAAATTTTGTAAGTCTGTATCTATTTGTAAACGTGTACATTCACTTTCAAAATTATCTAACCATTGTTTAACATTCGTTGTATTTCTTGAAAATTTCTGTATTGTAAATTCTGTAGCCAATTTTGTCTTATTTTCTGTTTTTCTTGGCAATGTTGGTTCCGTTGATGAAGACTCATAACTTTGATCTAATTTTTCAAGTAAAAATCCATCAAATTGTAGGTTATCATCATCTAAATATGTGGATTTCATTTCCTTGGTTAATGTTATCCAAACCTGTCTCTTGTCATGCCTTTTCTGGAGAGATTTTTTTATTTTTTCAAATATTTCATGTTTTATTATTTCTTTGTGTAAATGCACTGCTTGATATTCTCTAGGCACCACAAAAGTTTGGTTTTGTGTATCCGTAATAGAGGTTATAGCATAAATATTTGTCTTATTATCTTCTGGTTTTGCTTTTACAATAAACTCAAATCGTAATTTCTCCATTTTATAGGTTAACCGCGTGTTTGTTTCTGCACGTGCATAAATTGTCGATTTATAAGATCAGGTATTCTTATAAAGCATAACACAGTGTGATTCATCTAAAACAGAGTTTATTTATTAAACAAAAATCAGTTTCATTTAAAACAATTACAACTAAAATAAAATAATGAAAATGTGACTAACCTAAAACAGAGAATCGACAATTAAATGTTCATGCCTTACTCTTCTTATTATATCACTTTAATCGTCTTTTGCATATTAAACTTTATTAAACCTTTATTTAGACTAGACTAGACTTTATATTTTAAACAAAAATAAACGACAACGTTTTTTACATGACTTGGTATATCTTCCATTTTCTCTTCCTTGTGGCTCCCTCTTGTGTCCGCAAGAAAATTCAAATTGTTAGTGTCAATGTCAATGTCGTTAATTGTCATTGTCATCGTCACAAAGCTTTCATATATTTTACTGTAAAGTCATATTGAGATAGGTAGTATGTGAGGTCACCCAACTCTTCATCTGTTCTACTTCTGATATTCATATTCTCCAGTGGTTTGTGGTCTGAATATATAATGAAATGTTTTCCAATGAGCCAGTGTTGCCAATATTTAACAGCTTCTTTCATAGCGAGACATTCTAAATATATGGCTTTTTTCCTTTTTTGAGATTCATTTAGTTTTTTGGAAAAATATGCTACTGGTTTATCTTTTCCATCTTCTTGTGTCTGTTTTAATATGGCCCCAATACCCTCCAAGGATGCGTCTGTGAAAATTTTTATTGGTAAGTCTTTGTCAAATATTTCCAACACTGGTTGTGAACATAAATATCTTTTTATTTGATTAAATGATTCTTCACACTTCTCTGACCATATAAACTTTTCATTTTTTCTTAATAATTTATGTAGTGGGTCTAAAATAATGGCACTCTTTGGTATGTATTCATGGTAAAAATTGGTTTTTCCCAAAAATTGCCTGATATTCTTTTGGGTCTTCGGAGTTGGAAAATTTTTTATTGAGATTAAATTGTCTTTTAGTGGTCTTACCGAGTTATTTTGAATCACATGGCCAAGATATTTAACTGAGTCCGAAGCAAAGGTACATTTCTTAAATTTCAATCTAAAGCCTTCTTTTATTATTGCCTCTAATACATTTCTTATGTGTCTGACATGTTCTTGAAAGGATGGTGAGTATATTAAAATATCATCAATATAGTTGACCGAGTATCCTGTGAGATTATGTTTTCTTAAAATATTGCTTAAAATTCTCTGGAAGATTGCTGGTGAAGTTTTTAATCCAAAAGGTAGACAGGTCCATTGGAAGTGGCCACCTTGCGTGACAAATCCTGTTTTACTTCTATCTTCCACCCGGAGTGGTATGGACCAAAATGCTGAGTTTATATCCAGTGTAGTAAAATATTTACAATTTCTAGTTTTTATAATCAAATCATCTATTAATGGGAAAGGTTGGGCCTGTGGTACAATGATTTTGTTTAATTCTCTGAAGTCTACACATAAGCGGGATTTTTTGTTTTCACCTTTTTTAAATGCCAACGTCACTGGAGCAGCAAAAGGACTGTAGGATTCTTCTATTAAATTATTCTTTAGTAACATGGATATTTGCTCTTCAATCTCTGATTTGTCTTCTAACGTGCATCTATATGGCCTTTTGCTGCAGTATTTATTTATTTGCAAATCTATATGAGCCTCATAATCTCTAACTGATCCAATATCATATTTGTCCTTGGCAAAAATAGTTTTAAATTCCTTCATGATCTTCTCTATCTCAAGTTTTTTTTCATCGTCTAAATGATCTATCAAAATTTTAAATTCTTCTGTTTGAATGTGCTCATTGAAATTTATTGAAAATGTTTTTATATTGTTATCTTCAATTTTGTTACTTCTGTTCATTTTTCCTATTTTATGTGTAATTTTCTTTTGTTCTATTTGCAAGTTATCATTTTGGGTTAATTTGAATTTTTTTATCATGTCTAATCCAATTATAAAGTCATCAAAATCTTCATTTTCAATTATGTACACATCCACCTCTTCTTCTATCTCAAATATTTTAATTTTTATTGTTATCAAGCCATCTGTTTTTTTAACACCATTAACCGTTTTCATATATGCTATATTTATGTTATCTTTCTTTTGTTTTACTTTAATCAGTCTTGAATTTATTAAAGAGATCTGTGAGCCTGAATCATAAATGCCACTCACTTCTAATTTATTTTCTAATAAAATCTTAATCTTGATTAATGGTGTACTCACTCGTTTTTTTTTCTGTATTAATATCCACTTCAATAATTGAGTTATTATTAACATTTCTAGTATTAGAAGCCTTCTCATATTCATTTTTATTTTTTTTGAACCAACATAATTCCTCCGGATGATATCTCATTCCTTTGTCCAAAGATTCACAAAGTCTGCATGGTTTCTTCTCATTAGTTTTATTTTTATTAAAAAAAGTGGTTTTCTTTATTATAGTTGAGTTTTTCTTGTACATCATACCTTCATATTTTCTTATCTCATTGAACAAGTCAGTAGTATCATTGAGTTCATCCCTATTTAATTTATTTAAGATGAACCCGGGTAAACCTGTTGCAATAAGGTCTATCATTGTTTTGGAGTCTATTGATTTGTTTATGTCCAGTATAAGCCGTTCTTTCATTAAAGCATAATCGATTAACAGTCCTTCTTTATATCTGAATGCAAGAGCATTCGACACTATATCCCATCCTTGGTTTTTAAAAGTTTCCAAGAACTTGTCTTTCCACTGATTCCATTCAGAATTAACAGTCAATTTTATGATCATTGAGCTGTACCAGTCTAGACATGACTTTTCCAAAAACAATCTCAAAATTTCAATTTTTGTTTCATCCTTTACTATGCCGAACCGTTCACATTCGTTTTCGAAATTCTCTATCCATTGTATTGCATTTGGATTCTTGCTTGTAAATTTTTCAATAATAAACTTCTCAGAAACATTTTTTAAATTGGGTTGATTTTCTTTCTTTGTTGTAGTATCTATTAATTTTTCCAAAATATGTTGTAGACTATCATCTTTGTCTGACGGTTGTTTTGTGCTCACTTCCTCTAAATACTGATCTAAAAATTGCATGTTACCTTCCTCATCCAAATATGTTCTTTTGAAATCTTCATCTACTTTTATCCAAATTTTTCTAGTTTGATGTCTTTTGTTAATACTATTTTTTATTTTTGAGAAAGTCTTCATACTAACAATATGTGTATGATTATTCACCGGCCTCAGCTCATCAGGTAGAACATAACATTTTCCTTCTTCTGTAGATATTGAGGTTATGGCTAATACATTGGATTTTCCATCACTTGAAGCTATCATCTTAAATTCGAATTGTAGCCGATCCATCTTTTTTAGTTAACAAAATGTTGTTTTATAAGGTATATTGTTGAGGATTTTCAAAAAGCAAACAGCAGGTTGTTTCTCTAAAACATAAAGAAATAGTTTTTATTTGTTACGCCTAATATTTTACAATCATTATAACTATGTTATTCACACTCACCTAAAACATAAAGAAACAACATTTAATGTTCACTAATTACTCTTCTATTTTACTTTTAATAAGTATTAAATTATAAAGTATTAAGCAATCTTAAATTCAAACGCCATTGTCTCAAGCGTCGCTCCGATGCGCGGGATGCGCTATCTGTCAATTAGCTTTGACAAATAAGAACGCGCGAAGCGCGGCAAAATTTAAATTAATGAAAAATCATTTCATTACATAAATAATAATAAAAAAAAATGTTCCCTATTTACCGTCACACACGAAATCAAAGCCCACGAAAACAATGCCTATATTCAAAGTAAAGCCTTCGTATTATTTATAGCAACGTTAGCAGCGGTCCATGTTATTCATATATGAGTTATTAGGGTCCCTCTGTTGGATTACTAGCCGACATTTGCGTCGGCTGACACTGGATAAACCTTGACATAAGCTGATACAGTTGATTAAGTTGTGGCTTGAGTGCATTAGCGTGTTGTGGCGAATATTCGTGTTGACACGATAAGTGTGACCGCGTATACTACATATACTTACTGCATTATAGTGTAAATTATGTATGTCTAAATTTGAAATATGAGAGAAAATACCATAAACTATAACGAGTATCAGTATCAATGATCCCCGCACTAGGCTATACCGGTATTGGCGGGGACGGAGCTACGGGAAAGAGTTCAGAGCGCGTAACGCGTCGCGCCGTCCCTCCCAACCCCGTGCTGGGTTCTGGCCTCAATTGGGGTTCGGACGCTGAGTGTGAGCGGTTGGAGGTTTTAGTGCGGTTCAACTCCCACATAACCCGGGGATCCGAGGATTTCCTCCGACTGATAAAAAAAAACCGGTATTGGGGTCGATCTTTAAACTCATACACAAACTACATAATACTAAAAAGACATGCCCGCTGAGTTTCTTGTCAGTTCTTCTCAGGACGGTGGCTATTTCTTTTTTCCGAACTGGTGGTAGCCTTTTGACATCAACAAGCATGATATTTTCATTAACGTTGAAAATAAATAATTTCACATAATGTTATGTTACTTATGTAAGTAACACATAATATATTCGAACTTTTACTCCAATCTTTGCACCATTTATTACAACCCTGACCAGCAAGATTTGCAATACTATAATCCTTATCTATAAAATTCAAACACATTTTTAAAAATAATATAAAACCCCACAAATCCTACCTATTTTAGCTTGAACTCAAAGAGTATTGAAGAAAATATGACTACATTTGAATCCGTTTGATCTCGATATTCAATGCATTGGATATGTCAGGTCTCAGCCTCCAGCAACGAGATGAAATGCATATCGGATACTACGAAATGGAATATCTGCAGTTGTTTTATTTGAAATACATTTTAGAAGACTTCAGATATTTTCTTATTTAGTTTCACATTCTACTAATATTACAAATTCGTTTTTAAAAATGTGACTCATCACTCAACAAGATAAATGGATGAACTTTGTATCTAATTTTAATTTTAGTTTTTTATACCTACTGCCCATGACACTCAATCAGGGATGGATGCAGGGGATCTCTTGTCGTAAATAATTCACCACACGCCGAGAAGAGATGCTAGTCATATACCAAAGTAAACCCTGGATTGGACACCTCAGGGTTCCAGAAAGCTCAGCCCAAGACAAACGTGGCGGCGCTCCGTCGCGACCGATCCTAAAACAATCAGTTTATCATGGGTGGAGTTAAAGAACGTGGCTTAACTCAGATCAAAGTGGAGAAGCAATGTTGAGGCCCTTTACCCCACTTTGGGGACATAGGAC
The DNA here is from genome assembly GCA_030269945.2 of Trilocha varians. Classification (NCBI taxonomy): domain Eukaryota; kingdom Metazoa; phylum Arthropoda; class Insecta; order Lepidoptera; family Bombycidae; genus Trilocha; species Trilocha varians. The sequence continues at coordinate 10,573,941 of AP028257.1, forward strand.
ACGAAGATGATGATTCACAAATAACGTAGTTTCCTATTAGGAAAGCAAATATTCCCTTTCATGACATAAGTGAAGTTAATGGAATGATTGAAGATAAATGAACGATATGAACAACTGGAAGCTTGATGGAGAGGAAAATACCACTCACACTTGGTACTTTGCCAAAGAAAACATACTAAAACTATTATTTTCTATAAGTTTTCTTGTGTTATTACTCCCTGAATGGTTTTTTTTGGCAATATGACTTGTACTTTTGAAGACCGTTTTTAAGAGTACGATTTATGTGTATTTTATTATCTTGTAAACAAATGAACTAATGGACCATGTGATTGTAAGCGGTTACCATCGCTCATGGACCTCTGCGGGATATTGCGGGGCCTATAAATTCGATCAACCTTTAAGGACTGTCTTTAAGCCTCGAAAATTCAAGAAAAAAAAAGTATATCTCTTTAAATTACTGTTATCAAGGAAAACATCAAAAAACGCACCTCAAGTATTTCCCAAACTGCCCAAAATATTCCCAACGCTGGGAAAAATAACTACAAAGCCCATACGTGTTCAATAAGCGATGTGTCAGCTTTTTCCGGGTAATATTGTGAGAGCAGACGCCCGGCCAAATGTCTTTGTAAACAGGTACAGTATGTGACTCGAGATTAACCTGTAGTATTATATTTTTACTTAAAATGGGAATTTTACACAAAATTGTTGAAGATAACAGAAAGAGATTGAGGTTATAACCACTCAACTGGGAACATCACTTTTCGCTAGATGGCGAAACTGGGAACTTCGTTCGGAATCACTACCGCGTTTGAGCGTCTTTTTAAAATCATTTTTTTCCAATAAACTTTAGTTTAGATTTTTAATAAAACCTTATATTTATGTAAATCTTTATTTTTAAACTACACTGTATTACATTTTCAGCGAAAATACATTATATGAGACGATTAAAAAATGTAAATAAACCAAGTTTTTGAACTGTGCTTAATTTTGGCTCCTGCAACAGACTTGGCAAAAGTAAACAAACCAATTTTGTTGAGTGGTTAATAGGTAGGATACATGATGTTGAATGTCTTTAATTACGCTGTATTGCATGTTTAGCGAAAATTTATCATCTCCGTAAAATATGAAACGATTAAAAAATATAAACAAAACAAGTTTTAGAACTGTGCTCAATTTTGGCTCTTGCCACAGACTTGGCAAAAGTAAATAAACCAATTTGGTTGCCGATCCCAGTTGAGTGGTTAATAGGTAGGTATACATGATGTTGAATGTCTTTGAGATAACAATACTTTACTGTCGCTGTGTCGACTAATGTACTTTACACGTGTCATTTCTTTTAGAATTAAAAACGTTTTCGGAAACAACGTAATTTTTCAAATTACAAGTGTATTCCACTGGTAACCTTACTTAATAGGTACTTATATTTTTATAATTTAAAAATTGATTCTTATGATTTCTAAAAATTCTTTTTTTTTATAAAAGTGACAAAAAAACTAACAAACACGTACGTAAGTACAAACGGGGACGGAGCGACGGGAAAGAGTGCCGAGCGCGTAACGCGTCGCGCCGTCCCTCCAAACCCCGTGCTAGGTTCTGGCCTCTGCCGGGGTTCGGACGCTGAGTGTGAGCGGTTGGAGGTTTTAGTGCGGTTCAACTCCCACATACCCGTGATTTCCTCCAACTGACAAAAAAAACGTAAGTACAAAGCATTTTTTATTCAGATAAAAATCGTCCCGACCAGTACACCTAAACTAAATATAATATGCAAAAACAACTCCTTTCTCAAAAGCCTGTCAAAATTAAAACTAAAAGGTACAAATCCCCAATTAGTACTTTTAGACTAATTAGCTAAGAGATCGTTCATCGGATTATCTGACACAGTCCGCTACAGAGCTTCTGTCGCGAGGATTAATCACGAGATTACATTAAGTGCTTGGAGCTTATTCACACTTGGAGCTTTTAACTGTATTGCAGCTGATGCAAATATTAAATGTTAAAAAAAATTGGTTGCCTGTAAAGTCGGTATACGGGCGAAAGTTTTGCGTGTCAACGACTCGGGCATGGTTAGCCCGCCTAAGAGCGAGAGAGACAGACATAAAAAGTGAAAGGCACGCGTGCCTCTCACTCGCTCTCATTGTGAGCGCATAACGTGAGCGGAGCGTAACGCAGTTTCTTGAAGTGTCACCCGGCAAACCAGTTTATAAGACGTTGTCACGTCAAAAGTCGTGGTGGCTGAATGGTTGAAGCGGTTGCCATCCGTAAAGGTTAAGGTTTCACCGCCTTAACCTCTAAATCTTAATGTGAAAAAAGATTAATGTGCAATTTTTTCACAACACCATTGGCTAAAAACATCTTCCAGTGTTGAGAAGCTACACTATTCCCGATGAACATAGGCAATATTAAATTTTAAAAAAAATAGATATCTGTAGTAAAACTACATTAATGTAATCCAAAAATGAAATACCAAAAAACTTTCTTACATATCGTGTTTTCGTTATTGATTATAGAACGAAATTATGTACTTTAGATTTGTAGTTCTTATAAAGATCTAACAGTGCTGATTGCACCCCTTTGTGACGCAGACGAAGTTACAAGGATCAGTTACCTCAATGTACATCTGATATTGTTTTGTTTTAAGTTAAAATTTCTGGAGTTATAAGTAAGACAGAGTTGTTACAATCTGTCGTTTCTTTGCTCTCAACAAATATAGTTCAAAACTCAAGCAGCCTGTTTAAGATTTTGATTTAAATTGTAATTCTGAACTTAGGATAAAATTAATACTTACTAAAATAAACAAAAGTTTTAAGTTTGTTGTATCTCTGGAAATGACAGGTAGAATTCTAATTTAGTAAAGGTTACAGTTATATTCTTACTAGTAGTGGGAAGCCAAAGTGTGAAAACACTACCCAAAAACTTTTGTTTATAGAACAAAATGATGTACTACGGGTTTTTAGGTCTTAGTAAGACCGACAAAAAAGTCCCCGAGATCATATATCTTACTATCATAGTTTAGTCACAACAACTACTTTTATGTTTATGAAAAATATTTAATTGTCCGAAGATAGAATTTAACGTTAAATGAGTACCGTTATATTAATCTTTATCCAAATTTAGCATTTTTTTGCATCAAAAGTATTAATGTACCTAGTAGTAAATTACTTTTTGTTTTATTCCATCGGACTTTTCGTTGAGAAGTTATCACTAGTATAAAACGCAATGAATACACCCACCGCGCAAAAATATCGCGACAGCATTGCGAGTGCTGTTTGAACCGTTGTGACGCAGACGAAGTTGCGAGGATCAGTTAGTATAATATATAATTCATAGCGTTATCCTCAAGTTGTACCGTTCGCTTATCGTTTCAAACATAAATCTCTGATAGCGCGTCACCTCCGTCGATAGAGACTTGACTTAGTGGAAAAATGGCGTCGGGTCGTAAGGTAATCTTACTAAACGATACGATATCTTATTTATAAGTATTTAATGTATAAGTACCTAGAACCTACGTATTTATTTATTGAATGCATGGGTTATAAAATACTACTTGATGTGTGTGTGTGTGATGTGAGAAGTCCTCAATCAGATCTAGGGAAGAGCTGAGTCCAGAAGTGGGCAGTAATGGGTTGCTACAGCACAGTTACCTTAGGCCCTAGGTTCGTATCAACCGTTTATACAGGGTGATTTCTTAGTGAGGGTACATATTGAAGGTCATATGGTTATATACGACCAGTAAAAATATTATTACCAAAGAATATGGCTTAATGCCTTAGTAACCGCAACTTAAAAATATCTAAAATTCTTGCAAAATGATGGTTTTCGACAGCTGATGGGTGTGGCGGAGGTGTGGGGTGCGCGAGATCACTAGAGGTCGTTAGTCAAATCCGAAATTGTTTATGTTTGAGGTAGCTTTGTCGAATTTAGATAAAAAAAAATGAAATTTTACCTATTTTTTGTAATATTCCGTATTAGAACAGAGTACTTATCACCCTCCTGCAATATGTACCTTCTTTAAAAAGTCACCCTGTATATTACATATAAACAACTTAATAAATCTACAGTATAAATATTAAATATTTTCTATCCTACCTTGTCTTAACTAGCTCGAGACTCCATATTAATATAGAAAGAGCTTTAAACTTTCAATATCCGTAGGTAATCTATCTTAGGCAGCGAGAAATGCAATCATCGAACTAATCGAGTTGCTATGAAATTTGCATGTAAAGCAAGGAGGTAACTTTGTTAAACTACGCTCGTTCGATGAATATATGAGTAGTGATTTAGTGTTTTTGAGATACATCTTTTTTTTTTTTTTATTGCATGATAGATAAACGAGCCTACGGCCCACCTGATGGTAAGCGGTCACCGTCGCTCGTGAACCTCTGCAATGCCAGGGCAATGAAGGGCTGTTATCTATCGCCTACCGATACAGGACTTTTCTTAAACCTCGTTTAAAGAGGGACATGTCATAGCGCTCCGGGAACACCGCGGATGGGAGTCCATTCCAAATCGGAATGGTACGGGGCAAAAATGATCTTCTGAACCGAAGTGTGGAAGATCGCAGCGGTTCCAAGTAAAGGAAAGGTTCTATACTAATAAATGAAGCTGAAGAGTGTTAGGTGACTTTTCTCTAATTCCATTTAATTGTTTGTAGAAGCGGGTAATACATGGATTTAAAGGAAAGACTTCCGGTTGTGATGAATCATTTTATAAGAGTGTTGTTAAATTCTTTTAATTTTATTTTATGAAAACGGAAATACTAGTGGCGCGATCTGATTTATTTCTCAAGAAAGTTTAAAAGGCGTGTGAACTATCGTTTAAGGACAGTAGTCGACGTGATTTCAAAGTGAACAGAGTTGGGAGTAATTGTGACTGAGTTTTGGAGGATGATTATACTGATTTTGGAGGATGATTACACTGATTTTGGAGGATAATTATACTGTTTTTGGAATATGAATAAACTGTTATTGTGAACCAAGGAGTTTTCATTGTGTTTCTGAACTGAACCCCAATAAGAGTTAGTTTGTTTGAATGCGCTAATCTCAAGAATAATTTCTAATTTGAGATTTTGTGTTGGACAGTCTATTTATCGATGAAGGTTATATTATATCCTGAAGCTGAATCCAAAGACACTTGTCCAATGTGGATTAGGTATTTTATATATCTTTGAAGGTTTGATGAAGAAAAACTTCCTTGGTATTCATCGGTGCGACGGGAAAGAGTGCCGTGGGCGTAACGCGTCGCGCCGTCCCTCATAACCCCGTGCTGGGTTCTGGCCTCAGCCGGGGTTCGGACGCTGAGTGTGAGCGGTTGGAGGTTTTAGTGCGGTTCATCTCCCACGTACCCCGATCCGATGATTTCCTGCGAATAAAAAAAAATCCTTGGTATTCATAGTACTTTATTGTCTAAAGTACAACAAGTATTATTTTCAACAGTTACTCAAGAGATTTTATTCACAAATTCATAATTGATCCGTTGCTGAGCTCTTCAATAAATAGAAGAACGTTTAAACACTAGTTTATACAAAAATACTTAGTCCACAATATTCCTTTAAGTCCAATTACTTCCACATCAATAACGACTTTAATGTATAAATAATAGGAATCATTAATCTTTCTTCTACATAAAAATGAATTGCTGTTCGTTAGTCTCGCTAAAACTCGAGAACGACTGAACCGATTTGGCTTATTGTAATCTTGAAATATTCGTAGAAGTCCAGGGAAGGTTCAAACGGTGAGAAAATTTCCTTATGTTACGCAGACGAAGTTGTGTGGGCCAGCTAGTCGTGAAATATATTTTATCAACAGAAATAAAACAATAACTTCAACAGAAACCTTTATTTACAAATAAATAAATAACTTAAAATATAGTACATTATAAAGACAGCGTTTAATTTTTCAATGGCACCTATTAAGGAATATATTCTTTTTATTTTTTATCTATTATGCCCAACTGAAGATCAAGCGTCATTTATACGACGACATTTTCTCGCCATGAAGACACGATTATCGAAAGAATATAAAATATTTCTTGTGTAAATCTTATTTTAATCCTATGTTATTTGGTAGCTACATTGCTGTTTACTTTATATACAATTTCTTTATGCTCTTAAAATGCCCTGGAATTTTGAACATCAATGTCCCTCTGAATTAATATCATTAAACTTTAAATGTAGGCCCGATACCTCCCACGTAAGTTGTTGTATCTCCAAAACTGCAAATTTACAGCAGAGCGTTTTAAAGATTCAAAATCTGCATTTATTGTTACATCTTTTTGAAATTTCGTATTTAAATGTAATATTATAATAGTCGTCTTAACGTCGTCAAAAGATATTTTAAGTAATAATATTACTATGACATTACTATGAAACGCTCTACTGTAAATTTGCAGTTTTGGAGATACAACAACTTACGTGGGAGGTATCGTATTACAGATGGACAAAAATCATCAAAATTTTATTGTGATTGCATTTTATTCCAACTTTATCTTTTCCTTTTTTTATTCAAGCTTCACAAGGCAACTGTGTGTATCTAAGACAAGCCCCAATATTATCCTCCGGGTTCCGTTTGACGGTGGGCGGACCGAAATGTATGGAGAGAGCGAAAGGTGTGATGGATGTTTCAACACGACACTGTTTGTACGGAACACTTGGACAGAATGTGTTCCCGCAGTGATGGGGGTCACACACTCCTGTACTGAGCATGCTACTCTGAAATGGAATATTAAAACTTATAGTAGGACATTAAGTTAATTATACTAAAATAACAATTGAAGTAGAGCTAAAGCTGTGGAAAGTAGAAGAAAACGATAATCCTAACATTCTTGACAACAACTCAAAAACAGTTGACAATTGAAAAAAAATAATTAGAACGAAGTTCCTTATCGCGCGTTGTGTCGGAGGCTAGACGGAATTTTTTTTTAAGAAAAGTTGTCACGACACTTTTTTGTTTTAGATGATTATCGCTAGATGGCGCTGTAATCAAAATCTTTTAAAACACGTTCCTTATCGTACGTCTCGTTAAGAAAAAAAAAAAATAAGATATCTTTTAATCGAAAGGAACTTCGTTCTGTTCGGGTGTCCTATGACACCTCTCAAGTTTTTTTAAAGGCTTGAAGAAAGTCCTTAAGGTTATGCCGTAGGATGCGGGGCAGTGTTCCACTACAATGCAGAAGTCAATGAGCGACAGTAACTGCTTATGATCAGATGATCCATTCATCTGAAGTTGATAAGATCATCCCTATTATTTGGAAACATCCGTTTCTACAATTCTTTTCTACCATACACCATCCGGTAATGGAATGAGCTCCCCTCTTCGGTGTTTCCTGAGCACTATGACTTGACCTTCAAACGAGGCTTGAAGAAGGTCCTAAAGGGTAGTGTCTTCTAGCAATGCAGAGGTTCATGAGCAACGGTAACTGCTTACGATCAGGTGACAGAAGCCGAAAGAACCACATACCTTCAGGAGGAACTATTGACCATAAAATACTCACCGATATAAAATACTCGTTTTCACACGGCACAGTGACCCTGTCCTCGCACCGCTGTCGCCCGAACCCCTTGAGTCCGGCGCCGTAGTTCCCGTACCCGAAGTAGCGGACCCTATCGTCCTCCTTCAAGTAGTGCGTGTAGGGAGACCAGCGACTGAATGCTCGGCTACCACTACCCCACATCCAAGAACGGATGTAACTCCAGATCTATATTTGGTATTTTAGATATTGATATATTCTGATTAGAAGCATATAATAATATTCGAATTTGCAAAAAACTTGTCCTTAAACAAAAGAGGCTTGAAGAGGGTCTTTAAAATTAGGTCGTAGGTAGCGACCCTTTAGTATCCCCTAACATTGCAGTGGTCCATCAGCAATGGTAACTACTGGTACTTACGATCAAGGTCCGTTAGCTTGTCTGCCTATATGACAAATGCGTTGCGTGGATATAGAGGAAATAAATAAAGTCCTCGTCATACCCTTTCAAATGAGCCCAAAGACGATGGGTCTACTGCCCTTCGTACTTAAGATAATTTTCGGGGGAGTTTCAATTATTTGGTCGAGTTCCCCTCCCTTTCTCTGTGGTAGATCTAAATGCAGCTGATATGTCAGTAATCTTGAGTTGATTATTAAATTAATCAATATTCACAATATCCTAAATACATGAAGAATCTGAAGATCATATATTACAATCTATAGGTAAAATAATTCCATATAACAAATCCTCCAATAAATAAGTAACTGTAGAAAATATGGTTCTAATAACAATACCTACCCTGGATATCGTACTGGGTCTAGTCACAGGAGGAGATGTTTCTATCTGCGGATCCATTCCAGATCCTTCTATTACTTCTTCATCAGCTTGTGTTTCTTCAACTGGCATCATCTCTTCTGCTTCACTCACTGTTTTGATATTATTATTTTTAAATTTATCGTCAAATGTACCATAAATACTCATATCAGTGATATTACTATCTCGTGAATAATTTTCAATTTCATTATCAGTCTCAGCCTATAAATCTCTATCGCTGGACATAGGCCTACCCTAAATATTATATTTTCTATTTTGGACCTTTTAAATTATATCGTATGTTTTCTACATAAGGTATATTTTTATGAATTGGAAGTTTAAGACAATTTCAGTAACACGCACATTACAATTTTACTAATGACATGCATATCAGTCTCTTTGCAAAAATTTCGTGTGTAATAAAGCTTGTTTGGTTAAGGCACCATAATAGTTTAGGATTATATTTTAAAATTGGTTAAATCATTCATATAAGAGATAGTTAAATATGTTAATATGCAAAACGTTACTAGCTACAAACGATGAGTTTAGTATGAGGAATAAACCAGGGGTATATGAAATTTAAACCATTCTGAGCTTGACTAGGTGGTTGGTCCATGGCTGGTGAAATATATGTCGCTGTTGATACTCCACTGGTATCTGATTCTTCTGGGTATGATAGGATCTCTATAAAAATGATGTATAGATTTGTATTTCAAATTATTTGAATTTTTCAGTCTCGTGATTTTCGAGTTGAATTACGTCATACATTTTTCTTTTACTATATATTTTTAAAGACCTTCTAATACCTTTTTTGTTATTGATATCGACAATTCGGAAAGCAATCACTCCACTACTCCAATTCTTTTTGGGTATTAGCCCACATTTCACTCCCACCAGTGTACCTCCTGTGTAGGGGGGATCCACAGCGGCGACCATCGTAATGACTCTGAGCAGTAAAGCCCAGAAAAACGAGATCAGGACCAGGAATTTCTTATTTCAATAGTTACTTTTCAATTAATTAATACTATTATCTACTTTAGTAATATTATATTTACCTGCTGGGTCCATAACCGGTGGCCTATTTCCTCCGAGTCCAATCCTGAAGGATCGTTCATCGCACGGAGTATATTTGATGGCACAGAACCCAGAATTCCTTCTAATACAAGATCTGTAGTTTTGATCAGCTAAGTGGCGACCGTTTTTAGCGTAGTTGAATGTTTTTACTGTCCCTGGAAATTTTTGATTTTTTTATTAATGTTATGAATATGTCTGATCGCTCTAATCAATGGCCACAAAATATGTTGATACAGGACAGTTCAAACACATATTCCGTACTACAACTTTCCTGTAGATTTTATCAAATAAAGTAGTGATTGTATTGTACTGTCACATTAGATTAAAATATTTATTTTTTACAAGCTAAATTTGTAACTTACATTTAGTTTTATTAACTTACACTGGATGTAACTATGTAAGTTCAGGTAGATTCTTGTAAGCTAAATTTGACCAACTTCCCGGTTTCCGATTGAGCTGACTTTTTGCACGCAGATGTATATCGCATGACAATGCAATATTACTTAGTTTTATATATGTATAGTTTTATAATATAGTTTTACTTGTATTAGAGTGCTAGACTCTACTGCTACACGATATCCAGGATCTTAAAATCTTGTACTTAAAGTGTTTCCTTTAAAATCGATTTTTTAATTTTATCGTATCCAATTTACAATTTACATTGCGAATTTACCCCTCTTCAACTATATCTTACCATTATTCTCCGTATAATACTGAAGACAGTCGTGTGGAGCTGAGTTGGCTAACGGCATCTGCGCTATCCTCATCAGCCAGAGTCGAGGAGTCTCAAAGGCTCTCATCCTCATTGATAACTGAGTTGTTTTGGTTCCAGCTAAGTCTCCTGCTTCTCTTCTCTCGCTGCCACTTGATAATGTGTAGTAAACTAAATATGATACAAGAAAATAAAATAAATTTTAACAAAAATTAAATATAACTTTTATTTTCTGTCCAATATTCTAATCAGATTTTCCTAGTTGAAGTATATTGTGGATGTTAGTGGACTTATGGCCAAAGGGAGATCTCGTCGCGGCGAGGTAGTATATGGTGGTCAGGCCGAAGCCCGCTGTAGTAGATTTCAGATGTCGTATATATGCGAAGATTCTTGCAAATGTCGTAACCGCGAGTCAGAATCGCGCGCGCTATTATTGGTCGCCACAATAAAAGATCATTGGGGCTGTTCATAAAACTAGATCTGATACACATAATGTGACAGGCTGCAGTGGCAGATAGTATTGATAAATATGAAAGTTATAATTGACAAACAACTAAGCTTATGGTTCGCATATTGCATAACCGAAAAAGGATGGGAATGTTCCATGGTAGCCTGCAGGTTCCAGCCAGATGCAACGCAAACCTTATCAGGAAGTCTTTCACCAGGCAAAGCAGGAAGTCTCTAGTTGCAACCAGCGTAGTCCTTAAAGCGATATGAACCATTCCCTAGCAGTGGAGGAGCGAAAAGGGAAGGTTTTTTAAAACTCCTTACAGTGTTGTCCAGGGTTCTGTCCGCATAAAGTGAATTTAGTTTCCCCATCACCTAATACCATGGCATCTTCATCACACTCTCCTGTTAGTCTGTTTGGTTGACCCTGGAATCACAAAAGATCAAGATGCATTATTTTGAGTCTTCTGATTGCAAAGTTAGATTTAGTATTAATATAACGAATTATTCACGTCCCACTACGTATTTTAATTTAACATATAACAGTTATTTCTCTTATCCATACTTAACAGCATTGTACTTTCTTTTGTCAATATTTATTAAGTGTTAAGTATAAGTTAATTAGTGTATACCTATCATAGGCAATAATATAGTTCTCTCATTTATATAATCTATTACATCTGCTGTTAATGTAATAAAGAAACAAACAAATATACGCTCACCTAAAACAAAAAGCAAGTAAAAGCGTTCCCAAAAAGTTTAATAAGGAAGCATGACTCGACAACTTGGTAATAGCTACACGAAGTAAAACTCACTATAGTAAAATGGATGAAGTCGATCCTCAGCTGCATGATGCCGGCAAATGCTTTGTCTATGGTGACGTTGCAGTCTTCATCAGCGTTCCAGAGCTCCGGGAAACCAGGGGACATGAAGTACGTCAAGTTATTCTGGATCATACCACCGCAGGTTACCTCAACTGAAAATTAGGTTTAAAAGGATTTAAGTGGGTGTTATATTTTATTAGTGTGCTAGATGAACTTAGTGTCATCGGCATCCTCTAACGTCATGTCATGATCGGCATACTTTCAATTGACTTCATTCTTTTGTTTATGATGTTTTTTTTTATTGCCAAGTAGGCAGACGAGCCAACGGCCCACCTGATAGTAAGTGGTTACCGTCGCTCATGAACCTCTGCAATGTCAGGGGACACTGAGGGGTCGCTAACGCCTACGACCTAACTTTAAGGACCCTCCTCACGTGGATTCTAGATGTAATTCTATGCTATGGATGAGATGTTAGTGGAGTAAAGGGTCCGGTGTATTCTCGAAACGATTAGTATTGCTTTAGAGGAATTACTTTTTCGAAGATTAGCCTATTAATAAAAAATATATTATCACTGACAAAATTGCTAAAAATAGAGAGTAATGGCAATATTAATCCGAATGATCTATGGCTCTGGTAGAGCTCTTCCAATGGGAAGTGATCAATGAAGGAACTTTAACTATCATGCAAAAGATGGAAAATTCCAAACATACCGTAGTATATAACGACTCAGGTATAATTTCACTAATAAAATCACAAAACCCTTTATCACAAACACCTATAATGGCTACTTTATACAAAGTGCAAGGAAACCACTACGAATCCTATCAAATGTTAATTACTGCACAGTGCACTGAGCCAATGTTTGCATTCGATCACCCATGTGTGTTTAGTCGTACGAGCTTCGATCATCATTAGCATATTGTTCTGGATTAATTAGACACGTCATAAGCTAGGATAGCATCAATAATTGAATTGTATTATGCAAATCTTCGTTCGTTTTAGAAATGAGAATGATACAGGTTGAATTTTTAATTATATATACTGAAGATGGAACTATTCTAATACAGAATATTAAAATAGGTACTTAATATTTTCACAAAGTTAACAAAAAACTTTAAAGTACGGAACACAGAGTATTGATTGATCAACTCTGCATGTCCTCGCACGTCAAGTTATAATCGTTTTCCAAAAGTTTTGGATATAAACTTATTCAGACACTCGCGGTTTTCTATAATACTTTCATGCATTTTCTCGTGATCATGACGTTTGCAACAACGTTGAGATATCGAGACAACTCAATTAATTAAATATCGTGGTAAGAACCCGTTGAAAATGCATGAAAGTTTTGGATATTTTTAAGTACCTATACTTCAATTAGAAACAATCATAAAAATATGGTTAATGAACGAATAACTTTAACAATGCTGAAATCGAAACGTAAGCATGATAAAGTTGGCAATAATAACATAACCACTCATGTTGATGTATATGTAGGTATACCAGTGGATGTACAAAACTCTACTTAGTATGGTTATGACGAAGAAATTGAAGTTATTGAATCCTAGTATTACTGACATAAAGATGTAAAATTATATATAAAGGGGTGATAACAAAGGAAACCAACCTTTACCGTGCGGGTAGTTGGAAGTGGAGACTTGCTATAAATACAGGCGTTGGCCGCTGTTGTTATTCATTCGTGTTTGAATTGTCGAGGCGATCGGACCTCTTTATGTATAAGTAATAAACTGTTAAAACTCGTTATTTTTAAGTTTTTATTCAAAAGTATTGATCATCAAGTGTTCAAGTGGACATTGTGACGTCATTCCTGACAAAACCAAACGAAGATCGACTTATTATAACGTCATTACACCTCAACCCACGATTTACGTCGTCATATAGTTTACATCAATAGCTTTACAACCAATTCCAATCCTAACTCTATATGACTTTCCAACATATCTCAATAATATGTATAGGTACTTAGCAACATATGAAAGCTCAGGTTTCTCTTTACCCATACTTTCGCGTAATATCTATAAAACTTCAAGCAGCGTGAGGTTAATAAATCCTTCACGGAGCGACAATGAAAACCGCAGTGTTTGGGCACAGCGTATCCATTAAGAGACAGCAGCTCGTATGCGGTCGCACAACCATAAAATAGATTTACTGTATAGAAGTAAAAGTAAGAGGTACCTTAATTTGAAAATCAAATAATTAAATTTCAGTATAAATACTCCCAGAGGCGGACAAAATTCAAAAAAAATAAGTTGATTCTTATCGCTAGATGGCGAAACTGGGACCCGGAATTCGTTCAGAATCGCTAACTTGTGTGGCTATCTTTTTTAAAACCATTTTTCCGTAATTTTGATTTTTTATTTAAATTTATAATAGGTTGTCAAATATCTCACTTCCGCCTTTTTGTCTTTTGAATTTCGCGGCTATGTACAACGCGCTACAAAGCTCGTATTTGGCAATACTATACATAATTTGAAAGGTCTTGACATAACGTACAAAACGAAAAATTTGTGTAATGTAAAAAGGCGGAAGAGAGATATTTGACAACCTATTATTTTTGTAATTTTTTGTTATTAAACTATTTCATTTTGGTATTTGGTTGGTGATGGTATTCCATATTATATTTGAAGCTTGACTTGGGCCTCGCAACGAATAATTTAATCAGAGGAATGAAGAAGTACGATAACTGTACAAAAATAAATTCTATAATTAATGTGTATGTGAATTTATTTCTGTAACGTATTTATTTTGTGGCGTAACGACCAGGCAACCCGAAATAGAGAAACGTACGGTTGTGCATTGGTAAAAGCGGAATTGTGTTTACGTGAATTTTTTATGGTTTGAGAAAATAGGTGAGTCGGATAGATGTGGTTTTGATTTATTCGATATTGAATCTTCTATTGTTTAAGATAACTCAATGGATTTGAGTTTGACAGCATTACTGATTTTGATGGAACTTACCTAGGCTAGAAACTTACTTCTGTGCTCTAAATGAGACTTAAATTAATGCCCATTTTCTTTCCATTATAAGATTTAAGTTCCTATTTTGGTCTCAAATCGTCCGAGCCCACTACAATTGAGGGGATGGGGTAAGTTCAAAAATTGTGAGAATTTTGTAACTAACGGTATGTCCATCTACATGCTATAATTCTAAAATTTTCTGATATTTGAAGTCCCAGTGTACCTTCGTGCATTTTCAACGGGTTCTTACCACGATATTAAATTGATCGTGATTGTGTCGTGATGTGAGTTCGAGTTCCATTGGTACTACTCAAAAGCGAACGAGAAAGAGGGTAGACAGATTTGTTTGCTCTTAAATCGACCCGCAGTATCCAGTCTTCTCGTGATCATCACGTTTGCAACAACAACGAAATATCGAGACAACTCAATCAATTAAATATCGTGGTAAGAACCCGTTGAAAATGCATGAAAGTATTATAGAAAACCGCGAGTGTCTGAATAAGTTTATCACAGTATACCTTTGACTTAAGTCTCTAAATCGCTAAATCTAAAAATAATCCACTCCATTCGTTTAACTCGGCTGTGTCGTTTAATTAATGAATCAAACAGCAGTGTTAATTACTGTAAGTGCTTCACCTTCCGTGATTCAGTTCTAATTCGGTGGGTAGGACTATAAACTAACACGACAAATACAGAAGACTTTGTTATTGTATTTTTGGAACGAAGTTCCTTATGGCGCGTTATCGAAAGGGGGCTAGACGGAAATTCTTATGAAAAAGTTGTCACAACACTTTTTTTTTATACAGGGTGGATCTGTAACTTTGTCCCAGCTGATGTGGGGTGAATGACCTGTTGAAGTAAAAGTTGGAACTACTTCTATTTTAGAAAATGGATAAAAAAAATTTCGTCATTTTATGGGAGTCCGCAACGATAGTCGTACATTTCCCATACAATGTCAGAAAAAAAGGTTTAACCGATCCAAAAATTAAAAATGGTGCTAAGTAGTAGTAAGTATTGTTAATTTTAAATTAAATTTATTTTCCAGTTTTTTATATTTAATGAATAGTATTTAATTTGATTTTCTTACAATGTTGTTATGCATGCCGTTTGTGCCTATAATTTGAGTGAAATTACTATGTATTAATTAATGATTATGCTTCAATTAATTTTGATTTAATGCTTACTCTGTTGGTGCAACTTTTTCTGCAAATAAAAGTCAAGCTCATTAACGACAACCGAATTTTATATCTACTTTTTAAATAATCTATTTTATTATATTTGAACAGCAACAATGAATTAATGAAACTTTCCGTACAAAACTGTTTGCCAATATCTTATATCTTTCAGCAAACGCAAGTTTTACCATCCGTGCTCTTCGCAAATAATATCTTCAATACACAATATAAGTTTATTAGTACAAATAAATATAAATGGAGTATCTGTTTGTTATTTTAAAGTATTTTAGAGTATGGATGCGGAGTATTGCAACTTTTATTATAGTTGTACAAATTTTGCTTGGGATAGTTTTGTTAATTTTTTATTTTTACCAACATTTTTGTAGATTAATTTACCTATTTTTTAAACATTCTGTATTAGAACAGAGTACTTATGACCCTCCTACAATATTTACTCTCATTAACAAATCACTCTTTATAGAGTAACTAGCGGGCACGAGCAACTTCGTCTGCGTCACTCTCAATTAAAAGGTAGCCTATTTTCTTAGCGTCTATAGATTGTCTGTCCCAAATTTCATAAATATCGGTTGAGAGGTTTAAGCGGGAAAGCGTAACAAACAGATAGACACACAGAGTTACTTTCGCATTTATAATATTAAGTAAGGATTTTGAAGAAGACGGAATTGCGCCTAGTAAGCTACTATTAAATAAGATTCCAATAGCAGAACTGTCATACAACAAAGATTTAAAGATGGTTTTCTTATTATTTCCTACGTAATCCTTAAAAGATTTACTGGCCGTACAACGAAGAAAGTCTATAAATCATGATTGCAGTGAGCTATAAATTGTAGAAGGTCTAGGCACTAACTACATCTAGACTTTGTTGATGTTCACTTGTTTTTATGCGACATGAAATACGATACAAAAGTAAATTTTAACACGTTCGCTGCGATACGAGGTGTTATCGGCCCGCACCATTACTAGACGTTAGGGTGATACGCGGTCTATTAGACCCCACCTCCTATATCATAGTTATGTTCTTCGCACCAGAAGTTGCCGTTTTTTCTTGTCGCAGGAAAGTTGCAAGAAGGGTCATTTAGGCCTCGTGTAGCAGTGATCGTGTTAAGTGTAAATTAGTGGACTTGTGTAAATTTGTCTGCATCACATTGAGAAGGAATAAATAATTGTGTAAAACTACTGATAAGTATTCAAAAATGTAGGTAGCTATCTACCTGTAATGAAGAGTAGAAACCAAATATTTATATGTCACCTGAAAACACGAAGAAATGTCACTTGTTAAGTTCCGTGGGAAGTTTCGTAAGATAACAAGTGGTAGTTAATTTGTGTTATTTAATCCCTCTAACTTGATAACAGACTTGTTTATTGTTTACCAAATGATAATGTGGGTAAGCGTACACTTATTAAAAGCGATTTGGAAGCTAGTTCCGCGGGAACTTAATAAATGACATTTCTCCGTGTTTTCCGGTGAAATATATACCACGTAATTTTAAAACGATTCCAGTAAATTTAGATTTGTGTATAGTTCCAATATCGATTATTCATTATTGGAACGAAGTTCTTTATCGCGCGGTATCGAAAGGGGGCTAGACGGAAATTCTTATGAAAAAGTTGTCACGACACTTTTTTGTTTTAGATGATTATCGCTAGATGGCGCTGTAATTAAAATCTTTTAAAACAATTCCTTATTTTGTTTTATATGATTAATGCTAGATGGCGCTGTGATCAAAATATTTTATTTAAAATTTTATTTTTTTAAGTTATAATAATTAGTTAGAATAATTAGTTAGTTTATAAACTCACAACAATACAATTCCCTCACTAATTAATCGAAAGGAACTTCGTTCCCTCGACACCTCTCAAGTTTTTTCTGAAACACCTTGTAGAATATATTGAACTTTTTTATTTTATTTGGTATGTAGGCAGACGAGCCAACTTATGAATAACAGAATCTAAATAGAACAACTTATAAATATATAAATTCACTATAAGGAAGTCCTGTCCTTTGATAGCGCGGCCAAATTGAATGAAATTAAATAAACATTTTTCATGTAAATTCATCGCAAACCCACGTATGCTTGCTTAACCTTTCAAGTTGTGTTTTAACAAGTAGATTAAATTTAATTATAGTTTCTTTGCTTGTTTTATCCTTTTCATTAAAAGATATATAGAAAGTTTGGACAAACGAATCTGAACGACCACTAAATCGAATTAAAATGATTAAAATTGAATTTGGTTGAAAGAGTAGTGCGTAACGCGTCATGCCGTTCCGCATAATCCCGTACTAGGTTCTAGGCTCAGCCAAGGTTTGGACGTTAAGTGTGTGCGGCCAACTCAAATCATGATCCAGCCTATAAACGTCCACTGCTGGACATAGGTCTCCCCTAAAAATTGCCACAATGACCGGTCCTGCGCTGTCTGCATCCAGTGACTGCAACGTGCAACTAAAAGTAATAATTTATAAATAACTATTGTAATATAAAGAAAACTTACAAACACAGCACACGCCCAACCCATGGGCACAATCACCGGCTGCTCGCCCATCTCTTTGTCTGCAGTCGTAAGCGTTGAGACAGATGCCTGCTTTGGCGATATTGTAGCCCGATGGTTGACACTCTCTCTCGCCCCCCACTGGGAAGAAGTTCAGCACTTTGCTGAAGGAGAATAGACCACCTGTAACAAATAATATGGTCTAAAATCCTTTGGGAACACTAAATAATGTGTGGCCTAAGGTAGTAACTATTTGTGTCATTTTTATTTACTAAAGGCTTTTTTGGTCCGTACTATTTTGTAAAGGATTAACGAGTGTTAATAAAAGTCCTGTAGGTATTGCAAAGATTCATGAGCGACAGTAATCACTTAACATCGGACAGGTCGATTCGTCCATCTGTCTTGCAACAAAAAAACTTGAGAGGTGTCAAGGGACACCCGGATGGAACGAAGTTCCTTTCGATTAATTAGTGAGGGAATTGTAATAAAATATTTTGATCACAGCGCCATCTAGCATTAATCATATAAAACAAAATAAGGAATTGTTTTATAAAATATTTTAATCACAGCGCCATCTAGCGATAATCATCTAAAACAAGAAAAGTGTCGTGACAACTTTTTCATAAGAATTTCGGTCTAGCCCCCTTTCGATAACGCGCGATAAGGAACTTCGTTCCAAAAACAAATGTGACTAATTTGTTTTTCAAAAGTTTTACAACGATAAATATTACATAAGATATTTGCAACCAAAAAATCCTTAAATTTTTTTTTATCCTGCTTACATTGTCGAAAAAATATTTACAGAACAAAGAACTAAAACCGAAATTGACATGTGACAGCGTGTATGTTATTCACATTAGTCTGGCGTCAAGGTAAGTGGGGTTGGAACTTTGGGTTGAAATCCCTCAGGGTGGATGTGACGGTTGACGCACGTACTTACATACCAAAGAGGTTTAGCAGAATGGAAATGATATCAGGACTGTTTTAGTTGTGTCAATATGGTTTTCGTTACAGCATGTCTATGCTAATACTAGCTGACCCGCGCAACTTCGTCTACGTTACTTTTTTTCACAATTAATAAACTCAAAAATACAGCCTCTATCGCCTTTACACATCAGCGACCTGAACATATAAGTCCCGTCAAAATCAGTCCAGCCATTTCAGAGATTAGCTCGAACAAATGTAGTAACAGACAGCCAAATATTTATTAGGTACATGTATAGTAAATATGAATATAGTAAAAGCGATTATTTAATACTACAAAAAGAAACTACAATTTTATTTAAACGTTTACCACTAACTATTAATTCAACGACACATCAAACACAGCGTAATTTTTCAACAGAGTTTTAAAATAACAAAACTACAGAAATTCTGAATAAATTCCACTCCGCGTGTATAGTTTTTCGAATGCGCCATTTTATTTCGTTCAATAGTTTTTAATATTCCAGAATGTTCGTACTCGTTAGTTCAAGTTTTATTTTGCACAACACATTCGTTTTTATTTATTTCATTCATTTGTTTTATTCCCAAAAAGCGTTGCAGTATTTGTAATTTTATAGTGCGAAAGAACTTGTTTTGTGAGTTTGTTTTATACAGTATATTAAGCATGCATATATTTTTGGAGAGCCTGTTTGCAAAAAGGACGTCTCAAAAATACATTGATATTGTATCCTTATAAAAATTTTAGAGAAAACAAACACAATGAAACAGTCGAATGAGATGCCTTTTTGAAGTCAGAAAACATTCACCATCAATATATTTATTGTAAACACAATTATTTAACTCTCTCTCTGGGTACGACTGCGAAGCAACTCACAGTAAAAAGACTGATATAATTCGATACCTACTTACGACTTTAACGTTATAACTTATTTCAACTTTGGCTTATGGTTTTATTTTACCTCAAATCCAAATTATACTAAATTTCTTTAGTATAATGATTTGGTTACAAACTTATTCTTGTACGCGCTACCCACATCTAAGTCCTGTGACCTTCAAAAACAAAAGTGGGAGGTCTGCCCACACAACGCTTTCCAATTCTCAAATAACCCGCCTCGATTCCTTGTTACATTATTATTAAATGGAGTTATGATTTTAAGTAATTGTTTGAAATATTATTGTAGGTAGTATTAACATATTACTACCCACAGCTGGGTTAAATTTCCTCATTGACTGGCGCAATATGACAGACTAATATTTTTCTGTATTCCTGCTTGCCCAACAAAAGTCGAGTTAAAATATGAACACAGATTTCCTTACGAAAATGCTTTCATTCCACTTGCCTAATTTGCCATAAGTCTTCATATCACCTTGCACACAATCCATTCATATTTTCCTAGACCTTAATCTTACATTATTTTTTTTTTAGTTGGAGGAAATCACCGGATCCTCCCCGGGTATGTGGGAGTTGAACCGCTTTAAAACCTCCAACCGCTCACACTCAGCGTCCCCTGAACTGAACCCCGGCTGAGACCAGAACCCAGCACGGGGTTATGAGGGACGGCGCGACGCGTTACGCCCAAGGCACTCTTTCCCGTCGCGCCGCCCCCCATAATCTTACATAGAGATTTTGGCAGAACTGTTTACATTAAAACGCAAAACTCAATCAATAGACAATAATCAGTAAAATACCATACGCACTCAAACTTCTAAAATTGGAATACTTAGAAACAAATCGAATTAGTAAAAAAAACGGACCGCAGAACAACTAACGAAGACCAAAGTTCTTACAAGTTCGGGCTCCGTACATTAAACAAAAAGTTACGAACAAATTAATGATGTGCTCTGCGCTAACGAGGGCCAATGAAATTACGGGAATTTGCGAAATATACCCAACTGGAAGTGATGTTTTATTGCTAATTTATTATTATTGCGAATGGGAGTTAAACTATACAGCTCATCACAGATGCATTATTTTTATTGCCAATTAGACAAACGAACTTACGGCTTACCTGATGGTTGGCACTACTGTTGCTCATGAACCTCTGCAATGCCAGGACAATGAGGTGCCGTTGTCTATAATATACTTATACAGGACAATTCTTAAAACTCGTTTAAAGAGGGATATGTCATGGCGCTCCGAAAACTCTGTGAACGGGAGTCTATTGCAAATGGGAATGAGGGATATGAATAAATCGGACCTCCTACCGCTCACACTCTACTCAAAATCATGTAATTCAATGTGAATACATATTATGTATCTTATTAAACATCAAGAAGTATTTACTATAAGTTTCTATCTACGCCACTGCCCTGAGAAGAACTGGCGAAACAAACTCAACGTCCGATCTCCAGCTGAGGCAAGATCCAGCACGTAGTTACATAGACATACTTTATTTGCAAAAAAAGAAACATACAATTATTCAAAAAAGGAAAATAACAAGCAATGACCTAAAACTAATTTATTTTTTTACAAACCAGCCGTGACTCAGCATAATGCTGAATACTGACACAGACCAATAGGATAAATGCCAACATCCAGCACGTAGTTATGCGAGACGGCAGGATATTATGTTACATAAAACGGCATCCTTTACCGTTGAACCCAGCTCACCTGGTGGTAAGTAACCGTCTCTAACCTCAGTAATGCCAGAAAGAATAACAATACTTTATATTCATTACCGATTGTTTTTTTTTTAAGTCATACTTGTAAGAGGACAAATCATAGCTGTTGGAAATCCCTCAAGGTGCACTTTAAATAATAAAAATACTATGGAGCTTGGTCAAATAAAATATATTATATTCCATGTTTTCTCTTTTACAATAAATACCAAACTAAACTATAATTTTTTTTACATATAAAAGTCATCTTGTTTTTATAACAAATCATTTCAAAATTAAACAAAAATTCCAAATAAAACCTATTTACAACAATAGCGTTCGAAAAACACTGAATGTTACCTTTTCGTGAATATTTTTCTGTATAGGAGGTAACTGTTTTAAATTACGGGAATATAATGTTATTTTGGGTAACTTCTAAATGTTTTCTTTCCCTTCTGCCTTATAAATCCGTTTAAAACACCCACTAAAATATATCCAAATTTAACTCACATTTTAAAGGTAAAGTACCTTTAGAGTCGCCTTTTGTGAACATTTTTTTTTATATAACTTATTTTTCAGTCATGGACTATAAAGTATAAAAAAGTACATTTTGTGTGACATACTCGTAATACAACTTAAATAAAACATACAATATATTGTTTTTCCTGTTATCTTGGTCAGTTCCAATAAAAAAAACTTGTGAGTATTGAGGTCGACCCCGATCAAAATTGTCTGCACTTTCACTGATTAAAAAACTTGCAATGATTTCGGCGATCTTTTGTTTTGTTTATGAAAAAAGAAAGAAATTAATAGTAGAGAGTTAATCTAATGATAGATTTAGGTTCCTCAATCAATTAGTTCAACTGTTAATAAAAATAAGATATGACTTGACCTTCTTCAAGAATTAAATAAAAAGGTTTTATACCGTAGGCTCTAGGTTATGACCTCGTAAGGTCCAGACATTATAGAGGTTCATAAACGCCGGTAGCCACTTACCATCAGACAGATCATATGCTTAAAAAAAATATTAAAAAGTCTACTTTTTTTTTTTCTCTTTATTGGTGTAAACAAACAATTACACACTAATGTAAGAATACAGAATATTGAGTTACATCTGAGTTAATAAATGTGGGATCAACATCGTTTACCACAGCTTAAGTTATATTAATTTGCTAAGTTGTACATGGTTTGCTAAGTTGTAATTTTTGAATTTTTTTTTTCAATAATTTCAACATCAGTATTGTCAATAATATTGTACTATGAGCTGGTATCACCTGCCATAACCTCTAACAAAGTATTAAAACACATGGCATACAATATTTCCATAAGAAAAACGGTCATATGACGGAACCCAATCAATCACCGTTGTCCCTTATTTGGGGTCAGCTGTCGTGATATTTTTAGGAAACCCTCAGTTCACGTCAAATCTGTCATATGTAACATTAAGATGGACGGTGGTGCCTATTTTGTAGCGTAATACAATCATTCTCATTTTTTCGAGGTTCTTCTTAGAAGGGTTAAAAATTGATTGTGTCTGTAAGATATCTGAAAATTAGCTTTGAAATAAAAGTTGTGAAATATTGTAGCAAAAGTTTGTAGTCAGCATTCAAAGCTTAAAATAAAGCGCGCGAATATCTATAAGCTGTATTCGCCACAATGACCGGTCCTGCGCTATCTGCATCCAGTTACTTCCTCTTGACTATGTCATCTTGTCTTGGGAAGTCTAACCATGAATTCGTGATCTTCACTACAGAACTTTTCGGCCCCATCGGTCATCCGTTCTTCACACAATGTGTTATTGCCACTTCAAAGACGCAATTCTTTAAACTATTTAACATACTTTGGTATTTTTGCCGGCCGGCTTGTGAGATACAAGCCGGCCGGCAAAAATACCATCGCAACACCACTGGCTAAAAACGGTGAAGGAAAACATCGTGAGGAAACCTGCATGTCGGAAAAGGATTCTAAAAATCCTTTGAAGATATGTATGTGAAGTCCCCAATACGCACTGGGCAAGCGTGGTGGACTATGCCTAATCCCTCTTCTGAGGAGACCTGAGCTCAACAGTGGGCAGTAATGGGTTGGTACAGGTTACAGGTCTTTTTGCAGATCTCCTTATTTATGTTTTGAACACACAGAATAACCCTTTCCATCCCTCTAAGTGACTCATATCAAAAGCATATTTAAATGAGTTAAAAAGCCTATTACGAACTCAAAGTAAATTATCTAACTTAAGTTTAAATAGAAATTGTTCTGGGTGGATGTGAACACGGTAATCCTATTACAACTGAACCTACATATTATATTATAATTACACTTAACGCGCGTTTCATGGTAAGAGGTTGAACGTGGTTTTGGAGACACAGTGTAGATTTGTTGCAGTCACTCTAAGAACGAAAGAAAACATAATTTGGTAATCGTAAGCCGATACTAACTATTAAATTGAAACATTACTTAATCTTATTATATAAATCCCCATTCAGACTTATATTTAATTCCAGAAAATTAGAAAAATAAATAATGTGAAAACTACATAAATCTCTGTCTTTCCTTTTGACGTCAAAAGATAAAAGGACAAGAACTTCAACGTAATGTCTTCTCCTGATCTTAGCCTCTGCAATGAATTGGAGCAGCGGACTTTAGTTAGATACATCTTCTTTAATTAAAGAGGGACATATGAAAACACTCCGGGTACACTGTGGACAGAATTAGTAATTAGTTTGACTTGTCCTTCTTCAAACGAGGCTTGAGGAGGGTCCTTAAAGTTAGGTCGTAGGTAGCGACCCCTCAGTGTCCCCTGACATTGCAGAGGTTCATGAGCGACGGTAACCACTTCCTATCAGGTAGGCCGTTGGCTCGTCTGCCTACATGGCAATAAAAAAAAAAGTCGTATGACATTTTGGCATACGAATGTAATTACTGACTCTATACTAATTTATTTGAAAAGTATAGAAGAAATAGTTTGTGTGAACTTACTATCAAATATCTAGACTGTAACCAAACCGTAATTAGGCTGAGCGATCTGAGTTTGATGTTCATCTACAGCTAAATATTTAATAACATTGTTAATACAAGTTAACAAATTAATTAACTTTACTAAAATTTCAACTTTTAAAGATAATCGAGATAAGATCGTCGGGATTTTAGTCTGAAAAATATTTGTGAGTACCTACATAATCCTGATAATGATGATACCCATTAGAATCTTGATATAACTAGTTTAAAAATTAAAATTAAGTAAAGAGTTTTTTTGTTTGACTTGACGAAAAATCTTTGAATGCAAGATTGTTGAACATCTATACTTACACTAATATTTAGTCCTTATTTTATCAAAATCAGTTCAGTATTAAAAAAGTTATAAGCGAAATAACGTCGATGGGTATTACGTTCGGTGATAGTTATTTATAAAAAATGCATTAATAGCGCGACTTGTCAAAAATAAAGTGATGTTTTCTTTAAACAAAACATCGTTTCTTCAATATTTAAGGTACTACCAGTTCGTTTCACATAATCACGCCTACATCCATTTGGAGTAATTTTCTGTTGCCTTAAGAAAAATCTTGCACATTGAGTTACAGATATTCCATCTTGCAGTTTTTTAACACGAAACCGCTTGCAATAAAATCAAGGACAACTTGTAAAGCGTCGAGATAATCATTTTTATTGCACTAACGACGTGTATAGTGGGTAATGCGCCCAGTAACCGGGTCAGCAACAGGAACTTCCAGTCTTCCTTGCTACCGGTCCCACGATGGATACTTGGTATGAGGAAAAAGTACATGTACGGCTTGCAAATTATTTGTCTTTTTGTGGAGAATATTTTGAATTGTGTAATTTTAGAAACTGAGAAAAGTTTAAGTGTAAATAGCAGTATAATAAGCTAAAAGCTTAGAGTATGTGGCGACCAATAATAGCGCGCAAGATCCTGAATCGCGGTTACGACATTTACAGAAATCTTCGCATATATACGACATCTGAAATCTACTACAGTGGGCTTCGGCCTGACCGGGCATACACTACTTCGCCCGGTCGGAGATCTCCCTTTGGCCTAATACCATCTAATCCAACAAGTACTTCCTTCAAACTGAAAATCAATAAAAATTTAGTAGTGCATGCACTGAAAACCAATTAATTGTTTAGTTATTTCTGTCCTTCTCATTTCCCATTCATCACCCTATCCAGTTTAAAATGGCATCAAATTTATAGGAAGTTTTAAAGACGCAATATTAATTAGTGAATATAGTAAAGTTCTTTGAAGCATAACTTTAATAATAAAAGAACATCGAATCCAAAATTAAAAAGGACACCAAAAAATCGCAATACCTTAAAAATGAAAACAAAAAACACAATTTATTAAATCAACAACCTGCATTAGCACAAACATCCGAACCAGTTCTAACAAAAGATCACAATATTTTTTTCTTTTGCGGACCGTCCATAAAGTCTAGACTACACATTATAGGGTCAACGATCTAGGTACAGTCATTAGTTGACCTAGCCTACATTAGTGTAATGAATAGAACCTAGGCACTCTTTAATGCCAATACAATGAAATCGTGTAAACTCCTAGATCTTATTGTCTGTTATGTCCATTGTATTTTCATTCAGACAAGCTAATGGGTCTCCTGGTATAAGTTGTTACTGTACATGGAACACTGCAATGTCAAGGGAAACTACGGGTTGAGAAGCCTCGTTTGAAAAACAACAAGCCAATAATTATTTTAATCATTTTCTTATGCTCAAAGTTGAATACCTACTGTAACTTTAGATTTCCTAAGCGATTAGTCGTATCCCTCTTCTGAGGAGACCTGAGCCCAACAGTGGGCAGTAATGGGTTGGTACAGGTACAGGTATTCGTTCGGCCCTCTTCTATGCTTAGGTCTCTTCAGTAGAAGGATCAGGTCCATTACATTTGAACGAAGAAAAGTCCAATAAATAGGTAAGTATGTGATAGATAACGTCCTCTTATTGCCCTGGAATTGCAGATAAGTCGCGGGTTCGAACTGGCCGGTTTGTACCTGAAAATCTTAATTTGTAAAAAGTATGTACACTTTATCACACAATTTAATTTACAGTACACTTACTAACTATATATTTACGAATTAACAAAAAACACTCGAAAACTTACTGTAAAATCACGATTTCCAACTATTTATTTTATTATTTATTGAGCCATTAGTATGAGCACCATACAGACATCACAAAAGCTTACTTCAAAAACTTATTGTAGCAAAAACAACACGAAAAACATTAAAAAAATTTCATAGCAAACGCTTCTTCAAAAGCGCATCCTCCGGCCTTCAAATAGGACCTAATCCACTTACGAAGAAGCAAAAGTAGTACAAGGCCCTACAATATATCTAAATGCAAGTAAGTGTGCCACGGGGTGAACGAGAACCTGTCCTTCGTAATAACAGGCGAGAATGCAATGCTCGTAACCACAGACGCCCAATAAGGTAATACGTGTGCAGGTGACTTGTTGGATGAGCGGTAGCGTGTTGCGTGTTTAGCAAATATCTTCAACAACAGTACTATGACTTGTCATTCAAAAACGAGGGTTGAGGAAAGTTTTAAAGGTAAGTAAATACTTACACTTATAATAACAGGTGGCTCGTTGGTTCGTCTCCTTACATGGCTACAAATCGGTAATATCTGATTATTATGATAACCTAAGTCTATCTGATGTTTAGTAAGTATTTGTGTGAGTTCATGCAAATTTTGTTGGGATTTTTCTTAATAACATATTTTCATATCCATGTTATTATTAACTTTTCTGGTGTCCAATTCATTCAGACATTAAACTTAAATTAAATTCAGGCATTAAATTTTAATATTAGATAAAAGAAACTGATAAATAGTCTTTACTTCATCAATTTTCAAGTTTACGGCTTTTTCAAGGGCCATCTGGTAACCTACTTACAGTGATACAGATGCTCACTACATTTAGTGGTCAGGCAATTATAAAATTTTAATTGAAAGAAAGTAGCGAAATGATGGTAATGCGAGTACCATAAGCATAGATGGTGAACATAATTACAGTATTCATTTCATTAATTCTAATTTATGCACGTTTTGCTAGTCAAAAGAGTGCCTATGAGTGAAGTGCATAATAATATGAATTGAAAATTATGTAATAATTTTGACGTAGGCCGAATCGTGGTCGATCGTAAATCGAATTATTTTGAACCGATTAAGTAGAATGTAGAAGGGTATTTATTTTGTTTATGAAGTAGACCTGAACTCAGCAGTGCGCAATCATTTGATACTGCTTAACGTCACATAGTCACTCTCGTTCAAATTTATTCCTTTCATCTGTTGTACTGTATTAATCACTGCACAGCAGACATATTTTACTCCAACATTCAACATCAAGACGATTTTTCGGTAAAAATGCTCATCTTCGGCCAAACGATCCATTCGCCCATTGGGCGAACCGAAAATGTCCCATTTCGTAAATGTCAAACCTTTAACTAAATTATGAACACAAATTGAATGACATTAGAGCTGTCATTCTCTAAATAAACAGTAGTTCAAAATGCAAACGTTAGATTGCCCACCCTATAATTTCAAGGTTCTTAAGCCAAATTGGATATTCAGTTACAAAATTAAAGACCCATTTCTCAAAACGCTGTTCCTGTCAGCATACCCCCAGCCGCGATACGGGATGGTCGTCGTTTATGACTTTTCCTGATTGAGAAAGTTAATACAATTAAAGGTAATTGCTTTTCGACTTACTGCCTACAATGTTCGTGTCTTGTTACCAATTTGTGTACTCATTTAGAAAACAATGGTTTTTACTATTTATTGTTGTAATTTGTGATTAGAAATAGTATAGGGAAAGTTAAGTAATAATGTTATACAGCCTTAGGTTTTTTATATATTGCAGGTTGGATAAACAAGCTTACGCCCCATTTGATCATAAGCGGTCATCGTCGCTCATGAACTACAAGCAGAATACAAGCGCTTCCACTCGGCCACATTACTATGACCATCGAACATTACGTGTTACATATTAATCACACATCTGAACAGTCATGCTTGAGGGCCCGGCAATAATTTCACCTTCGCTTGTAATAACACAATTACACGCGTCGTTTACACATTGTAAGATGAAAGTGTAGTTCAATGTTTTATACCAATTATAGTAGTGGTAGTAGTCTAAAGTCGGGTGTATATGTAACCTTCTCCGTTCCCAATGTTTTGTCGAAATACACATAACTGGAAAAAAATCTGTTTTTTTTGGAATTGGTTTAACTTTTT
This sequence comes from Trilocha varians, assembly GCA_030269945.2. Classification (NCBI taxonomy): domain Eukaryota; kingdom Metazoa; phylum Arthropoda; class Insecta; order Lepidoptera; family Bombycidae; genus Trilocha; species Trilocha varians. The sequence goes on from AP028257.1 coordinate 10,602,736, forward strand.
TTTTCCATTGTAATATGGTGTACTAGCTTTTGCCCGCGACTTCGTTCGCGTGGACTTCAGGTTCGTCCCGTCTGGATTATTATCAAAAATTGTAGCCTATGTGTTATTCTGATGTATAAGCTATATTGTGGTAAAGTTTCATTCAAATCCATTCAGTAGTTTTTACGTGAAAGAGTAACAAACATCCATACATCCATACTTACAAACTTTCGCCTTTAAAATATATATTAGATGTGCGACTATCATTGCGCGCTATGTCACTTAGAGTGTGGTGACTGTGTTATTTCTAAAACAGAGATCCAAACTATGTGACTAAAAATAGTGTCTCCAAAAACACTTCCAAGTGTCAACTAAAACTAAGCAATTGTCTCGACAACTGAAACTAACAAACTACTGAATAAAGATGACATACGCTTTGACATCGAAAAAAGGGATTTTATTAATTTTGGAATTATCTTAGTTGATGTAATTTTTATGTTCTAATTTAATTATCTAGTTATAAACCTATAGATTATTTATACAAAGATATTTGAAGGTTTTAGAGTATCGTAGAAATTGAGAACTTGTTCAAACTCCGCTTTACATTGTAAGTAAGGGTTCTGAAACATAGTTTCGTCATTAGTGATTTTGTTCACGAACAACTCGAGACTAAAATTTACATTTAACCGGTTTAATTGAAGGAGGACTGTAGGCGTATATTTTGCATTCATTACAAGTAAGTGAAGGTGCTGTCGCCGTATCTTAAGAAAACGAGTTTAAATTGCAACTCATACCAAAATCTTGTCTCAATTTATTTTAAGTATCACCTTTTCTAAAGTTAGTTAAAAAGCGACTAAACAAATATAAACAAGAAACTACTCTTAAAGTTTTATCTTCCTATCTCAAATCTACCCCGAAACGTTTCTTCAAACAAACAGAAGAACCACTAAACTGTCATTACAACTTTCTCTCATATACAGTGAAAAACATAGAATAACTATACAGAATGTAAGCTTCATAATGTTGCATTAACCTAAAAACAAATGACGGTGACGGCCGACCCGAAAAAGAACAAAATATCCGAAAATGAACAAAAAAAAATGCTTCCAACTAGCACTTATTTTTTTTTATTGCAAGATAGATAAACGAGCCTACGACCCACCTGACGGTAAGCGGTCACCGTCGCTCATGAACCTCTGCAATGCCAGGGAAATGTCGTTATCTATCACCTACCCATACAGGACTTTCTCAGAGAAATGTTAAGATTACGGATTAAAAAGTACTTATTGACCCAAATTTTACAGTGTAATTATACAATTACCTAACCATTCGATCTCCACACTGGCTCAAACATGTCTCGTTGAAATCTTAGTGTCACATATATCATTATTTCATTGGTATTCCAAGCGGTTTCTAACGAGAGCCAAATTTTTCAGAAACGTTGCATTTAAAAATGAAATTAAAAGTTTTGTTTGTTTACTTGATTTGTTTGTGCACGTATAAACAGTACTGGAATAATGTTTTTCACAGCTGCGGTCTTCAACGTTGTTTTAAGTTTGTTTTTATATTATACAAACAAGGCTTAAAGAAAGTCTATAAAAAGTGTTGGAAATCCCTCAGGGTGCACTTTAAATAATTGGAGCTTGTTCATCAATAAAATATATATTCCATGTTTTCTCTTTTACAATAAATACCAAACTAAACTATACATTTTTTTACATATAGAAGTCATCTTGTTTTTATGACAAATCATTTTCAAAATTTAATAAAAATTCCAAATAAATAAAACCTATTTACAACAAAAAGTAAGTCTTTGGTCCCGGTCTTGCAGTGTTCCCTGACATTGCAGAGGTCCATGAACGACGGTAACCACTTACGATAAAGTGATACGATGGCTCACCTGCCTATATGGCAATAAAAAACAGCTTTTACTTTATTTCTGCATTTTTAATATTCTATGGACAAAGTGTCCTTAAACATTTCTTGTAAGTGTAAGTAGATTTATACGACAAAGCGACATGAATTCAACACACATCCGACATCGGGTTCTGAGAGAAATTACGATTCAAGACCTCGATACGTAATTGGACATGTTTTTATTTAATCCTGCTAACGGTGCACCTTGCAAATATCACTGTAAATTAATTAACTTTTTAATACTTGTCAATCATAGGCTAGTTTAGTTAAGATTAAATGTTGTGATACATGCAAATTAGTGTCACGATTCGTTAGGAAACAAATCGGTGGTAATATAATTACTTCAATTGCAATTTGAAAAATTAAGTCTGTAGGCTGAAATTTTATATAATTTATAGACCAACAAGCAACTGTAGACCAAAGGATATGTTAACCAATTTCGCTGTAACTAAGCAATATACGGGTAAGCCGTAGACGGGTTCTAGAGAGGAGACCGCGATGTGGTAAACGTAGTGTTGAACGGTAAAGAAAAGGTGGCCGGTAACAACTGGATGAGACGAACAGAAGATCGCGCTCAGTGGCGTATTTTGGGAGAGGCCTATGTCCAGCATTGGACGAGTGTGGGCTGATGATGATGATGATGAAGCAATATAAGGACCAATTTAAAAATAAGAACAGGTTGGTGTCAACCGGGCTATGAAATTTTGTATTTCTTAAGGAATGTGGAAGTTCTAAAATATCCTACAACACACTGAACACCCGAAACCCTGCTGAGACCAAAGTTTTCATATCACCCCGTCAACGAATATAAGCGTTGATACTCGTATTCAGTAAATAATCCACCTAAATCATAATAAAATTCATAACGTTGTAATATCAGGTGATTGGACAGCATCTCAAGATCCTTTGTCTGTGCCGAAATAACACGAAAGACGATATTACCATTTCGTTTCACGTAGTTTTTTAGACGCGAACTGAATAACAATGAGTGGACTGGATTGAAAAGGAGTTTGAGGTATGGCTCGGAATTGGCTTCGGCTGCGGACGTGGTCACCCGAACTGAAATTATTGTATAAGTAGGACTCCGAGGAATACCTTTCGATTACTTTCGTTATTAAGTAGAGAATGTTGTATTCAGTTTTTTCCTTTAGCAGGACCTATTTTTATATATGTTTAAAATAAGTATGTATCATGAAACAAGTTTTTGTACCTACTTCTTGTAAAATAACTTGCTGTAAATGTTTTCTAATTTATATAAGCAAATATTTATTTTACTCTAGGGTCTAGGCTGTGGGATACGAGGGTGTCGCGACGGGAAAGTGTGCCGCAGTGCGTAACGCGTCGCGCCACCCCGCATAACCCCGTGCTGGGTTCTGGCCTCAGCCGGGGTTCGGACGCTGAGTGTGAGCGGTTGGAGGTTTTAGTGAGGTTCAACTCCCACACACGGTCCGGGATCCGGTGATTTCCTCCAACTGAAAAAAAAAGCCATTAATCACTAAGGACACTGAATGCTAGTACCAACTTTAGCAGTAAATTAAAAAAAAAATCAAATAAAAGATGGCAGAACCGCAATAAAACCAGACTGCTTTGAAAAGTCGCTAATTCATGTCCGCAATACCAGAGCTGCAAGTCATTAACGCTCGTGCGATATTGAATTTAAAACTAATCTATTATAAGTTATGAATAATTACTTTCGCTGTTTTATTTAACTTCATGCACATAATAATGAAGTCGTGGTGGCCGAGTGGTCGAATCGCTTCTTTCTGAACGGGAGGTCGCGGGTTCAAAACCATCCGGCTTGTACCTCTAAATCTAAATGTGAAAAAGATTTATGTGCAATTTTTCAGAACACCACTGGCTAAAAACGGTGAAGGAAAACATCGTGAGGAAACCTGCATGTTGGAAAAGGATTCTAAAAATCCTTTGAAGATTTATGAAGTCCCCAATCCCCACAGGGCAAGCGTGGTGAACTATACCTAATCCCTCTTCTGAGGAGACCTGAGCCCAACAGTGGGCAGTAATATGTTGGTACAGTACATAATAATAGCATTATAATATTATAGTATCGATATCTAGTGGCGAAGGCTCCATGCAAACTGATTCCTATCGGCTTCTCTTAGATTTCCTTACAGTAAAAAATACCTAAGGATTCGACGCAGTTTAAGAAATATCATCCTCTCTCAAAAAAAATAGCTTTTTGCCATTGCTACCTACATAACATTAACTACAAGATACAAATGCAATGCATCAAGTGGCGTGCGGTCCATAGAGGCAAACATACATTGCATACCCTTTCTTATCAAAATTCGATTAAATCATCAAAAAAATATCAAATTTATTGTAGGATGAACCTAACTATGCTTTTTTTTTTTTAGTTGGAGGAAAACATCCGGATCCCCGCCCGCCCCGCGGGTGAGGTATGTGGAAGTTGAACCGCATTAAAATCTCCAACCGCTCACACTCAGCGTCCGAACCCCGGCTGAGGCCAGAACCCAGCACGGGATTATGAGGGACGGCGCAACGCGTTACGCCCACGGCACTCTTTCCCGTCGCGCCGCCCTCACCTAACTATGCAAACAATTCTTCATCAAATCTTCATTTCTGCATACCCTATCTAAAAGATATTTGCACGCCACTGAGTATAGAGTGATCGCATGGTAATCTTTCACCTAAAATACAGATTTAAACTAAAGTGCTTAATGCCTAATTCGCAATGATCATCAAAACAAAAAAACAAATCCCATGTTTGTGTCCTTTTTCTTATTGTTTTTAGTTAAATTTCCTTGGGCATAACGTTTTAAATAGCAAACCTAAACCAGTAAAAGAAAAAGTTGTTAAATCACTATAGTAATAACAAATCGCAAGTCATTGACGCTCATGCGATGCGATACTGAATAAAAAACAACTAATCTTCTGTTTAAAACGTAATATTTACTTTCGCCGTTTAGATTGCTGTTTTCGCTTTTGTTGACTTAAATAGATGAGCTGATTTATTGATATTAAAACATAGGGTAATCATTCATCAGTCGTTGGCATGCTTACACGTCTCTTCGTAAATTTTCGCTGCATGACGAAACTGGGGAGTTCGTTCGGAATCACTACCGTGTTTGAGTATCGTTTTAAACATAATATTTTTTTCCAATAAAATTTGATTCCAATTTTTAGTTAAACCTTATATTTTTGTAAATCTTTATTATTAAACGACGCTATATTTTGAACGATAATATATTTTCTCTGTAAAATATGAAGCAATTAAAAATATAAAACAACTTTGCAAGGTTGTGTAGAACTGTGCTCAATTTTGGCTCCTGCTCCTACTCGCAGTTCCCAGTTGAGTAAAAGCGATAAATCAAGCTTTTAGCTAATATAGCAGCTGAGTGCTAGATAAGACAAGTAAAACGAGTCCAAACGATGAATCTTATCTTATTTAGTACATGAGTTCCTATAGCCACCTCCCGAATGCATCAACAGACAACTCCATGGTACCATATTATTATTGCAAAATTTCAGCTCAATTAGAAGCCGATAAAGTGGTCAAATTGAGCTTGCAAGAACCTTCCACCCGAACTTAAATAGTTGTGTAGATACATAGATACATAGTTACATAGTTACATTCAGTGCAAGTTAAAGTTAAAGCTTGTAAAAATCTGATTTTTGACAATCGCTAATTTTTTGAGCCAGCGAATTGATCACACTGAGGCAATTTTGCTCCTGCTTTCCAAATGAAACAGATCGGACGTAATTTCCCGATTTACTATTTGCATAAACACTAGAAAATCTGGAATGCGGTAAATAACGGAGAAACACTTATGAATGGTAATGATTATGAGTTTTAACATAGCTAGTTCCATGTGGGCTTAGTCAGTATGAAAAATATTTTCCTATAAATTTACTTACCGCTAAAAAATCCTCTGGCATCATTCTTTATCGTTTCATTTTTCCTATGTTTAATCAATGTTTGCCGCCATTTATTTATATCACTGTTCTTCTTTGACTTTATTTTCCCGCCTTTCCTATTTTTACAATCACAACAAACCAACAGTATCACTAAAAATATCACAATTTTCACTTGAATATTTTTCGTCCACATTTTAAATTACATGTTATTAAATCTTTGGTAATTAATAAAAGTCTCCTATTTATTTAGCTTGAAAAATACTCGATTTTAAATAAAAGCGATAATTGTTACTTTGATTTTCGCGCGCAAATTTTCTAGAGGCCATTTTTGTAAGACGGCGCATGCGCGGTGTCGTTCACCCGACTGCCGAACACGTTCCATTTCACGCGCGCTCGCATCGGACATAAACCTTTCCAACCGCAAAACGAGAAAAACATAAAAAAACATTTCCATCCAAATGACGTTCGTATCGTGAATTTACTTTTTCTTGTTCGCGAGCACTTTCGGTTGCTTTCTCTAATCGTGCAAGTGATCGTTCAAGTACAGGATGCGAGCGCTTTACGTTTGTAGAACAGAACTATTAGATGGGCGCAATTAATATCAAATCAAGAGTATTCTCGTGATGAGATCATTAAAATTATAGCATAAATTGTTCTTAGTTCTGTATTAATAGTTCTGTATTAGTATTATTTGTTTCAGCGCTCTGTGGAAACTAGTTAATTCTGTACTGTAACAATACACTGCTTTTGGGGACATCACACATCTTCAAATTTACGAACCCTTTTCCAATATACAGGTTTCTGCACTATTTTTAGCCAGTGTGGTGTTAAATGGCATATTTTCTTTACTACCATGTAGACAGACGAGCCAACGGTTCACGATCGTAAGTACGACCTCCTGTACGGAAGGCTTTTTTTTTCTGTTGTAGGAAATCCCCGGATCCCCGCCCGGGGTATGTGGGAGTTGAACCGCACTAAAATCTCCAACCACTCACACTCAGCGTCTGAACCCCGGCTGAGGCCAGAACCCAGCACGGGGTTTTGAGGGACGGCGCGACGCGTAACGCTCTCGGCACACTTTTCCGTCGCGCCGCCCCCTGTACGGAAGGCTAGCGCTTCAACCACTCGGCCACCACAACGTTAATTCAGCTAGTCAATTTTCATACAGTATTTCATTTTTTAAGGCACTAGGGATGTGGAGCAATAAAAAAAACACTTTCATTCTTCTATAATATTTTATTGCTCCTTTCTAAAATTGTAAACAATTCGTTGATTTTTTTTTTGTATTTTTTCCGCTTTTATGTAGTCTTAAATCTAGATCGTAAATTGTAAAAAAAAACAATAATACAAATACAGAATACAGGAAAAATATTAATAAAACAAACTTCAACATATAATAAATATATCTATACAGTACAACAAGAATATGTAAAAATACACAAAAAAATCTAGATTTTTTTAAAATACGGATTATTGTCAATTTTTATCCTTTAAAAATTGTTACTTTACAACATAATACATACATTCAATACTACAAGATAAGTAAAGTAAAAAAAAATCTATTTTACAAACAACCAATTTCGTAAAGAAAATTGCATATTTTCAACCGTAATTTTCTTCAATGATTTAATAATTTCAAGAAAACATTACGCGCGCACGAAGGCGGATCTCAACAGTCAATTGTTGTATGGAAATGTGACAGATGACATTTTGTTGCGGCGCACCTAAATGTGTGTTACTTTATACAAAGGCATTAAATCGGCCGGTGTCGCATTGGGATCCGCTTTCGTTTGCGCGCACCTTTATACCATGGTCGCATTTTTTGTGACAGACGTATTTTCGAAAATACGACTGTCAATAAATGAATGATAAGAATGCACCGCAACGCAATCTGTCATATTGTCATAGGAAGATTATCCTGACACGATGCGTTGCGATCCACCTGTACGCTTTAGGAAACAACAATATTCAAGAACGTTTGATTTATATTAAAACGTTTCATTTTAACATGATTTTAGTAATTTTTAGGGTCAATATTGTGAGAAAGGGTCATTTCAAAGTTTCTCAGTTAATATATGTTTAGAGATGACAATGTTAACGTCTAACGGTAGAACTTCTCGAATGTCTAAAATATCTAAAAGCAATACTAGTTAATGGATTAGCGTGTTCCAACACTTACTTTAACAAAGTAAACTTCGAATGGATCTTAAAATTTTAAACATAAATATTTGTTGCATGTTCAAACGAAAACTAATCAATGAACGAAATGCATTTGTGGCATCTCAAAACCATTATCAAGAAAACACAGTATATAAAACAAGTGAAAATCAAAGTTATATGTCAGATCAAAACAAATGACGAACGAATAACGTCAAATAAGAAAGTTTAATGAACAAAAACAATGCTTAAGTCCATAAACTTAACGTCCCAAATCGTAAATCATATTATAAAAATAATAACAATATATATTTACATAGAAAAAAACATACATTTTAATAATCAATTTCATGGAACCATTTCTGAAGGTCAAGGTTTTGATTTTGCATTTTTGTGCTTTTATTATTGGAGATTATGCTATGGTAACTATGGTTCGATTTTTTATAGTAAACGAAGGAAAAATTGAAAAAAACATTGTCTATGTCTAAGTGCACGCTAAACTAACTTTAAGCCAAACCATCACACAACTATTAGCCTAACTCATCATTTAATCTAATTTTATATTAAAACTTCCCTCTCTCTCTTAAAAGAGCTTATTGCAATCTCTAGCACTAATTTGTTTTTAAACTAAAACAATAAAAGCATCCTTAAACAAAACTATGTACAGATTCAATAAAAAAACCATTACTGTAAAAAAAAAACAAAAAAGAATCTAAACAACAAACTAATACGCGTAAAGCTAACGTGAAACGAAACGCAAAAGCTATGAAAAAAAAAACATAACCTAAAACTGAATCAGGGATGGCGCCAAAGTTTTTGCAACGTCTTTAAAATTTTCGAATGAACGAATGATATGAACAACATAATTCAATTAATTCCCATTTATTTTCCATCTCAGCCATTGAAATTTAATCACCATCCCCGCTATTTATAACGTAGTTTAAAAACAATATTCTCTGTACATTTAGCCTAAAACTAATATAAATGTGCTGTCTTGTAAGCCTCATCACTTTATATCATTGAGATCGTTTTATAATCAAACGTGATTGTTACAATAACACCTTTTTATAGAAGTTAATCTTCATTTTAACTCAGCAAGGAGATCCCTTGAACTGTATTATTTGTATATGAATGTTCTATAGTAGTTACTTGCTACTTAATGTTACCAACTTAGTGCCTTTAGCGCTAAATTTAGTGACAGAAACCTCGTCTAAGGCTCTTATTTAAACTTGGTCGTAGGCATTTTTTTTATGCATTTGATAAGTCGGTCGGTATCACTATAGATCCTACTGTGACAGATCTAATCTAATATATATTATAAAGGCGAAAGTTTGTATGTATGGATGTTTGTTACTCTTTCACGTAAAAACTACTGAATGGATTTGAATGAAACTTTACCACAATATAGCTTATACATCAGAATAACACATAGGCTACAATTTTTGAGGTTTCTAAGGTCGTAAAAAACATTTTTTGCGGTATAATAGTACTATATTATAGACGTCGCGAACTAGACGGGCTAGACGGGACGAACCTGAAGTCCACGCGAACGAAGTCGCGGGCAAAAGCTAGTTATCAATACAATATTAACAGTTCGAGACTACACTGAAATGTTGATGAATAACATAAACAATAGAATCAACTATGTATTATCAGATAGACTTAGAATTGTTCAAATCACTATTATGTGGGTAGTCAACAATTAAGAATGTCACGTGACTACAGGTGATAGTATAGTTACATTATCCACTCAACTCGGAACCAAAATTGGCGTGTCTAGTAGTGCTATTTGACAGACACAGACGAGTAGCATATCAAGGCTCAAACCTTTCTGCAAGCGTATTTGAAAGGTATCTTTTTTTTATAACACGTGGTGACGTCACGAGTTAAATAATTTAAAATTGGGATCTGTACAAATGGTTAATATATTTTACACAAAATAATGGTAGCACCAGTTTTAAACAAAAAATTTGGACAATATCATCGCAGAGTATTTTTTTTCTGTAGGTGTAGATTCAAAGCAAACTGACCTAAAGAGGCTTTGATTCAAAATTTGAATTACGATAGATTTAAAATTCAAATAACATACAAAATAATACGATTTTTTAAATGACGGTAAAAGACATGTAAACATTGAAAAGACGGCTCAGTTTCTTTATAAATACTAATTGATTAAAGTTCCACCTGATTACAGTGTACATTTATTGGCAAGAGATTTTATTGCTGTTTGTACAAATAAGAGTCAAAAGTTAAGGAAAATACATTAGATAGAATGAAAGTGAAAAAAAAGAAAAATGGTTTACATGAATATAAAACAATGATTATACAAGGTTCTTTCCACGATTATTTTTAATTGAGCGGTCCCGATATTTCAGCACTGTTTCAAGCGCCATGATCACGGAAAGACTGAGGAACTGCGGGTAGGTCATTTAAGAGCAGACAAATCTGTCTACCCTCTTTCTCGTTCGTTTGTCTCAGTGGTAAGAACCCGTTTAGTAATAGTGTAAGTGATGTAGATAACCGCGAGTGTTTAAAGATTATACAAGGTGTTTGGTATTAAACTTTTACGTTTTCAAGGAGTGTATACAATACCAATTTGTGTCCATTTTGGATAAGACTGGTTCAAAATATTTATATTGAAAAATATTCAATGTTCAGTATATGGCAACATAGCAGTATAGTTTACCATAATTTAAATTCCTTCCTTTAACATATTTTGTTTTCCAAACACCCTGTATGCTGAATTGACAATAAATATACACTTCATCAGGGGTTTAAGTCTAAATCTACAGTCTTTAAGATTCATACTACTATAAATTTAAATTTCTACATCAACAGCTACCCTTAATAAATTCCACACTCATTACCGTATACAGGGTGAAATTATTAAAGCACTCTAAATAGTATTAGTTTTTTTTGCTGGCAACACTCCTAGCGCTTAAACGTCAAATTCTCTGCTCCCGTAAATATTTAAATAAAAATAAACAAAAACTTCATAATATCATCGAATATACATTTAAGTAGTGTATTAAGTGTGTTAGTTAAGTGTAATTATAAAATAGTGTGTAAAAACTTTGTTTTAGTAGTCATTCCGGTCGGTGAGTGTTTAATTTTTTTGTAAATAGCGGGTAATCTAACCGACAAAAACTTTAATTTTTATTTCGTATTTAACATATTTTAAACATACAAAATGATGACTCGTAGCATCAAAAGCCGTCAGGTTGAAGATCAGCTCCAACTGACTCTCCAACAATTAAAAAACTCACGCGAAAAATGTGATCAACTTATCACAGAAATCTCAGATAATGAGGCAGAAATGTTACTAGTCATTAATAATAACACGGAGCTTAAAAAACAGTTGTCTCAGCTCTTCATTGAACATAATGAAGTTCTTGAGACAAATAAACAATTGCAGAGTACCGTTGACACCTTCTCTCAATGCAGCAGTGAATATTTTGATTTGGTGGATCACAATGCTGAGTTGAAACGAAGGTTAGCTGAGGCTGAGGATTGTGTCTCTGACCTAAGGTCAGAGATATCTAATCTTGAGGCTCGGCAAACACAGATATTGTACTCTGAACTAATTGAGAGCGAACCAGCTTTGGTACCTGCAGCAACTGCCTTAAACCTTGACATAAGTACAATAGATTTGACTGGTAGTGATGCAGATGCTACAGCACACTCTCAGTTGGTATTTAGTAAAAATAAGCTCAAGAAATATGTTAAAGTCACTAAATTGATACACAAGACACAACATAAGTTACGGAATTACAAGTCCGAGAGCCACATAAAATCTATATGCAAACAAAGAAGTACATTGTCACACAAGCTAGCTTCTATGACTAAAGATAGTGAACAAGTTCATCAGAAGCACAATGAAGAGGTAGAATATTTAACTAATCAAATAAACATGTTAAAGTTAAGTTTAGAAAAAATAACATCAAATTATGAACTAGCACAGAGGGATATAAGTGAGCATGTCTTGGCAATGGACAACTTGATTGGTGCCTGCGATTTTAACCGCCAGCGCTTTGAATCTTTGACGATGCATTATGCTGATTGCAAATGCTCTGCATCGGGTTTTCCAGTGTTACCACATGCTCAAAGTAGTACATCCATTCCCTTAGAGATAAAGCAAAATAACATTGTTAATGATGATATTATGAAGACAGTATCGGTAACTGCTCCCATACCTCCGATCACTGCTAAGCCACCAGCTTCCTCTACTACTAAATATGTAATAAAGATATACAGTGATGAGTTAGGAAAAAATATGGGAGTAGCATTACATGATTTGTGTTTAGGACAGTCCGTGCTAAATCATTGTATGCCAGGTGTTAACCCTGCATTAATATTTGATAAGATCCTGAACACAAGTCATTGTGAAAATACAATCCTAGTGATTATGATTGGGAGGAGAGAAAGTTTAAGTCAAAAACAAATAATAAAGTATATTGAAAAAAATAATATACTAAATGTAAAAAATACTTTTATGTTTACTTTACCTTACATAAATGGTTTGCCAGCAGAAAATAAAATAAGATATGACATAAATAATTCTTTGTACAATATATTTGACAATAATAATTGTATTTTAACATCCTCAAAAATACAATTTAAATTAATTGATATAAATAAAATTATTAAAAATAGATATGTACTTAGAATGAAACATGACATGTATAAATTAATTAATTCAGATTTTAGACAAGTAGCAAATTCGCTACATTATTGTATACACTTAGCTATATTGAAATTAGCTAGAAAACCTACTGCTTCTATTGAGCAGGAAAAAAATATGACATTGTATAATAATTTGGAATCCGTTCCAAGCCATTATTTAAATTAAGCTTTAAGACAAAGGAGTTAGACTCTTGCATCATTAAAACGAATAAAATTATTTATAAAAACCCATCACAAACTAGTAAAAAGAATGTTATTAATATAGTACACCAGAACTTACAAGGTATGTTGGGTAAAGAACTTGAATTGGAATTATTTCTAAATGGTAGAAATATTGATATTTTATGTGTAACTGAGCATTGGCTAAAAAGTTCACAATTAATGTTTAATTTTAAGGATCACCAAATGTTAAGTTCTTTTTGCAGAGAGATAGCGATTCGCGGAGGGTCCCTAATCCTTGTACACAAAAGTTTGAAATGTAAAGTTCGCAAGGATTTAGTGGAACTCTCTGTGGAAAGGACTATTGAAATCGCGTCTGTGGAACTAGAGCGCTTCATTGTGGTAAGTCTTTACAGACCCCCAAATTCATTATATGATTTATTTGAAGAAATAATGGAGAATGTTTTAATAAAACTTTCTGAGTCTAATAAACCTATTTTTATTTGTGGTGATTTCAACGTCAACTTATTAGAAAATAGTAACACCACTATTAGACTCAGAACATTGTTCAAATCATATAATTTTGTTAATGTATTCAATGAACCAACAAGAATTACTCAATCAACGGCAACATGCATTGACAATATTTTCACTAACATTAAGCCGCTCCAAAAATATATTATTAATGATTTACCTTCTGATCACTGTGGTCAATTTTTATCTTTTAAAAGTAAATCAGATGATAATAATGTAAAAACGCTTGAGTTTGTTCCTATAAATTGTAACCGTATAGAAAAGTTCAGGAGAAATGTATCAACAAAAGTGTGTAATTTGAGCAGCAGAAAGGACCCCAATACCTTGTATAACGATTTTTTTGACTTGATTAATAAAGAATTTAATGATGTTTTTGTGCCTAAGTTATTCAAGTTAAAAAATAAAAAGAGTTTTTGTGAATGGGCTACTATTGGAATTTATAGAAGTAGAGAAAGACTTTACGACTTGTATTATGAAAAGTCATATAATCATAGTGAATCATTCCAACAGTATGTCCGAACGTATTCAAAAATATTCAAAAAAGTATGTGCTGCGGCAAAATCACTACACTTATCTAGACAAATAAAAAATGCACCAGACAAAATTAAGATGACTTGGAACATTATCAATAGGGAGGCTGGAAGAGTAATACATAATGACTCTGAATTTTCACTACAAATTAATAATAAAGTTATAAATTCTCAACAAGAGATAGCTAGTATTTTTGAAGACTTTTTTTCAGAAATACCATCTTCCACTACCAAGTCTTTAATTTCGTCTCCTGCCATCGCCGAATCACTGTTACAAAATCATGTTCATAAATGTAAAGTCAATTTTAAATTTAGTCAGATTAATACAAGTGATATCATAAAAAGTTTTAAAACTATTAATGTTAAAAAAACTCCTGACTTATGGGGAATATCAATTAAGGTTATTAATCATATAATAGACGTAATTGCACCGTTTCTCACTGAAATTTTCAATGAGTGTATTAAAACTGGTGTATTTCCGGACCTAATGAAACACAGTAAAGTAATACCTTTATTTAAATCAGGTAGTACATCAGACCCCTCAAATTTTAGGCCTATTTCTGTACTACCTGCGCTCAGTAAAATTTTTGAGAAAATAATCCTTAATCAGCTTCTAACTCATTTTAATAAAAATCACCTACTTCATAATAAACAATTTGGTTTCACTAGGGGTTGTTCCACTACTGATGCGGGTGTAAATTTAGTTAAAAATATATTTCAGGCATGGGAAAAATCGCAAGATGCACTTGGTGTATTTTGTGATCTATCCAAAGCTTTCGACTGTGTTGATCATGATACATTAGTAAGGAAGTTACACTTTTATGGTATAAGGGACGCTTCATTAGATCTTATAACCTCTTATTTATCAGGACGAATACAAAAAGTCGATGTTAAAGGAAAGAGATCCGCCGGTGTTATGCTTAAAATGGGTGTCCCTCAAGGATCTATCTTGGGTCCCTTCTTGTTCTTAGTTTATATAAATGACTTACCTAGCTTTGTAGAAGCACGTCACGAGATTGTATTATTTGCAGATGATACATCTTTATTATTTAGACTTAAACGTCAAGAACTTGACTATGACGATGTGAATGATGCCATCTCGCGTGTAGTTCATTGGTTTAGTGTTAACAATTTATTATTAAATAGTAAGAAAACTAAATGCATAAAATTTACGTTACCTAACGTTAAACAAGTTAAGAGTAATGTTATTATTAGTGGTGAAACATTGGAGCTTGTTGAGTCAACTGTCTTTCTTGGTATAACGGTGGATTCCAAGCTCCAGTGGAGCCCCCATATTACTAGGTTGGCGGGAAGGCTCAGTTCTGCAGCTTACGCGGTTAAAAAGATAAGAACATACACTGATGTGGACACAGCTCGCCTTGTGTATTTTAGTTATTTTCATAGTGTTATGTCTTATGGTATTCTATTATGGGGCAATGCTGCCGACGTAGAAACAATATTTATTCTGCAGAAGAGAGCTATTCGTGCAATCTATAATATGAACCCAAGGGAGTCTTTGCGGGACAAATTCAAGGAAATTAAGATTCTAACTTTAGCGTCCCAATACATTTATGAAAATTTAATGTATGTGCATAAAAATATTCATGAATTACCTAAAGTCTCGGATATTCATAATTTTAACACTAGGAACAAACACAAGCTTGCGTTGCCAGCATCTAGATTACATAAAATAAGTAATTCTTTCCAGGGTTTGTCTGTAAAGCTTTATAACAAAATCCCAGTGGCCGTTCAAACATTGCCTATAAATAGGTTTAAGAGAGTTATCAAAGAACGGTTATGCAGTAAAGCGTATTATAAACTTAATGATTATATAAATGACTGCACAAAATGGGAATGAGGCGCTCGTCCCGGGCCATTTCAATTGATACATTTGTAAAAAACAAAAATATTGTAAAAAAATATTAAAAAAAAAACAAGAAAAAAAAAAACAATATATTTAAATTAAAAAAAGACATGCCCGCTGAGTTTCTTGCGCCGGTTCTTCTCAGGACGGAGGCGTAATTTTAGCGAACTGGTGGTAGAACTTTTGATTTTATTTTGACTTTCAAAATGTATGTGTGTCCACATCTACTTTGAAAATAAATGATTTGACTTTGACTTTGACTTTGACTATTTTTTGGGAATTTTATTAAAAACTTTTTCATTCTGCATTCAAAGATTTTGACGTGACAACGTCTTATAAATTGGTTTGCCGGGTGACACTTCAAGAAACTGCGTTACGCTCCGCTCACGTTGTGCGCTCACAATGAGAGCGAGTGAGAGGCACGCGTGCCTTTCACTTTTTATGTCTGTCTCTCTCGCACTTAGGCGGGCTAACCATGCCCGAGTCGTTGTCACGTAAAACTTTCGCCCGTATACCAACTTTACAGGCAACCAATTTTTTTAAAATACTCAAACCCCGCCCAGAAATCAAACTTGGTAAAATTGCATTTTAGAATTCCACCCTGTATATACCAACAATCTACTTCTGTGAGGTTATTCACAATACGGTGCCAACTTGTCTCGTTCGATAAGTTTCCGAATCATAACATACGATTGGATCAACTTATTGGTCCGATTACCAGATTGTGAATAGCCTTGTAGTTTTATTTAAGGTAAAATTCCGAATTGAACATAACTGATTATACTACTGTACTATCCATTACTTAAAGGGATTTCATAGTTTTGTGGCGACCAATAATAACGCGCGAGATCCTGAATCGCGGTTACGACATTTACAGAAATCTTCGCATATATACGACATCTGAAACTACTACATTGGGCTTCGGCCTGACCACCATACACTACCTCGCCCGGTCGGAGATCTCCCTTTGGCCATAAGTCCATTGTGCATTGAGGCGTGTTCTTTGTCGAGGATCACCAGTTGTGGGTACAATGGACTTATGTACGTATATATGCGAAGATTTCTGTAAATGTCGTAACCGCGATACAGGATCTCGCGCGTTATTATTGGTCGCCACAGTTTCAATAAATCCAGATAAATCTGTCGCAACTTGATTTTATTGAATATGCAGTTCGGAAGAGTATCTTAATGGAAATATTCTATAAAAACACGCTTTTATTCACAATCATACTTTTGATAATAAATGTTCTCGGAAAATTCTTTGTAATATTTTTCAGTTTAATTTTTATACTATAGTCTGTCAATAACTGCTGCACACTGCAGTATGCTACTTATGAACGGATTATTTCGACGGGTTTTGCACAAATAGTTTTAAAATTGCCTCTTTAATCCTGAAAAATAATAAAATCTATTATTTTCAGTGATAGAACCTAAATTGGTATAAATGCTAGCAAAGTTAGTGTACACATTCAAATGGCTCTCCTGTTACGTAAAATTGCGGTTTGTTAAAGGACCCGACGAATTTACAGATAAACAAAATCAATAATAGTAAATGTATATGACGGGGTGATAACAAGGGAAACCAACCTATTCACCGACATTCACCGTGCGGGTAGTTGGAAGTGGAGACTCGCTATAAATACAGGCGTTGGCCGCTGTTATTATTCATTCGTGTTTGAATTGTCGAGGCGAACGGACCTCTTGATGTAAAAGTAATAAACTGTTAAAACACGTTATTTTGAATTTTTGTGACGTCATTCCTGACAAAACCAAACGAAGATCGACTATTTACAACGTCATTACACCTCAACGCACTATTTACGCCGTTATATAAAATAGACATACATTAACATTAGTCCCAAAATAACCTTCGATTAAGCACGATTGTGAATAATAGCATTGTTCTTCTATCAAATACTAGTGCCTACAAATTGTATAATTGAAGATATTATTTATTTCTAATATTACAAAAAACATCTATAGAAATTCATTTATATGTTCCCTAGAAGACTAAATCGATTTAAAAAGTGTATTTTAATACTAATAATATTTATTGCTCTCTATAAAATTCATCATTACTGAAATCTATAAGAATTCTACTAAATTGGTAATATTTTTAAAAGTTGGCAACATTTAATTTTGTATGTTGGCAACACCTTCCATCTTCGTAATGTTTTTACTTTTTTATTCATAAAACTTGAAAATTGAGTAAAATTGGATATCTAAGATGTTTACTTTTTAGTAAGATTTTTTTTTTATTTTAGATAAAATTTTGGCACGCATCTTTTTAAATATAATACAATTTATAAATTTTAAAAAACGTCAAAGTTTTTCCAAGTTATAAAGCCATCGAAACGTTTTTTGTATATTTGTCATTTATAAATTCTCTCCATTTAATATTTTTTATTAAAATCAGGTACAAGGTTTTATTTAGCGAAATTTATATTGCACACTACATTTTATTTAAGATATACTTCCCAATCCCCGAAAAAAAAAAAAAAATGACTGATATTATTTTTACTAAGTATCTAGCAATAAAAAGGTCTGTTACGTAA
Source organism: Trilocha varians (assembly GCA_030269945.2). Taxonomy (NCBI): domain Eukaryota; kingdom Metazoa; phylum Arthropoda; class Insecta; order Lepidoptera; family Bombycidae; genus Trilocha; species Trilocha varians. Next base: position 10,621,011 of record AP028257.1, read on the forward strand.
AAAGTTTTTACGTAGGAAAATATTTTTTTATTTGTGGGTAGTTTGAAAAAACCTGCGTGAAAGGTCGTTGACCTCTTTCAGACATTTCTTTCATCTAAGGAAGTATAACTTTTCATATATATGCAGTATCTTCAAAAAACATTGAGAAAAAAATCTATAGATAAAATATGTAGCACCTAAATTTTTGTTTATTTACATTTATTTAGACCAATCGTGAACACCTAAGTTTATAATAAACTAAAACGAAATTAATCTCAACTGAAGCACCATAATATTTTAAAATGCCATTTAATTAATTTATAAAAAAAAAAAAATTGATTAATTAATTGTTGTTAACAAGTGCCGGTAGATGACGCTTATTTATCAAAGAACAAAGAAAGTTATTTCTTCTTTTCAAATACCGTCATTTTGTTTTTAAGAACGATCACAAACTACTAACTTTCCAAATCAGTGTCACTAATGAACTACATAGGTTATGACGTCATAATATAGTAAATAAACCTCATACGGTCAGTAAGACTTCCACAAACCTTTGATGGCCTTCAATTTGGGCGATTTCTTCGTCGCTTCCAATTCCTGTTTGAAACTAGAAATAAATTTATCTCTCAAACTCTGCCTCGGAGCTGAAGGCTTCAAGAGAAACTTCTTCAAGTCATTTGTAAAGCTCTTCGCTGTGTAATTAGTCTCCTCTTTCGATTCATCGTTACTCGATTCCAAGAACGATACCGATTTATTCGATTGTATCGAGTTTTTTCTCTCGCGCTTTTTCGTGTTCGATTTCCGAGCGGGAGGCTGGCTGTAGCTTCTCGATACTAGCGAATACGAGTCGTCGATCGAATCGAGAGTGTCCGACGATCGATTACAGATCCTGCAGCACAATTGACAGTGTTCTTTATCGCTGTGGTATCTACCATTACAGTACACGTAGTTTTCTTTGACGTAACTGTCCGATTTCTTATTTCTCCCGCTCTTTTCTCTCCTGGTACGTTTCCGGCGACACTTCGGACAATTATTGCGAGCGATTTTCCGCAACTCTTTGAGGAAAACGTAATCGATTTCGAAGTAGTTCTTGGCGTCAGGTTCCGAGTAATATTTTAGGTCGCTGTCTGTCGAGTCCGTTTTCGAGTTTTTTATGTTTAGGTCTGAGAGGCCGCGTCTGAGGTCATTAGGGTGGGGGGTCTTGAGGGGGGAGTCGCACCGGGAGCAGAAGGTGACGGACTTGTGTGGTCGGGGGCGGGGGCGGGGGCGCGGGACGGGGGGTAATGGTCAGGCCTGCACCGCGGGGACCCACAGAGTCTTGTTCTGTTCTTCTTCGACGGCCTCTTTGATCTGAGTGCACATGTACGCTATGTTTACACCGGCTGGGATCTCGGCTGTGGGGGAAACAATATCGTAAAGTATCATAATTAATTATAAACACGATTTGAAAACAATGGTTAGGAAATCTGTGATGATAGAGAACAATGAAATAATAAAAAAACTTGAGAGGTGACATGGGACACCCGAATAGAACGAAGTTCCTTTCGATTAAAAGATATCTTATAACTTTTTTTTTTCTAACGTAACGCGCGATAAGGAACGTGTTTTAAAAGATTTTGATCACAGCGCCATCTAGCGATAATCATCTAAAACAAAAAGTGTCGTGACAACTTTTCGTAAGAATTTTTTCCGTATAGCCCCCTTTCACAACGTGCGATAAGGAACTTCGTTCCAATAATAGGGTAATTTCTTAAGCGACGACAATTTTTTTTGATAAGCTTGTCAAATGTTTGTTTGGGATTCTCCATAAATAATAATCTTCGAAGTAAAACTTTCTTAAATGTTTCTTGCATGAACAACAAAAAAAAATCACTATTATATTATTACACTCACCCGAAATATAATTCCTATACTCATTTTCCACCTTCAGACCGTGTTCATACATTTCCTTAGCCGCTTTAGCCGACACCTTCTCAGCGGGGTACCTGGTGTCCTTAACCTCTTTGATTTGCTTAAACGATTTGAACTTTATGAATAGGACAATAGGGTATATCTGCTGTTTGTGTAGTTTCTCTATAGTTGCCACGCTTATGTCTAGGATGCAGTGTATGCCCTGAAAATGAGGTGTGTGTTAGTGCATTGAAGTTGGGTTGCAACCAAAATTGGTTTTTGTCTTGTAATTTCATATCGTTGCGTAACTGGGTTACAGCCAAAACTGGTTATTGTCTGGAGGTGCTATGTAGCCAATCAAATAGAATACAACCATAATTGGCTTTTATCTAGCAGTATCATAGAGCCGCTTAACTAGAATGCACCCATACCACTCGCCTAAGACTGTCAATTCAACCATAAATGGCAATACTAGACGAATGCCAATTTTGGTTAGTTCCCAAATAAATAGATAACTCAAAGTTACGTTTCTGTAAAACATTAAAAAATCTATCATTACCTTATCTGCGAGTTCTCTCACAGCCCTCAGCGGTATACAGTCCAGATGCGCGCAGTCCGGGGCGGGCCGCGGCTCCACGTGGGTCCCGCTAGCCAGGGCCGGGGCGGCGCCGGCCAGCGCCAGGGACGTGGGGCGCACCGTGCCGAACACGTGCGGCCAGTCCGACACCAGCCGCGCGGACACGCACTCCCACAGCGGACCCAGGACTACCACGGGGCGTTGACGCGCGTCTGGAAGGGGAGATATTGAGGTTATAACATATTACATACATATTATGTTACAGGTTATTGTTACGTGAATCATAGGGAAAAAATCGTGGTAGCTGAAAGGGTGAAGAGATTACTTTCCGTACAGAGGGTTGCGGAGTGACACATCGTGAGGAAACCTGCATTTCGGAAAAGGATTAAGATATGTGAAGTCTGCATTTAGAATCGCGTAGTAAACTATACCAGTTCCCTCTGCTGCAGTTATGAGGTGGTTTCAATACGAAACCATAGGCATAAGTGTCGAATATTTCTAAAATCTGAATAACAGTAAGCCTTCAACACGCAGTTAATGCAAACACAAACTCAACTTAAACATCCAAATAGCATTGTAAACATACTCCCCTCCTTGAAGGGACCTCGCTGTGGCGGTGCTGCTTAAGGGAGCGCGTGTACTTACAATGCAGCCTCTCGACCCTCTGGTAGGACAGCACGTGCAGCTCGTCAGCCAGCGTGCCGGAGTCGCTCCAGCAGCCCAGCTCGGTGTTGGAGAAGGAAGCCAGCTCCTTGCTGTCGCGGTGCTTCTTCCGCCTGAAGAAGGATCGTCGCGCCGTGGTGGACGCGCGCCGCTGTGTGTCCGACTCTAGCGTGCCTGATGACCGGCGGAGGATCTCTTCCACTCTATTTAAATAGACATGACTGTTATCAACATATTCTTACGAGAATGCTCTAGAAGACAGTGTAAGTGAGGCATAGATATTTAGTGCTATCTCTGTCACTCAGTCGCGACTATTCAGAAACATTAAAAAAAAAGTGTGTGATCGAGATAACGATATATTGCTATTTCTTTCACACCTTTCGTGACGAGTGAACTTTTAACACTAAATAGTTAAGGAAAATATCGGATAAAAACCTGTGTATGGAGGAAGACGATACGTGAAGCCCATCACCCGCACAAAGCGAGCTTAGTAATCTATACCTAGATCACTTCAATAAAAAAGTCTACACTAAAACCACAGAATTAGCAACATAAAACAACTCACTTGAATTTACTAGGCACAGTGCCCCAATGCCGTTTAGCACCCTTACAGTCCAACTGCCAAGCTCTCCACAGGCCAGGAGAGCCATTGAACAAGGTATTGTCCACAAACAACACCTCGTCCTTCCTGAACCACAGGGAGTACTCGTCGATGATGTCCATCCCGATGGAGGTGATCTTAGCGCAGCGGTCGAACCCGGCGCGGATGTAGAAGGCGTCGCCCGGCTTGTCCTTGATCTCGTGGTATTGCTGGAGATCGTGACGGACTAGGACGCTCACCTAAAGTTGTACGATAAACTGTGTATACTCTGCACACGCGCAATTTTAATGTGGGTGTGCAATTTTTTTATTAATATAGTGAATTGATCGTGGTGTATTTTGATATAAGAAAACATTTTTTTTTAATTGAAAGTCCATCTTCCGGCTCGAAGGACCAACAAATTTCTGTAACGATTCAAAGGTATATAGTATATAGAGAATATCTGCGGTATTCCCAAAGCGCTATGACTTGTCCTTCTTCTTACGAGGCTTGTGGAGGTCCGTTAAAGTCAGGTTGTAGGTAGCGACCTCTCAGTGTCCCCTGACATTGCAGAGGTTTATGAGCGACGGTAACCACTTACGATCAGGTGGCCCGATGGCTCGTCTGCCTACATAGCAATAAAAATAAAAAAAGGACGAAAAATATTATTACATCTTTTTTTGCCTTTAATGTAATACTGATTACTGAAAACACTAAAATACTTAATAAGTACAGAAAGGAAGAGAAGCAGTTTTCATTTTGTGCTTACCTTATCAGCAGGCTTCGCCAGCTCCAACGCGGCTTGTTCAGCGGTCGCGTGCCTGAGATCAACGTTATTGTACTCCAGTATCTGATCACCAGTCCTCAACCCAGCTTTGTACGCGGGAGAGTCAATTTGTACGCTATGCACAAAAATGCCCACAGCATTTCCACCGACCAAACTTATACCTAAATCTGAGCAATTCCGCATCTCGATCAACAAAAACCTCGGCAGTTCTTTGTTGGCTTGCGATTGTCTTAACGTCGACACTTCAGTGGAAGGTGTCTCCATTCTCAAAGACTGCTGCGGGCCGGGAGAGTTCCTCGGTGTGGGAGACCCAGATAGTGATACTTCTTCATCATGCGAGCTTTCTCCTGATGATGAACTGCCTTGGACTTCCATTTCATCCTTGTATTTCTCCGGACTGTATTGCACCAGCATCGTGATAGAGTTGCCTATTTGTCGTAACACTCTCGCCGCGAGCGTGTATGTCGCTGATCTCATATTTATCCCGCACACTTCGAGTAACTGATCTCCAACTTGCAAACCAACTTGGCTCGCGAGGGAGTTATCATTTACAGTGGACACGAACACGCCTCCGCTACTAGGAGGGCAGTATATCTGAATTCCTAGTGGCTGTTGACTTTTATCAATATGTACTCTTCTAAGTTCTCCCGGTAAAGGTTTGTTCCAGCCCAGGCCGCAGTAGTCAGGCATCGAGTTCCTAGTTCCTTTGTGTGCTGATTGTTTTGCTCCTCGACCTGGACTCAGTACTTCGACATGAAATGTCGGCATTGGTGAATTTCTGTCGGAACTTCGCTCAATGGAGCCAGTGCTGAGTTTTCCGGCGGAATTCTTTGAAGTCACACTTGGGTTGGACGGTATCCGAAACCTCTGGTTTTCTTTTTTGCGTGGAAATGTCCCCCCTTCGTAACCGTGATTGTAATCTCCCACCCGACTGTTTCTAGGCACCGGTTGTATATCGGACATATTATGTGTGTGTGATGTGAACGAATGCATTTCGTAACTAGTTCCTATACTCTCTCCGGATTGACTCTGCGGTATATTGGTAGGACTTGCCATCTGCGAATACCGACTTGAAGTGTGAGGATTTGAATTTGAGAAAGGTCCTCTATAATACTGTGACTGCAGTCTTGATTGAGAGGGTAACGTTCCGGTCATAGGAAAGTTAGCATTGCTGTTTAAACTGTCCGGTCCAAAACTGTCACTGTCCGACGGATACTTGTTCACTGTTTTCGGCGACGACGACTTCTTAGTCGAATAATATTGCTCAAGAATATCCTTGCCCGGATGATTCTTGATAGAATGCTCTAACGAACTTGGCGATTTGCGAGTTACAAAGTCTAGAGAGCTCGGTCCCTTATTGACCATGAAGTCTAGAGAGTGGGGACTCTTGGTTCGGTTGCGCGTCACCGGGTGGTAGTCCAGCGAGTCGTCGGATGGGTTCAGGACTAAACTCAATCGGTTCGGAGTGATGTCGTGTTCTGAGTAATCGCTTATGGACATCTTGTCTTTTTCGAGAGTACGAATTTTCTCGAAGCTGTTCGGCGAAGCGAACGGATTGTGGATGGCAAGAGGGGCGGGCTTGGGGAAGTGTTCTATCGCAGGAGACGATTCGATAGACTTGTACACTGAATGTCTCGCTGGAGTCGTGGCCTGCGTCAGTGGGGCGTGTCCTAACGGTATTGGGTTTGAATTCCTATTTGTGTTCGACCTTTGTGGTTCGGGAGGTAATTTAGTGGGAGGACTGAGCAGGATAGATAGAGGCGGTCTCTCCTTCCTCGACCTGGGCTGTACTATCGTCCCAGTAGAGTTCTCCTCTAGTATAAAGTTAGCTCGGGCCTTGGGCCAGGTACCGCCATTTTTTGAATCATTCTGTGATTCTTTATTTTTTCTCCGAGAACGTTTTAGCACGCTACTCGTTTCTTTCACTGTAAAAGATGTTTATTTATATCTTTAATAGATCAAGATAAAAATGTTATTGTCAATGATAAGGATTATTGAAACGTGTAGCTGATTCATCAAAATTGGATAAACCATTTGGGACAGTATTAATATGTTCCAACTTGTGTTAAATAGTAAATGTATATTTATTATCTTCATATTATGTTGTGTTTGTATGAAAGTGAGATAGAGTATTTTTTTATATTATCTTACCAGTTTTCCCGTGATAGCTGTCTATTACTGAATCCAATTCTGCGATGGCGTCTGACTCTGGTACCTAGTTAATTTAATAATATATTGTCATTATTTGAGAAAACACCTGCTTTCTTTGAACCGAGATGACAAACACAGGGAGTCGTCTATGGTATTCACGATACAGGCTTGCCTAGTGTGAGTACCACTGTTAAACGACAGTAATGTCAATACCAACATGATTTTATGTATTAGAGTGTAACTTTGTAATTTATTTCATGTTTGTTTAATGTATTATGTATGTATGTTGGAAATAATAAATATTTGAATTTTGAATTTTTTGAATTCTGTGATTTTTAGGGATTTTATGAATATTTCAGTTTTATTAGACATTTTTTTTTATTTGAAACTGTTTTTATAGTGGTAACTAATATTTAACTAATCTAGAAATGGCATAGGGTTTAGTTTTACTACAGTTATTTTTATAGTGGTGACTAATATTTAACTAATTTAAAAATGGCATAGGGTTTTACTACTGTTTTCCCTTTTAAGTTTTAAATAAAATAGAGTAAAATAAAACAAAAAAGTCTTGTGACTCTAATCATCAGAGACTTTAAAAGCATATTAATACTACTACTTAAATTATTAACTAACCTTATTCTGTTTGTCCTTCGCCTTAGTTCTGCCGGTGACGGCCTCAATCTTCCCCCGGATCATATCCCAAGTGCCTACACACAATAGCTGATATATCATAAAACTGAAATGAACTAGGAGTTTTGGAGGGAGTTATAGATCAAGATTTGATTCAAATTTCATTAAATTCTAGAAATTTTACCATAAGGAAGGGTAGGTCAAAATATCAAAACAAAATAGCCTAAAGTCGACGGGTCCTACTTATTATGTGTTAAATGCAATTTTACAGGAGAGCCATTGGAATGTTCTAGACTTAGCAACTTTGCTAGGACTTTCACCAATGTAGTAGGTTCTTTGAAAGTAATTTGTTTTTTTTTTAATTAAGAGATTAGGCATTATGTGAAAAAGCGTCGTTATTTTGTTGTTTGTACCAGTACGCAGGACCCGTCGAAATAAGTGTATTTTTTGTGACAGCAAGAAATCGCTGGACTTCCACCCCGCAGGTGGGGTACGTGGGAGTCGAACCGCACTAAACCCTCCTACCGCTCACGCTCAGCGTCCGAACCCAGCCCGAGATTGGGCAGGCTTAAGTCTCACCCCGAAATAGGTGTCTTAAATTAAGGGATGCAAAATTAATCTATTTTTGTAGGAAACACACACGCACACCGTACAAACATACATCGACTATGACTTTATCTTATCGATACTCGCCCCTTCATTTCAGATACACAATCGGTACTTATTACGTAGCGGTATAGCGATTGCGATTGCTAAAGGTTGCTATTCAGTTTCTGTAAATTAGATTTGTATAATGGTATAGATTGGATTCTCACTTGTTGACTTTTTTATATTGTATTGTACCAGACGAGCGAACGGACCATCTGATCGTAAATGGATACCGTCGTTTATGGACCACATTGGACCTACCTATAGTTATTTTGTCATTGGTTAGCTGGTTAACGATAGAAAAGAACTTCAAATCAAAGTAATGTTTTGTTTACGTAGTAAATTTAAATTTTAAATGTAACTTAAGTTTTTTTCTTTTTTTTTGTCAATGACTCTTTTTTTGATACTATTTTTGTAACTTTTTAATTTTTATGTCTGTTTTAATGATCAGCGTAGCAGTTTATATTTTATTATTAGTTATTCTCATATTACTATTTTTTTATTTTTTTTTACTTATTTATAATATAATATAGTGGCAGTGCTTAGACTGCTAATATGTATGTAATTTGTATAGTTTATTTAGTACACTTCACTACCTCTCTGTAAGATGTCATATCAGGTTTATTTTCTTAGGTTTGCTGGTAGAAAACTCATTTTTGAGTTAAGCTCGCCTTTTGTGCTTATTTTTTAATTACTATAAGTCACTGTAATTTTCTTTACCTGGTGTACAATAAAGTATTAAATAAATAAATTAAAGGTTCAACTAAAACTAAGAACTTTTAATTCAAAGCAGCTTATATTTAAGTAATTGAGTAAATTATGTTTAAATGCCAATGTAATACTTTATTTACATAATCATAAACAAAATTTTACAAGTAAAGAATCACGGGTTCGTTACGCGTCATGCTATCCCGCATAACTCCGTGCTGGTTTTTAAACTCATCCGAGAATCAGAAGTTGAATATGAGCATTAGGTTTTAGTGCGGGTTCAACTGCCACATACTCCACAATCAGTTGATTTATTTAAACTCGGTAAAACTAGAGAATGGCCATCACGATTGCTATTGAGACACGTTTTAAGCCCTCAAATATTTCGAGTGTAACAAACGATTGTTTGTTTAGACTTTAGGTATTGACGTGTTACGAAATGAAAGCGTAATAGCGAGATAACGAAGATCAGATAAATCAATATTTGAGATAATCATTTAACTTTGTGTTTTAAAGGTTTTTATTTACTAAGGGAAAATATTGTTTTATTAATTGTGTTTTTTTTTGTATGACTGCAATAACAAAATGCAAACTTGAAAAATGCAATTCAAATATTCGTCATAGTATGGAAGTCCGCTACGATAGTCGTACGTTTTCCATACAATATCAGAAAAAAAGTTTAACCGATCCAAAAAATAAAAATAGTGCTAAGTTTGTATTTGGATAAGTCATTCACCCCACTTCAGATTGTCCAAAGTTACAGATCCACTCTGTATACAGGGTGTCCCAAAACTATGCGACATGAACGGGAGGCAAAACATCCTATCTCTAATATTTAAAGTACTTCCCGTTCACGTCGCATAGTTTTGGAACACCCTGTATACCATAATTAAAATGAGCGTGTATAGTATACCTCGTTCCTGCGGTATCTTCCCCTGGCTGCCGGCGGCCACGTGGTACACGTAGCGACGGTCGAAGTCGCCGCCGTGATCCGCGTGCACCTATATATACAGGGTGTTGTAATAGCACTCACGAACACTGCTGGTGTTAGTCACAAGTGTTATTAAAACTACTGAATAAGCCAGAAAACCAGGTCCATTAAAACATTTATATTGCCATGTAGGCAGACAAGATAACGGGCCATCTGATCGTAAGTGATTACCGTTGCTCATGGACCTCTGCACTGTTAGGGGACAATGCGGGGCCGCTATCTACGACCAACCTTTGAGGACATACTTCAATCCTTGTTTGTAAAAATCTACTTTGTAACAATCTCAGTAGAGAAATTAGGCATGGTACATCATGTTTGCCCAATGCCAGATTGGGGACTTCACATTTCTTTGATTTTTAACCGTTTTCCAATATGCAGGTTCTTGTGATATTGTCCTTCACCATTTTTTGCCTATGGTGTTGTGAAATATATAGTTTTTTTATTACAAGATAGATGAACCTTTTTTTTTATTGCCTTGTAGGCAGACGAGCCAACGGGCCACCTGATCGTAAGTGGTTACCGTCGCTCATGAACCTCTGCAATGTCAGGGGACACTGCGGGGTCGCTACCTACGACCTAACTTTAAGGACCCTCCTCAAGCCTCGTTTGGAGAAGGACAAGTCATAGCGCTCAGGGAATACGGCTCACCCAATAATAAACAGTCACCGTCGTTCATAAACCTGTACAATGCCAAAGCAATGAGGGGCTGTTATCTATCACCTATGTATACAAGACTTAGACAGGACTATAGATGACCTCAAAGCAATAAAAACTACTCTTTTGTCTCATTACATGAACTCTGATAATAAAAAGAAGTTAAATCTGAAAGTGAGAAATTATTATTATTACCTTAGAATCAGGCGCCGGAGCATGGAATTGCGCGAAGTCTTCAGTTTGAGCGCAAATGTTCAGAAGCTTGTTGTCTGAATATGAACTGTTGTATGTAGATAGCCTGGTAATTAAAGTATAATCATTATTAGAGGAAATCACTTCAACATTAAAAGGCTTTAAGTAGGAATGTGCGAATAATTCGAACTTACGAATTATTCGTTCCGAATCGAATATTAATATTCGAATAGTATCGAATTCAAGTACCTAGTATCGAATCTTCGAATTATTCGAAATTAGACGAATATTCGAAAAATTTCGAATAATTCGAAAAGTCTCGAATAATCCGAAATTTCTAATAGTATCGAATTTGACTACGACGATGCATCGGAAATAGGACAAGAATTTGTATTTTGTAGATAATATCTTGAATGGGCTAGATGTCAGATTTTGTGTTTTTTTTTTGTGTGATTGTAAAAACTTACGTTCTCTGGTCAATACATTAAGTTCGTGAGAATCATCATTTGGCATCATCAAATTATACTCGCACACCCCTAGCTTTAAGGTTAAAATGTTTTTAATCTTTTTAAAGCGACGGTAATCACTTACGATCAGGTGCTTCTTTGGCTTGTGTCTATAAAATAATAAAAATACAAGTTTCCTCATGTTTTCCTTCACTGTTTTTGGCCAGTGGTGTTGTAATAAATTGCACAAAAAAAAGAGTTACAAGCCTTTATTATCGAAAACCTATTTATGCGTACGCTGCAAAAACTATTGACAATAGAACAAAATGATGTACTACGGGTTTTTAGATCTTTTGAAGACAAACAAAAAAGTCCGCGACAGCATATATCTAACTATCATAGTTTAGTCACAATAACCGCTTTTATGTTTATGAAAAATATTTTTTCGTCCCAAGATTGAATTTAACGTTAAATGAGTATATATTAACCCGTATCCAAATTAACTATCAAGAGTATTAATGTAGAAGTAAATTACTTTTTGTTTATTCCAATCGGACTTTTCGTTATCACGAGTATAAAACGCAATGAATATGTGGGGCACTGCGGGCCGCGAAAATAATAACTCGACGGTATTGCGAGTACTGTTTGAACCCCTTTGTAACGCAGACGAAGTTGCGCGGGTCAGCTAGTCAGCTATAAAATACCAATAACTCATAAACTAGTCTACACAAAATACTAGTAATACCAAGTATAAATACCTGTTCCTGTTATCGGTAATAGGATATATCGGTCTGAGTACCGTAATAGACACGGACTCGTATTGACAATCGTTGAGTAGTAACATCGCTTCGGATACACTCTTCATGCCTTCTAGGGATCTGTTGTTTATCTGTAACAAATTATTTAAACAGGCTAAAATGGAGTTTTTAACTAGGTTAAGATTTAACAACAAAATACTTTTTTTTTTAATTTAAGGCAATATAAGAATATATTTTTATTTAGGATAAGCTACTATTTGTTTTGAGTTTTGGAGTAGTTTACTTTGTAAAAATGTTTTTCATAGTGTTATTTTTCGAATACGTGACGGACTAAATAAAAAAAAACTTAAGAGGTGTCAAGGAACACCCGGATGGAACGGAGTTCCTTTCGATTAAAACGTATCTCATAAAAAATATTTCCTTTCGTAACGCGCGAACGTATTTTAAAATATTTTGATCACAGCGCCATCTTGCGATAATCATCTAAAACAAGAAAAGTGTCGTGACAACTTTTTCGTAAGAATTTATTCCGTCTAGCCCCCGCTCACAACGCGCGATAAGGAACTTCGTTCCAAAAGCATGAGCGAATATACCTGATGGTAAATTACTGCTGTTCGTATTATAAACATTCTTGTACACCCATAGTTGTCTACATTTTGAAAATTCAAATAACAACTTCAAACTTTATTTTTGAACTTTAAATGTTTCAAATTTGTTAAATCGTGTATAAAGTGTATACACGGGGGACATGTAATTTCTTCAAGTCGAAGTAGCATTAGTAAGATCTCCACGAGACACGCTTGACCTAGTGTGGAGATCTAATTGTTAATTGTATATTACACTGTAAATTTTGGCTGAAAAAATATTTTTTATTTTTAAATCTTTTTGCGGCCTACCCTACATGGACATTCCAAGTTGTATCACAACAGAACATTCACAGTACTTCGGCTAGAAAATTACAAATCCACCCTGTATATTATATACTCACGCTAACAACTCTGTCTCCGACGCAGAGCGTGCCGTCCTTAGCCGCAGCGCTGTTGCTGGCTATCTTACCGATGAATATACCTACACACCAATACATTTATAAGATTCCTTTCATAACAAAATACCTGTACCTGTACCAACCCATTGCTGCCCACTGTTGGGCTCAGGTCTCCTCAGAATAGGGATTAGGTATAGTCCATCACGCTTGCCCAGTGCGGATTGGGTACTTCTAACAAAATACACTACCAAGGAAAATGATCTAAATATCACATGTCGCACTACGAGATATAACACATACCAATTATGTAGTGGTGTGCGAATATCGTTCGTATCGAATAATTCGTAAGTTCGAATTATTCGCACACCACTACAATTATATAATTAAAATGAGAGAATCTTAATAACTCGTCGAAGGTAGTAATATTTTTTTTAAAAGAAAGAATACGCGAGAAAATAGCGTGTAGGCAGTGTCTTCTGAGATCGCAGTTGTCATTAAAATCAGTCTGTTGACTGACTCATCTAATTACATGGTATTAAAAATGCCACTGATTTTTTTTAATTGCCTTGTAGCCTAAGGGTCACCTGTGTGCTTATTCCGAGTTTTCTTATATACAGGGTGGATCTGTAACTTTGGACAATCTGACATGGGGTGAATGACCTGTCAAAATACAACTTAGCACCATCTTTATTTTTTGGATCGGTTAAACTTTTTTTTTCTGACATTGTATGGAAAACGTATGACTATCGTTGTGGAATTCCATACTATGATAAAAAAAAATATATCCAATTCTTAAAATAAGAGTGGTTCTAAGTTTTATTTCAACAGGTCATTCACCCCACGTCAGATTGTCCAAAGTTACAGATCCACCCTGTATTATCTACAACTCACCGTGTTGCAGCGCGAGTCCCCCGGCGTGCGGCAACAGCACGGGGCGCAGGGCGGCGCGCGCCCGCTGCAGCGTGACCGGCGCGGGCGCGTGCGCCAGTGCGTGCTGTATGGCGCCGGCGCACGCACGGGCGCTGCTCCACGCGCCGGTGCCGCACGCTGATGATATGCGATCCAAGACCCTGAACACAAACACAAACCTTAGTAGGAAAACACTGGAGCGTTCTTTAACACAAATGGTAACTCTTTGAACTTGTATAGATTAGGGATGTTGCAAATGTCGACTTTTGTACATTTGCAATGTTCCAAAATGTAATGTGTTTGAGATAAATAAATTTATTCTTCTTCTTCTTAAAAAAAAGTTTCAAGGTTTTTTATTGGCAAGACAGCAATAGCTAGAGTCAGCAGCTAGAGTCATTATAAAATGTGAGTAATATGAAATAGTATCTTTATTTAACCTAAACTAAATCGACTAAGAAGGGAGAGGGTGATTTTCTCCCTCCACCTAATAAAGGGTTCCACCCCCGCATTTCATCTCGAGCGCGGAAGGTCATAAATCCATCGAGTTTGAGCTCATTTCAGAAGGGAAGTAGACGCATTTATCAAAACATTCGCACGATATTTTTCGAATGCGAATAATCGTTACATCCCTAGTATAGACCTACATCATATTATACAGTGTGTCCCAAAACTATGTGACATGAATGGGAAGTACCTTAAATATCTTATCCTTAGGTGACCCGCGCAACTTCGTCTGCGTTACAAAGGGGTTCGAAAATTGTAGCCTATGTGTTATTCTGATGTATAGACTATATTGTGGTAAAATTTCATTCAAATCCATTCAGTAGTTTTTACGTGAAAGAGTAACAAACATACATCCATACATACAAACTTTCGCCTTTATAATATTATTATGATAATCCTTAGATATAAAAATGTATTATATAAAACATTTTTTTCATTTCAACTACTTCCAAACTACTACTAACCTAATCTTCCCGTCGGCAATGGATCCCTTCTTGACGGAAGTGACGTAGACACTGCAATCGTTAGGGAAGTATGGCTCGTCCCGTCCGCCGGCTAATTCGAAGCCGAGTTCGCCATCTTTGTTGAGACCACCCAGTTCTATGTCGATTATATCCCATTCTATATCCTGAAGGAAGAAATTTATTAACATTATTACTGTAGTGCGTAACGCGTCATACCGTCCCATATAACACCGTGCTGCGTTGTGGTCTCTGCCGGGGTTCGGATGTTGAGTGCTGGTTGGAGGTTTTAGTGTGGTTCAATTCTTTTTTTTTTTTTTTTATTGCCATGTAGGCAGACGAGCCAACGGCCCACCTGATAGTAAGTAGTTACCGTTTATTTACACTTTTCAAATATTCTTAAATTTATTGATAGTTTCGCTTTTAAACCTTAAAATTCACATTCAATCTTATTTATGGTATAAATTATAAACAAAGAGTATACTTATGGAATTAACAGTTTATTTCTATATTTTCTATAATTATATGTTATTTGTTCTACGTACCTGTAAGTCCGCGACGTCGAACAGCCTCGCCAGTCTGGCGTGTTCGTGTGTTTGTTCGTGTTTCTTGTTGCCATGACGACGAGCCTCCGCCACTTCGCCCACCATCTGATCTCGTTCCTATAAACATTATAATAATATTAGTGTCATTTAAATTAAACAATAATACTATAAATGTATAATTTTATCTGTCTGTTACGCTTTCCCGCTTAAACCTCTCAACCGATTTTGACGAAATTTGACACAGACAATCTTCAGACCCTGAGAAAGAATATAGGCTTCCTCTTATTACGAAAAAAAAGGGATGAGCAAAAAAACGGATTATAGAGTTCTCGCAGATGACGTCACGGGCAACTCTATCATGTTTCTTAGAGAGATTTAATCCTCATAAATCACTCTATCGATTGGTGGAATAGAAATACAGGGTGTGATTTTTTCGAATGGTACCAGGTTCGATTCCCGGATGAACCCAGGATTTTTTAAAAAACTATGAGTTCAGTTTTGTTTCTTTTCAAAAATAAAAGAACGTTTCGTTTCAGCAAGATTCGCTAAAATCATTATTTCGAGTACTTCCCCTGGAGGGGGCGTTTAAAAATTCCACCCTGTATAATATAAATACAAGTCTTATCTACAATTTAAAAATTAATGCCAAAATGTGTTGGTAAGCGCATAACTCAACAATGTCAGCAGCAATTTAGTGTGTGTTAGCGTGTTTAAAATGTTAGCAGATGGATCTTCACAATCAGTTTAATATAAAAATATTGATATTATTTTATATATGTACGTGTATAATTTAGCTATCTATGTACGTATAATAATGTTATTTATATGTATTATGTATGTTTGTCTATTTAATATCTGTGTATATTAATATTACATATTTTCGATGTTGTAGTAGTATTTAATATTATATAATAGTTTATTAAATTATTTATTTTTTCTTTCTAAAATTATTATATTTTATTGCCTACCACATTTGATCTCTCCATTACCCAAAGGTAGACTGGCAGAGAATGCCTACGGCATTAAGTCCGCCTATGTACACACTTGTGCATGAAGCAATAAATAAATAAAAATAAATAAATTTAGCCCATCCTTTTTTTAAATGTTCGTTTAAATCCAAAGATGGTTTTTACGGCGAGAAAAAATCGAATAATAAATAAAGTATAATTTTAGTTGCTTCACTCAAGTTTCTTATAAATAAAAAGTTATTATATTAGTTTACCTTTCGTAGTCGATTACAAAGCGCCTTAACGCTTTCTCTTTCTTGCAAGAGTTTGTCTCTTTCAGAAAACGCCCAGTCTCTTCTTCTTTTCGATACCTGGATAATAACTCTTATTATAAATAAATACATTTATATCGATTTTTGGAACGAAGTTCCTTATCGCGCGTTGTGAAGGGGGCTAGACGGAAATTCTTATGAAAAAGTTGCCACGACACTTTTTTGTTTTAGATGATTATCGCTAGATGGCGCTGTGATTAAAATATTTTATAAAACAATTCCTTATTTTGTTTTATATGATTAATGCTAGATGGCGCTGTGATCAAAATATTTTATTTAAGTTATTAAATAAAAATATAAAATTTTATTACAATTCCGTCACTAATTAATCGAAAGGAACTTCGTTCCATCCGGGTGTCCCTTGACACCTCTCAAGTTTTTTGATATTATTTTTCCGGTGGTTCTGTACCCAAATAGTAAAGAAGGGGAGAGTTACCATATTACTGATACTTCGCTGTCCGTTTGTCTATCATCAGACTGTAGGTATACATGTAATTTTTTTTAACAAATGTAACGATAAATAAGGAAAACTATGGTGGCACTACCCTCATAGTAGTAATAAAATGGGTTTTTGTCGTAGGCAAACAAACTAACAAATTATAAAATATGTTTTGTTTACATTTCACTATTCTCTCATATTTTGCTCAAAATTGAATACTGCGTTTGAAAATAAATAATTAAATGTATAACATCATCACAGGTATCACTAGAACTACCACCAGTCGTTTTCGGTAGTGCTTATACAATACAGGGTGTATTACGGTGACCCCATTCGAATGAGATAAGGTTGAAATAATGAAAGCTGAGAAAAGTTCTGTTCATGGCGGCCACGAACCGGTACGCGCAACGTGGGTAGACCTCTCACAAGATGGACATACAGCCTGATGAAGATCGCGGGAGGACACTGGATGCAGACAGCGCAGGATCGGTTGTTATTAGTGCTGTACAATTTGGCCGTTTAAACCGGCCATAAAGTTTAACCAGGTTAATTAGTTCATCAGCCAGCTAATTTATTCATATTAACTGGTTAAACTAAATTAACCGGTTAAATTAACTGACTGGTTAACCGGTTAATTTGCAAAAGATTCTTAACATTATTTATTTTTATTAAATTTATTTTTATTTTAATAAAATTTTAAATATTTTAATTTTAATTAAATTTTAAATATTTTAATTAAATTTTAAATATTTTAATAAAATAAAAATATTTTAAATATTTTATTATTATTTTAAATATTTTAATAAAATAAAAATACTTTTAATATTTTATTTTTATTTTAATAAAATTTTAAATATTAAAAATAAATTAAATTATTTAAAATTTAATAAAAATAAAAATAAACCTAAAAATAAAAATAAATGATTTATTCCATGTTAAGAATCTTTTGCAAATTAACCGGTTAGCCAGCCAGTTAATTTAACCGGTTAATTTAATTTAACCGGTTAATTTGAATAAATTAGCTGGCTGCTGAACTAATTAACCTGGTTAAACTTTATGGCCGGTTTAAACGGCCAAATTGTACAGCACTAATTGTTATGGTAAGGTTTGGGGGGAGGGAGGTTAGTGTAATACCTCAGCCTCCCGGTGCGCGTCCGCCAGCTCGGCCTGCATGGTGTGGAGTTGTTTCCTGAGTCGCTCCAGCTCCTGGTTGGCCTGCTCCAGCGTCTCCACGCGCTGCTTGTCCGCGCCGTCCGCCGACATACCTGGAGCAGATCATAAGACCGACATACGTAGATGATATACAGGTAGTTCCAAAACTATGCGACATGAACGGGAAGCACTTTATTAGAGATCAGAGAAGGAAACATTATTTAATTAGGAACACCCTGTATAATGTTCCAATATTGCCCTGGCATTGCAGAGGTTCATGAGCGACGATAACAGCTTACCATCAGGTTGTAAGCTCGTTTGTCTTACAAAGGGTTTCGGTATCCTTTCTAATATACACAATTCCTCGCGATATTTTCCTTCAATTTTTTTTTTGCTAAAGGTAAATGGTACATAATTCTTTTTTTTTTTTGATTTTCGACTTTTCCGAAGCTTCAACTATTCAACCTACTATGTGGATTATAGTATATATTTCAAACAGCCTGAGTATTCGTCTTATTAGCTTATCAGCTTTGCAAAATACAAAACAGATACATTTTAAACTCTATTAATGAACAGTAAAGTTCATAATGGTTTACCTTGTAGTTTGTCTATGGAGGGATCGTTGGAGTGTTGTCCGTTGAGAAACCCATCATTCCCCACCCCACTTGCTAGCCCCAAGTGGTGGTACGCTGAGTTGTCTTGTCTGAAATATCATGTTATACTTTAGTTCGTCCGCATCACAAAAATAGAGCTTAAAAATTAGCACTTTTCCTTCACTATATTATTTAATAAATTATGTAAAAATTATTTTAATAGTCATCAAACTTCAATTTCAAAGTACAGGGTGTATTTTTTTTAAATTACGAATTCAGTGTGTATAAGTTAAAATTTTAAAAAATCAATCAAATCCGATTGCTTTTCAAAACTAAAGAAACATTTTCTTTCACCAAAACTTCCTATTTCCATTATTTAGCGAACTTTAGAAGTATATATTGTAAAGTAGCACCCTGTATAGTGTTTACCTTGTAGCGGAACACTCCTTGAGAGCTCTGTCTCGCTCCGACAGCGCGCACTCCACTTCACGACGGAGACTCTCCGCCTATCAAATAACATAGATTTTATATGGTGAATAACTTCTGAGATAATAATAATTAATAAAGCTATGATGAATTCGGCATCGTTTGCCTTTTAGCAAAAAGTTCGTAAATTTGTAAAGCGAAGGCTACGTGAAATTCCGTCCATTTAAATTATTGAAACTTACGAAAACGCTTTAAGCAGTTTCTAATTCTTTTTTTTTTGTGCTTTTAGTTTATATTTTGATGTTCTCTTTGTCAGTGTGGATGTAATTTACTTTCTTTCTATTCTAATGATACTTTTTATTCATCCACTTGTTCGAATTTGTTCGGAATTGACTATCTTTTTGAACGTAAATTGTACATAAATTTTTTTGGATACGATTTCAAATTAAACCCAATATTTTGTAATTTTTTACTAATTTTTTTGTGGTTATTATTACCTGTAGTGCAGTGGCCCTGTGATGTTCCCTGGAAGCTTGCAATGCCGCCTCCAGCGCGGCGACCCTCTTCATAGCTCCTTGTAAATCATCTGATAACTTCTCCATTTCTTTGTGCACGGTATCTCTGAAAATTATATACGGGATGTTGATTTTATGCAAGATAGACAAACAAGCTTGTGGCCAACTTGATGGTTACCGTTGCTCATGAATATCTGTAATTTTGTTTGGGAGTTGGTTTTTGATATTCATTCCCAAAGATTAAATAAAAAAATAGATGGAAAAAAAATAAAGAAAAAAATATATAAAATAGTTGGGTAGGGGGTGATTTGTTAATTAGGGTAGGAAGGATGAAAATAGGGGCAAAGGGAAAGGGTTCGGCGATAGACAACGAAGCGTGCGTGTGCACATGCGTGTGTTTTACTGTCGGAGTTGCTATCCAATATCAGTCTAATACTGACAATCTGTAACACAATATTGTCAATAATTACCACACTGCATTAACCAGTGTATGTGGCGACCAATAATAGCGCGCGAGATCCTGATTCGCGGTTACGACATTTGCAAGAATCTTTGCATATATACGACATCTGAAATCTACTCCAATGGGCTTCGGCCTGACCGGGCATACACTACCTCGCCCGCAAGGAGATCTTCCTTTGACCATAAGTCCACTGTAACCACAATGTATGTTTAAGTTTTTTCTGTAGAGCTTTTTTTGGTGTAAGTCTTAGTGGATCACTAATAGATATTATAGCAGCCCACCTCTCGCTCATGATGAGCGTGTACTCTGCCATGGCTGCGTTCCGTTCGTCCGTGAGCCGCTTGATGTCGGCGCGCTCGCCCGTCTCCCACTGCCGGACCACGTGCGCCACTTGCTGCTTCAGCGTGTTGCGCTCGCGGATCTATACGACAATACATAATCATTAATTCATCATTATGAAAAACTGCAAAATTGAGCCCTCTCGTTGGGAAGAATTAGCCGAAGATAGAGCGGCCTGGCGTAGTTCTGTAAATAAAGCAGGGCACACCTTCGAATCAAAGCGACTTTCCAACCTGGACAAGAAGCGTTACGAGCTAACACGAAATTCAATTATGTAAATTGTATCCTATCTTGTCAACGTTGCCGACGCACTTTTACGGCAAAGATAGGATACATAAGTCATATCAGAGCATGTCATCACAGCTCAACCTACCAATGATAAGGGGAAAAGTACAATGAAAAATAGTCGCCGTAACCGAAACCGGCATGGAGGATTATTATTATTAATTCATCATTATTGCAGTTGTCTGAGTGCGATCGTGTGCATAAAAATCACGTAATTCGTGTGCGTCTATCAGACGCGGGCTCGGTCATTTATTTACGGCTTTAATTCTAAACTAACTGACCTGCGTAACTTGGCCTGCCACAAAAGAAAGTTAATGTTAAGCTATTTTCTTTTATACATTTTACATCCAAACAGATCCCTAATTTATGAAGAAAGTAGCCTATAATGAAATGAAGTAATTTTTGAAACGAAATTCCTTATCGCGCGTTATCGTTAGAGGGCTAGACGGAAAAAATTCTTACGAAAGGTTGTCAAGAGCTTTTTTGTTTTAGATGATTATCGCTAGATGGCGCTGTGATCAAAATCTTTTAAAACACATTCCTTATCGCGCGTAAAAAAAATAGGAAAAAAAATTATAAGATATCTTTTAATCGAAAGGAACTTCGTTCCATCCGGGTGTCCCTTGACACCTCTCAAGTTTTTTGTTTATATGAAAATGCTACCACCAGTTCAGATAAAAGAAATAGCCCGTCCACCACTGGCAACAAACTCAGCAGGCATGTCTTTTTTTCTAATATTTTTATGTTCTTCTTTTTCAATATAACAATTTTGACCTAAATGGTCCTAAAATAGGTTTATATTATAGAATGTTCCATGATAAATGGACTACCCAACAATTAAATAGTTGAAATGTGAGCTCACTGACCACAGCATTCCTCTCCTGCGTCAACTCATGACACTGAGTCTTCAGCCGGCTGTTCTCTTCCTGCAGGATCCGGAGTTTCTCCAGCGTGGTGTTGTGGTTCTCTATCAGATCATCGTATCTGTAAACAAAGTGCAATTGTGAAATTCAATTATATTTGTGCAATTTCTTTAATTTGTAAATGGATTTACAGTAAATGATATAAAAGTGTAGCTTCCGATCTGATGAATTGACTGTGATTTAGGTTTTTTAAAGACTAGCTTTTGCCCGCGACTTCGTTCGCGTGGACTTCTGGTTCGTGCCATATTATCAAAAATTGGATGGATGTATGGATGTATGTTTGTTACTCTTTCACGTAAAAACTACTGAATGGATTTGAATGAAACTTTACTACAATATAGCTTATACATCAGAATAACACATAGGCTACAATTTTTGAACCCCTTTGTAACGCAGACGAAGTTGCCGGGTCACCTAGTCATACATAATACAAAAAGGACACAAATCATAAGTACCTCTTCTGAAAGCAGTCCAGTTCTTCTTTCAAAGCTTCATATTTCCGTAGTGTATGCACCAGGGCATCAGAACTGCCTTCTGGTGTACTACTTTGCTGTAAATGTTGAACTTCACGCTCCAGACTGAAAACATTACGAATAATCCATGTATTTCCTTGCAAGTGTTGTTCTGTTGTTGCTCAACTAAATAAATGCATTAATACGTAATTCAACTTAATGCCCAATAGATTGTGCCTAAAGCTCAACATGCAACTTAGAGATTAAAATGGGTAATAAAAAGCAACAAAAAGGATTAGAAGCGTAGGTAAAAAAATATGTATATTTTTTTTATTTTAATTTCAATGAATCATAATGTAAGTATAAAGAAACAACTTAATTATTGGTTTTTATTAGACAGCAATTGTTATACTTTAGCTAGTGTAGGGCTCTTTGTTCTCCAAATCCTGTTTTAATGTCACAATTTTTTTTTAATATGAAAGGTACTGTTTGTAATTTATCTTAATTCTATGTTAAACTATGAAAGTCAAACCGTTGGTTATCATTGAGTAGATCTCCATATTTTCCTCGTAAACTGCTAGCCTCTTGGGCGGACACTTCAAGTTGATTCATTGCTGCTCGGTGCTGACCTCGGAAGTACTCCAATTCCTACAAAATTAAAAAAATTGAATTATTTTTATTTCAGGGTATCCAGAGTGTTTCGAATTTTTCTTACAAAGAAATTATAAGAAAAGCTATACCTCTATAAGCTGGATAATTTGTTGAAATTGAAAAAATCATTACAGAACACCTTTATTAAGTAAGAAAATAATTTTAAAACAACCAAAAAGAAACTAAAACATAAAAATAATAACAACCTTACCTTCATAACATGTTCACAACGTCTAGAAGTTTCCGTATGCTGTCTCCTCAACTGATTCAAATCATGCAAAGCCTTCTCGCATTGCTGTTTCAGACTCTCGTTTGTTTGTTTGTTTATAACGTCATATTGCAGCGACTCGTACGGACCGCTCATTACGTGAGCCCCGTGAGGCTTCACTGTGTAGTTCTGTTTGTCATAGCATTGGTTGTTGGATAATACTTCATAGTCGATTGGTATCGGTATCGTGGGTAGTTGTGTGTTGTTGTGCCGCTCTGTGCTTACGTAACTGTGGGATATTGACTCTGGAAATAATGTACAATTGGCATGTTAAGTAGCTTTAAGTTTTCTTTAAGTAGTCTAATTCGAGTCTTAAGTATGTTTTTCATGAAACAGTATTTATTTTATATATTTTATAAGATTGAAAATAGGATAATTTGGATTTAATTTGAACATCTTATGGTAATCAATAATTTTAATAGTGGTTGGATTTGTTTTAGACAGATTATCAGTATTATAATAACTACTTAAACTATAGGAGACATAATTTGGATAATAAACTGATAGTTTCAATAGTAATATTGACAGAATATGTTTTTTTAAGTAAATGTGAAGGTAAAGTTTACTTTCTAAAAATGAAAATGATGTTACTATTTTATTGTATGTAATGTTTGTGTATGATAATGAGTTCTAAAGTGTTTTCCAAAGATTTCACATCTTGAATAGGAAGAATTGAAAGTAAAAGAATTCAGAAATGGTATTCAATTTTTTTGAAAGAATAATTATAATTTATTTATCTAAATTAAGATATTTTTACAGCATATGCATAAATAGGTTTTCGAGTATTCACCTTGTGTTACATATTCAATAGTTTCATCCCTAATTTAAAAAAAAATAAACTATAGCCTATAACCTTCCTCGATAAATGGACTTTCCAACAGTGAAAGAATTTTTGAAATTGGACCAGTAGTTCCTGAGATTAGCGCGTTCAAACAAACAAACTTCAGCTTTATAATATTAGTATAGATTAGGATTGAAAACCATCTCCTCTCCTTCGTACATTACAATATATATATTTAAAGTTGAATATGTATTTTCTTAATTTATTGTATTTTAATAAATAAATAAAATGTATTTTCTTCATTTCCTTGTTTGTGCTAAGCATTAGCTAAGCTATGTAGACAAAGTCCAGTAACATTCTACCATCAATAAGAGTCACAGCTGATCCATTTATGACCATAATAAGCCAATGTTACCATGAAAACTAGTTTGACACAATTGACTAGATTTACTATTAAACTGTTATACTATATCTCACCATTGCTTCCATTGCTCTCCAGAGATGATGTCCCAGATGCCATAATACAATATCGAACATAAACATCAAGACATTCGATACAAGCCGCGACTAATTCATAAGTAATTACAGCGGGTCCGCGGTGATATCACCTTCTTAGTACTCACTGGCCATAATCTAAGCTCATTTCTGGTACCTGTCACACACGAACACCAACATTATCAATCGCACAACATAAAACATAAGAGGATACGACTACTGACACGTTTTCTACGGTCCGACGATTGTTACAAAACTATGAAATCGCGCTGTATCGTAACATTCGAGCACTAACAATGAACAAGCGACTGTAATACACCAACAACTACTTCGAAATCACATAACAGTACACAGACACGGTTGATCAGCATCCGAACTTATTGAGCCAGCCACAAAAAGCCCCTTTCGCTTCAAAGAAATTCACAATAGTTCGCAATGTAAACAGATTGAACGGAACACTAAGATGTTCTTGCAATTACTAAACTTTATTCTATCGTTATGGTCGAGGAAAATGTTCTAACGTGTTTGCAAATAATTATGTCAATAGAGCTGATAGATTTTTGCTAAATATTTCTAGTTATTTTTGTACCTTTTATAACAAGGCAAATGTCTGACTGAACGATGAAGTCATGAATGAAACGAATGAATGACGTCGGACATATTGAAATTTGCAGCTGTAATTTGTGTAGGGTCAAGCTGCCAATTGCTATCAACTGCTAATTTTAACCAAACATCATTTATAACAAAAAAAATATTGAGAATTTTTATAGTTCCTCAGAATTCAGTATATTTCCTAATTATGTTGTAAACACGATCAATATATCACGAAAACAAATTAAATGAAATAAAAAACATATATATGGGGCCCGTATTTTATGCCACAAATCACAATTAATTATTTAATTGTTTCGTAGATGCCGTGTTCATTGTGTTAAATAGCTACTTCGTTGGAAATAAAAATTCTTGCATTCCAGTTTTACAACACAACTAAAGGAACAAAATGAACTTTTAGAAACACTACCTTCTCCCGCCTTCTTAACATTGTTCCTTACGTTTAGATTAAGGAAGGATATCTTAAAAGAACTATGATTAATATCTTAAAAAAAAACTATTTTGAAATGTTTTGTAACATTTATTGATAATTTTGGGTACATATTTGGTTTTTTCACCCTAACACACAGACTATACTCCTCTTATAGCATGCAAGACATACTATAAATTTACCCGACTGTGCTATACTATAATACTTTTCTACTAAATTTTTAAAAAGTAACTCTGTCTGTGTGTTTATTTGGAACGTAGTCTAGACTAGAGGTTGAGGAGACTAGAGTATGGGACTTTGGTAATAAAATTGACAAAAAGTTTATTTAAATTTGACTCTGAATTAAAATTGAATATTATCTTTTTAACACTAAAATTTAAGTGACTGGCTCGCTGAAAATAGTCCCATGAACTTTTCAACGTAACTACCATCAAATTCAAATAAATATGGTAAGACGAAAATAGTTCAAAATAGTTAAAATTAAACATTTACTTCAGGAAAATGTAATTTTTGTACCATTTTGAAATTCATATTAAATGAGCATATTTAAAATAGTTAGTCTCTAACACATGCACACACTTTGTTTCCACCGAGTGCGCATAAACTTTAAAATAAAGATGATGAATCTAAATTGTGACATTTAATTTCTAGTTTAAATTGATCTTAATGAATACGCATACCTACGATTTTTTACCCTAATCGTTAGCCTAAATCATGTACATTATTTTACCATAAAAAACCTAGGTATATTTATTTTCAGCTGTAGTTAGTACGTGAAATAGGGTCAAAAAATATATTATTTTGTTAGAAAGTAATGTTCGTTTTTCGCTTTGTGACAAAGATGAAACGGAGCGAGTCAATCTTCTTCCGTTTTAATTGTTATTCAGGAATCGTGCAATTGTCACAGTTCATACATTGATTTATCAAAATGATTGTTGGGTTTGTCAAAAAGTTACAAAGCGTGAGCTGGCATTGACGGAATTTCAAAGTAGCATTGATGTCGTTGCGTGAAGGCTACGAATATGAAGACTTTATTAACAGACCAAAACCATCTTGCTGTCTCATTATTATGCTTAGTTCTTGCCTATATACAGGGTGGATCTGTGTTTTTGGACAATCTGATGTGGGGTGAATCGAAATACAACTTAAGGTGCCTTAACCAACCTAGATGCTCGTCATATCGTGCGATTTCCATTTTTAACTTAGTTTTTCTTTATTAATAAAAATCATTTAATTCATGATCATTACATGTGTAGGATCGGTGTTTAGTCAAGTATCTGTGGCGAACATTTCCGTCTCGTGTGAAACGCATCGTGTGTGACGGAGCTTGCGTTGTCCTGCGCACGCAGCTTCGTCTCACGAGTTCACGCGATGCGGGCCGAACAAAGACAGACTAGAGACGTAAACTACGTGTCTTCGGCAACTAAACTAGTTTTTCTTTATTAATTAATTTTATCTGTTTTCTTGTAAATACTTCTAAATATACTTTATACAATCTTACAAATCGTTCATCATTAATACCACTCCACATATCTGATTCCATAAATATTTTGTAAAAAAATATTTATGGAATCATTGTTAAGGAGAAATTCATGATTGTTTGAAAAATGACCCCAGGCCCAGCTATTGGCAACTTTCATACATTTCGTATGTAGAAATTCAAATTTCGAACAATTTTTATATAAATGGTTTTTGGACCAATTTTTTCTGACATTGTATAAAAAACGTACGACTATCTTTGCGGACTTCCATACTATGATGTTATTTTTTTTAAATATACATATATATTTTGACGTGACAACGTCTTATAAATTGGTTTGCCGGGTGACACTTCAAGAAACTGCGTTACGCTCCGCTCACGTTATGCGCTCACAATGAGAGCGAGTGAGAGACACGCGTGCCTTTCACTTTTTATGTCTGTCTCTCTCGCTCTTAGGCGGGCTAACCATGCCCGAGTCGTTGTCACGTAAAACTTTCGCTCGTATACCGACTTTACAGGCAACCAATTTTGTTCGTTTTTTTTTTAATATTACGTTATAAAGCCAATTCTTTGAGCTCTTGTTGTCTTACGGAACTTAACAAGTGACATTTATTCGTATTTTCCGGTGACATATTATACATCAATTTCTTTACTGTATAGCATTATGTTGATACTGTACAGTGTTAAATCTTTGGAAGTTTCGCTTTATCTTAATTTTTATGTGTATCCGAAACTTTAATGTTGTTCCAGATACAATGTTTTGTTCTAATCGGTAAACGTAGCATAAAGAAAATTTTAAATTTTGTTTTGCACAACTTTACAGAATTTCTTAAAGATATTTAACGAATCCGTATATTTTGAAAAAAAATACATACTCTATCAGTAGAGCTAATTATTTCTCGTAAATTTTCAGCTCATACTTTAATAAAGGCTAAGCCTGCAATTTTTTAGAAGAAAATATTTGTATTGCATTACTGACTGCTTATTGAAAAAGGCTTTTTTAGCATCGTAGAATGGGAAATATGGCATGTGATTGGTTGTTGAAGCAAGATGGCAAGATATTTATTCGAAGAAAAACAGATTTTACGATCCAAGAACTCCTGAAAGGAATGTGATTGGTCGCGCGTAACGCGACAAATATATAACGATAACGGCGCGTATACATAGGCTACATAGCGGAATAGTATTTCGCCGTACAAATAAATGACACGCAATAGTGGAGAGCCAATAAAAATCAGGTACAAATACATCATTTTTTGTGTATGAAGTGCTTAAATATACAAACAGTAGTGAGTAAATTGGTGATAATAATTTGCAACAGAAAGCAAGTCCGCGTCAGTGCGTGATAACATGTGAGCCTGTATGTTTTGATGTCGCAACTCTCACGGCATGACTTCCATGCCCTGCGTACCTATGGACTACGGAAGCATCACGGAAGGGCGTGCGGTGTGCGGATTACGTTGGAAAATATATGAATGATTTTATCTCTTTCTAATCAAACTTTAGTGTCTGTGAATGACCGCTTAGTTCAATAGTGAGCGTACCAAATTACGTATCGGAAAGTGTTTGTTGTGATGTATTTTGATAATTTCGCGAAGATAAGATTTTTCGTGAGCGGTGTTATCGTGGTGTACGGGGGCAGAGTCGACGGTGTGCGGCCCACGAAATAAATTGTCATATGGAAGCGCGCGGGACGATTAGTTACGGCACTCGTTTCGCGAGACGATCCAATATTTACGCACTATATGGTGAAGATACTGCGTATTTTTAGTGGGGGCGCGCGTTTAACCGTATTACTATTCGGGTGACTTTCATCATCGGGTGTAAACAACTTCAAGGTTATCGTTTGGCATGTGCGATTGTCTGTAGTCTGGAAACGATGTCGGGGGCGGCAGCGGGCGCCGTGGTGCGCCAGGGACACCTGCGTAAGTTGAAAAATATGAAGAAGAAGTACTTCGTGCTGCGCGCTGAGACTCCGGAGTGTTCCGCGCGGCTCGAGTACTACGAGTCAGAGAAGAAGTTCCGCGCCAGTGCGGCTCCGAAGCGCGTGCTTCCTTTGATGAGCTGCTACAATATAACGCGGAGGCTGGACCTCAAACAGAAGCATGTGATCGCACTGTTCACCAGAGAGGAGCAGTTCTGCGTGGTGGCCGAGAATGAACAGGACCTGCACGCTTGGCTCTCTGCTATACTGAAACAGCATCGCTCAGACGACTCCAGCGTGGAACCCCTACTTCCTATACGTGAGTACTGTTTACATGTCAACAAGCATTTAAATATTTTATAGGAATATCATAAAAACACTATGATTACATAAATTAATCATTTATATAATCAAAATAAGCTTTCACAATAAGAATTTCGGTAAAAAACGTGGAAAGTGTCATAAAACATGTTTAAATATAAAAACTTATTTATTAATAATTGTAAACAGGAACCTCTGAGTTTACAATTTAAATGCACACTTAGCTAATAACTTGTTTACCAAAACCGATGTTGTTTTTGTCGCATACTTATTTTTTCTCCGGCAGAATATGAATCATAAATGCATTATCACTGTATATATGTGTCGATTACAAACATAAACATGTTTTGTTTAGTTTGTAATTCTAAAATATTTTCATGCATTTTTAACGGGTTCTTACCACGATATTTAATTAATTGAGTTGAGTCGTTAAAAATGCATGAAAATATTATAGAAAGCCGCGAGTGTCTGAATAAGTTTGTAATTCTAAATATTGTAATTAAAATATTTTGTGCAATTCTTGATAACATACTTTGTTTTTGTTACATTCTTTTGCGGTTTTTGCGAAGGTTTTCATAATTTAAATTATTTTAGAGAGTTTAAATGCAAATACAACAGACTATCTGTACAGAAATAATTTACATGTCAATAAATATGTGTGCTGCATATTATTATCGTTTTGTTTGTTTTGTATTTTTGAGGTTAATAGGAAATGTTTCTTTTACGTTTTATTTATTCAATGAAAAACAATTGCATATTATAATACATGCGTTTTATGTGCATTTTTACTTTGAATGCAATTTAAACTTAGTGCCATACATATAGTGTACAATTTAGCTTGATTCCTCAATGTTTTTCAGCAAGTTCACTTCAGTAAATTCACTTAATTTCTCCATTATAATGATTGTGCTAAGTTATCCGTCTGTTGATAACAGAGTACTGTCCTTCAAAACAAATGCAATGTCTCAAAAACGCTTATCTAAATCCTAAAGCATTCTAAATATAACCTAAATACATCTATTTCTCATACTTTATATTTAGTATTACTATATCTTCAATTTTATCATACAATTTCGTTATCAGTAGTGTATCACAATTATCGTAAAATTTTTAAAAATATTTTTGCATAATATCTATCTATACATATAATAAAATCGTAGAAAAGTCAACATTGCAAAATACACTCTCCCAAGTCTAACAACCGTTGAACATATTGATGGCGCGATTTAGAATCCATACATTTAGTCAGTCAGCTTTGTGCGCGATAAACTCGAAAACTGCTGCACCGATGTACTTGAAATTTGGCAAGAATATTGCTTAGAAGTCGGGTCAACACATAGGCTATATATTATAGTGCTATCATGTCCGAGGAACGGGATATAAAAATAATAAATTTCATTAAACATTTTTAGAGCAACGACATCTATCGGCATTCAAGCCAAATTACATGTGGAAGCATTTTTTTATTAGTACGAGAGCTAGCAACGTCGGGAAAACAAACGCGCTAATCTCAGGAACTACTGAACCGATTTCAAAAATTCTTTCACTGTTGGAAAGTCCATTTATCGAGGAAGGTTATAGGCTATATTTTATTTTGAAAAAAAATTAGGGATCCGTATGAAAATATCGAATTTGTAACACAAGGTATATAATAGAAAACCTATTTATGCGTACGCTGCAAAAACTATTGAGAATAGAAAAATATGATGTACTACGGGTTTTTAGGTCATAAGAAGATCTAAAAAAAAGTCCGCGAGAGCATATATCTAACTATCATAGTTTAGTCACAATAACCGCTATAAAAGCGGTTCACGAAAAAATAATAATCGTCCGAAGATAAAAACGTTAAAGTAGTATCGTTATATTAATCCTTATCCAAATTAAGTATTTTGTTATCAAGATTATTAATGTACAAGTAAATTACTTTTTGTTTTATTCCAATCGGACTTTTCGTTGAGAAGTTATGACGGACTAAAACGCAAAAAAATATACCCAACGCGATCCGCGCAAATAACAACATTGCGAGTACTGTTTGAACCCCTTTGTGACGCAGACGAAGTTGCGGGAGTCATCTATATGATATCATAATAATAATATTATAAAGGCGAAAGTTTGTAAGTATGGATGGATGTATGGATGTTTGTTACTCTTTCACGTAAAAACTACTGAATGGATTTGAATGAAACTTTACCACAATATAGCTTATCACATCATAATAACACATAGGCTACAATTTTTGATAATACGAGACGAACCTGAAGTCCACGCGAACGAAGTCGCGGGCAAAAGCTAGTTGTCAATATGTATTTACATTGATAGCAGTATTAACAGGTAGTACATGCATAACTAAAAAGTAAAGGTCATGTTTGTTTGTCCTAGATTACACTTGATGATTTACTAGATAAATCTTCGAAATTAAATCAGTTTTATCACATTTTTGTTTTAATATCAATTACATAACATTATGTTTTGGAATACTGATTGCAATTTTGCATTGTTATTTCTAGCAGAGCCGTTTTAAGAGAATTTGAAACATTTTTAATATTACTAGAAGAAGGTATTCAATTTAATTTCCGATTTGGAATGGATTCCCATCCATGGCGCTATGACATGTCCCTCTTTAAACGAGGCTTAAGAAAAGTCCTGTATCGGTAGGCAATAGATAACAGCCCCTCATTGCCCTGGCATTGCAGAGGTTCATGAGCGACGGTGACCGCTTACCATCAGGTGGGCCGTAGGCTCGTTTATCTATCATGCAATAAAAAAATAAAAACATTGTTACTCAGCATTAAGCTAAACTTACAATATATGCCTCTCTTATTAAAATAACACCACTCCACCAAATCAACATTTACATAAAACTAATTTTGTTACATTGCCTAAAAACACATATTTCTAACTCTATTAGATTCGTCACTGAATGTCCTAAAATCAACACTTTCTAATTTATGGACAGCCACATATTTCAATGTTATTTTGCCAGAATTGGTATGAGTTCTGGGAAACTTTGAATAATTCAATTATTTATGTGTTCAAATTATATTTTATAATGGCCAAAATGTATAGCAAAAACTTTGAATTGATTTCACTGTAGATAATACTTTTGATAGAATAATGATTGAAAAGAGTTTTGTTTTAGTAATAATAGGATAAACAAGTGCATGGTCCATGTGATGGAAAGTCATCATTGTGAGGTGAAATAAAACTTCTATTGATAGCCATTATTTGTCAATATTTTTTGACTTTGTAGAGAATCTATACCAGATGGCCTACTTAAAGATCCCTTAATGTTAGGCAGTAGGTGATCTTCAGTGTCCTTGACAGTGCTAGGCTCCTTGCTTAGGCTTGAGCGAATGCTGTCTTGCTTAAATGCTGAAAAAAATTGTATTGTAGACAAGTTATCTTTAATAAGAAGGATAAGAACAGAAAATAATTAATAATATTTACTCTGTTTTATCTTCTAGGTTAATCCATAAATTTTTCAGTGTATTTAAAACGTATTTAATAATATGGTTTGGAAAAAAAAGAAATTCATAATTATTTAAATTTTATAAAGGTATTCTTTGGATCCACTGAACAGATTTCTAAGCCAATCTGTAACTTAGATTGAGTATCTACTGCCTATATTAAAATTAAATATTTTCAACAATACGCTCAAAGGCAGGTTGGAATATTTTCAATAGTATGGCGTTTGTGATACTAATTTAGGCAATCCCTATATGCGGAGATTTATAGAATCTTTAACCTTAGCTGTAAAGTACAGCCAGTTCATAGAACCGACAGTGCTACCGGCTTTTTCATCGCGTATTTTTAATTAACTAATTAATACATTCGTTTTGCATAGATTAGCAATCAGTCAGATATTTAGCGACTATTTAAAAAGACATTAAAAAAACTTTAAATGCCCGGAAGCGTGATTTTAAAAATGGTAATGGAATATGTTTATTCACTTCACTGCCTTAAATGAAAAGACCATTTAAAAAATAATTATAGTAAAAAAAACATTAAATAATTTACGTAAGAGAGTCTCTGAAACAGCAGCGATGTTTTTCAGCTGCTGCCATTCAAATTCGCGAAAGAACTTCATTACAGCCAAACAATTACAGCGGCGGGTCATACTGAATCAAAATAAGATCATACACAATCCACTTACAAATCGTTCATCTCCGAACTACCGTTAATCACCATAATAAGCTTCCATGAAAAACTCCCGCGTAAACAGAGCTTAAGGTAAATGGCCAATCCATTGACCCGTTCGGCCCCTCGACAGACAAACAAATCTACAAAAAAACGGTTGTCGTATCGTCCGATATCGAAAAGGCCCTAAAAAATCGCACGCCGTGGAAATACACTAGAGCGTTTTTCAAGGTAAGGCCCCATGTCAGTGACCTGTGTGGTACTTCGCTATCCTACGACTTACGAGTAAACACTGCAGGCCTCATAATCAATCTCAATAAAACTAATAACCGGCACTCATAGATATGTTAATGTTTTTGTGTTTCTGCGTGTGTTACGGGGTTAGTGTGGTAGATAAAACGCTTATTTGGGAAACGTGGAGGTGTCCGAAATGGTTAATTAGGAACCAGTCTTGGGAGTCCGAATTAGATCCGCATTCGTTAAGTACGACCGTGTACTTAATCGTTTGTTTTTATACACAAATTATCCGAGATTTACGTAGTTTAAGCGAACAATAGCTGTGAATTGTCATGGAATCGTAAAATATTAAAGCGCGCGCCATTCATGAGTCTTGTGAATGAGTTTTGCCGTGGGAAAGCTCAGTGTCTCATGGTTATTGTAGTGCTTATGATTTTTCAATGAACGTGGCGTCGCGGCTTCGCCTCCATTACTTACAATGATGATATCGTCATTTGTTTTTTTAATGTCCACGTGATCATTATCCAGTTTTGTAAACAAATGCTAAGGCCATTGCAATTCTAATGGCAATTTTAATACGCTAATGTTTGGTTATTTATACAGGTACATATTTTTAAATTTACAAAAGATTGGAACTGGAAATGATCTTATTATCTTAGAGTTGGTTTTTACAACGTACAATCTAGCTTTGGGCTTTCTTTGGTTTTTCCTCAGCAATTAAATTTTTCCTTATAGGAGAATGAAAAAAATGGATAACGAGGTTTAGGGTTGTCCCTAATATTACCGAGATTTACGAGTATTACCACGTTAAAATTTCAACATAAAACAAATCAGAAATTATAGAAACCGAATGATATTTATTATTGCGAGAATATATCAAGCAGTGGACGTTTCCGAAATGATATCAATTGATGAAACAAGTGGCGAAGGCTCCATTCTAATCTCATCACTTCTTCATACTTTAATTTAATGGTCGAATACCTATAAAATAAACTCTCATGAATAACTTAACTTCCCTCAATAGAATATTAAACCTTCGCCACTGTTAAACAGCAATTGAAAATAACAATCACCATTTACTAGCTTTGGAATCAATTAGTCCAGAAGAGTAGGAGGAATGACGTGGTTTTCCAAAGCGATAAATATTTATAACCATGAGGCCCATGTCGTTAACCCTTCGAAGACACGTATTGCTTAATTGATTTATATCGGAAAATGAACTCATTACCCGACGTACGATCATACGATTCGTTTTGTGTATTTATTTTGGATAATTTTTGCTGCTGTGTAGATAGACAAACCCATGGGCCACCTAATCGTAAATGGTTTGCTCTTGGACCTCTGCTATGCACACTAGGGCACACTGAAAGGTCGGTTCCTACGACCTACTTTTAAGGACCTTCGTGAGGCTTTCATTTGAAAATTAGAAGTTTTTGACTTTTGTGCGTTTTTAAATATTGTATTTCATTTTTGAAAACAATCCTGTTGCATACGATTGCTCCCGAAAAAATAGTCGTAGTTCAAGTAGAATTTGATGATCGCTTCACATGGCTTAAGATTGTAAATTATAAGTTAGTAAATTTTTTGAGTAATACAAAAATCTGATCTAATAGCGATCAAAATTAAAATTGAACATTATTCCAACATCTCCCTTTTATTCATCGCACCACCCATCGTCGAGGTGGAGTTTATCCCTATTATTTGGAACCACCGCGGTCATCCACGGTCAGTTTCAAGAATACTTTTTTGCCACGCACCATCCGGCTATGGAATGAACTCCCCTCTTCAGAGTTTCCCGAGCGCTATGACTTGTCCTTCTTCAAACGAGGCTTGAAGAGAGTCCTTAAGGGTAGGCCGTAGGTAGCAGCCCCGCAATGTCTTCTCGCAATGCAGAGGTCCATGAGCGACGGTAACCGCTTACGATCAGGTGGGCCGTTAGCTATTGCGTGGCAATAAAAAAAAGACATCATAGTTATACCAAAAAAACACCATCCACCAAATTTAAATCAGCGGTCAATGATATTATGAACTCATCAGGTCCTCACGATACAGGCTAGGCCTAGTGTGAGGGCCACTGGAAACTTTCTCTATAATAAGTGTGTAAACAATAAATAAATAAAAAAATAAATGTGGCAAGGTTTTGAGGGATGCTTATATCCAACAGTGGACGACTGATGATGACGAAATCTGGAAAAGTTACGGATTTACGACAACACCTTAAATGGTGGACTGCATACGATTCGACCACTCCAATTTTATAATTAATCGAACGATATACCTATGCAACGAACAAAACAATCGTTGGGTTTTCACATGTTATTTATAAACATTTGCCTGCGTAAGAGGATATTAATTGTTTTAATCCTTTTTTGGCAAGGACTATGGTAAGATTTCACAGAATACCTAACGAATGCATTGACGTTAATTACATAAAAGGAAATCGAAAGTGAAACATGATATTTTTAAATGTGCATAGGGTGAATTTTTAATGATTGTTGATGGTCATATACAACCAGTAACGATATTATTAACGCCACTTAAACATATCCAAAAATTCTGTAAAACGTATGTCGCTCGGGTGTGAGGTGCGCTATTTTTTTGTTTATATTCCGTTTTAAAGCTTACCACCTTCTTTCAAAATGTACCTACCATAATTTCACACTGTATAGTTACAATAGTAATAATTCAAAATGTTAACACACTCTTGTGCCACTAAAATTTATCCAATCATAATGATTATGTGAAAATTTTAAACTCCTAACACTATTTTTGGTCGATAGCCTCTCGCTATTTATTTATTATTATTTTTTATTAAGGAATTTTAATTAATACTTTTAAATTTTATATTCTTACTAAGTCTCAGATCAGTAGCAAGAATATGACGAGTTGCAATTACCAACTCCTCTCTTAGATGTGCCACTTCTGGTGGGCACAATGTTAGTAAACCTATTATCCCTTTAACCATAAGATTTGCATGATTTGTTATTGTTTCTTGATATATTCTAATTAATGTATGCTAAAAGTACAAATTTTATATATTTTATTATCGGAACGAAGTTCCTTATCGTGCGTTGTGAAAGGGGGCCGGACGGAAAAAATTCTTACGAAAAGTTGTCACGACACTTTTTTTTGTTTTAGATGATTATCGCTACATGGCGCCGTGATCAAAATCAAGTTTTTTATATTATTATAAAGTCAACAAAGACCTCTTTATTAAAAGATGCAGACATCCTAAAAAAAGTAATTTAAATAAAAGTAAAGTTAAACATTTTTTTAAACTTAAAAATTAAAATAATTGACTACGCTAAAGATTCACAAACGCGCTACCTAAGTTACGTTAGTTTTACGAATAACTCCAAGCATTTTGTGTTTTCCACGAATTTTCCATCCGTCATAGACCTTGGGTTTTACCTTATTACCTACGTTTTCCATGATGTCAAATTTCGTCAATGGTGAAACAATTCTATCATATAGTCCATCTGAAGGTCTCAAATCAAATCAATAATTTTATGAACCAGAAGTGGTTTTAATTTTTAAAAAGCATTCATTAATGGTATGCAAGGAACCTCGTTTACTTAATAATGGAAAATAATAAAAATAATACGCATCTGAATCCAACGTATATTTTTTCACGACCTCTCCAAATTGGCGCCAATCCCAGAACCCATAGATAAGCTACGCAGTCTATCAGTTCCATAGACAATATATGGGTCGGCTCCGGGTTACTGAATCTTTTCGCTTGACACTCTTAAGAATAATTTATTTTCATGAAACTTTATAAATGAAAGTTTTTAAGATCCTGGATATCATGTAGCAGTACAGTGCTAGCTAATGTAATACAAGGAAAACCCAAACAAGACGTTTCTTTGATATGTTGTTAAGCTCCAGAGTTCCTATGACTACCTTCCGAATCTATCATCAGATCAGCGACATTTTGTCATATTGCATTGTCACGCGAAAACCGCAAAGTTTATCAAATTTAGTTTGCAAGATTCCACCCGAACTTACATAGTTACATCCAGTGCAAGTTAATATAAAGCTTGTAAAAATCATTTATTCTGAGCAACATACAAATTAATAGAAAAACAAAAATAAAAACTAAGAAGAACTAGGTAAACGATTATGCCTGCAAACCGTAAGCCACTGCAATGCTTGAATCATTACTCATTAGGCTACTTAGTGTTATCTACCGCCTATTATTAATGATTTAATTAAGGAATGTGGTTGAAAACTTCGATAATCCTTAAAATATGTTAGCGAAGTGTTTAAAGAGCGAAACCAGCCGCAATTTAATTACGCCTCTTAAGTAAAACTATTAAAAAAATATCAAAAATCCTATAAAATTTCGAAAGTTTTTACGACCAAGTTTTTATTTACAGAACACGTCTGGCAAGTGACCGTTCAGAAGAAAGGACTGGGTGCTTCCAAGAACATACAAGGTCTGTACAATCTTTGCCTCACGGACAAGACTGTGACGTTAGTGAAGATCAAGAGCCAGAACAATGTGATCAGCGATCTGGGGATCCCGGAGCGAGTGGAGTACTCTCTCAAGTATATTCGAAGGTAATTCATAACTTTGCTTAACGCCGGTCTTACACAAGTATTTTTATATAATTAATCCATTCAGTTATATCTAAAACGGGGCGACGGTAATGAATGCCGTCGTAACGCGTCGGGCTGTCCGGCATAACCTCGTGCTGGGTTTTAGCCTCAGCCGGTGTTCGGACGCAGTTTGAGCGGTTGAAGGTTTTCGTGCGGTTTGACTCCCACATATTGCACTTACGGGTGGGAGAACGATTTCCTCCAACTCAAAAAAAAAAAAAAAACAAAATAAATTACTAAAATTTTGAGTTTTGAGGCTGCCCAAATATTATTTATTTTTCACAAAAACACTATTACGTATGTGTCCAAAAAATACTTCTATTTGGCTCAATTACATCAAAAGTATGAAATTATTTAGACTCAATTATCATCAGATACCTTTGCATAAATATAAAATATTTCACGTTAAAATTTATAATTATAATAAAATATAAACTTAATTATTTACTAAATACCTAATTAGGTTATTTATTTACATCGTAACCATTTTCGTAAATAAAATAAACCCATCGTATGTTCTTGGTAAAATGAGTTGATAAGGCTCACAACTGGGAATCCCTACCACACAACCGTCACGATGTTAGTATGATAAGGTTCCTATAAAAATAGATTGTTTTTTAATATAGTTTTCCTATTAAAAAAACCTACTTGTTAGGTTCCTAACATATGCATTACGGATAAACCATAAATACCTCAAAAAAAAAATTACTTCGATATCGGTTCACGAAGACAATTCCTTCCTTCATAAGAAAAAATAGTCATCGGAATCGGTTTACCAGTTCAAAAGATATATAGAAACAATGGAACTTAACGTAGAAAAATATACACAGTCGTCTAGAATACCTCCTCCTGGTTGTGTTTTTTTTTTGTTTTGGGGTATGTGGGAGTTGAACCTCACTAAAACCTCCAACCGCTCACACTCAGCGTCCGAACCCCGGCTGAGGCCAGAACCCAGCACGGGGTTATGCGGGGTGGCGCGACGCGTTACGCACTGCGGCACACTTTCCCGTCGCGACACCCCCTCCTGGTTGTGTGGACAATTCGGTTATTTTTCCACCTCTCATTCGCACCACTTTAACTCCTGTAGAGCCAGGATCCATAGCGGCGACTCCCTTGGTTTACTCTATCAAACAGAAAGCCACAGTGTAGACCTGAAAGTCCCTATCCTACTTTTATCCACTCAACTGGGAACTTCATCACTTTTCGCTAGATGGCGAAACTGGGGGCTTTGTTCGGAATCACTACCGTGTTTGAGCCACATTTTAGAAACATTTTAATCCAATAAATTTTAATTTCGATTTTTAATTAAACCTTATATTTTTGTAATTTTTTATTATTAAATGACGCAGTATTGCATTTTCGGCTAAAATATATTTTCTCCGTAAAATATGAGACGATTAAAAAATGTAAACAAAACAAGTTTTTGAACTGTGCTCAATTTTGGCTCCTGCCACAGACTTGGCAAAAGTAAACAAACCAATTTTGTTGCCGATCCCAGTTGTGTGGTTATAAAAGTCGACTATTTTCCTTAGCTAGTAGTCCAGTATTGTCAGGCATTTATGGTCTGTGAAGAGAGTTAGTTCTTCACCATGACGTTACACTTCTTCGAAACGTCCTGAGTTTTGCCAAGTTTTTCTGTGTTAGTTTTGGCTTTCGTTTTTATTATAGGTCTACCTCCCACAGCGTCTCAACGTTGGTGGGCGACACAAACAATACGGTACACGAATCTTAGTCGTTTGCTACTCGTGTATCAAATGTAATTAAAAATACAGGGTGTAATTACCATACCAAACAATACTCTCGCATATAGCAAGGCTGTCGTAAAACCTATCCTGTTACGGACAGTCTTCTCGGTATATTATATCATTATGAGTGTTTGACCAGTTGAAGTTTTACAAAAAAAAAAATATATAATATTAATATTAAAAATATTTGTTGATCCTTATAACATTTTTCCATAAATAATGACACAGAAAGGGAAAATAAGTCCTAAATCATATAAAAATAATAATTTTAAGCTGATCTAACGTAACGACTATCTTAGGCCCTATTATATTAATACTCAGCAGCCACTTCTGTAGTTCTGAGTTGGGGTACTATGAAGTTTTCAGCGTTTTCAGCTTGCCTCAAATCCTACCCAAAAAATTGGCAATAGCTCTCGAACCATCTGACACGTTTTTGTACGTAAAAGTAGTCAATGCTTATCGTTATAGGTTGTCAAACATAATCACAGAACACTTTTTTTTTTATTTGTATGTGAAAATAATGGGGAAAAAATATTCTTTCGGATTTAAATATAAGCGCACATAATTAGTATTTTAACATACACCCTGTATGTATATATACAGCTTGTATAAGCGTTAGTTCTCGGTAACAGTAACATAATATAAACAAGTCATAATAATAATTGTTTCACTGTATATGTTTCAAAGGTGTTTAATGTTGGAATACATAATGATATCCTGCTATAGATTAATCGTATATTATAAATTCAAAAGCGTGTTTGCTTTGTCCCTTCGTTTTATCAACGTTGTTCTTGCGTACGCGGTTTTGCCAAATATTCTGTATCCGTTTGGTAATGTTTGTTTTTGAAGGTTTTTCTTTGTCTTTGAATTTGCTAGGTACTTTGTAACTGTTGTCGGTAAAAATAACAACCCATTACTGCTCACTGCTAGTGCGAGCGGGGACCCAAGAAGGTGCCGTGTCTCGCTCAGCACGTCCTTAGCGTTAGAGCATCCGGGGGATGGTAGACCGCGCTCCCCGACCCACGCTGGTTCTGACCTAGCGGGGTATTCCGTGGGAGGTTCGGACCGCCCGCCGACCGAGAGAGCCGGTGGCCGTATTCGCCGGCGGCTACCGGTTCGGCGTCCGGGGACGGAGCGACGGGAAAGAGTGCCGAGCGCGTAACGCGTTGCACCGTCCCTCCAAACCCCGTGCTGGGTTCTGACCTCAGCCGGAGTTCGGACGCTGAGTGTGAGCGGTTGGAGGTTTTAGTGTGGTTCAACTCCCACATATCCGCGCGCGAAAAAAAAAATGCTCACTGCTAGTCTCCTCAGTAGATGGATTAAGCAAAGTCACGCATGTCTAATGCGGATTGGAGATTCTCATATCTTCGAAGGATATTTTAGAATTAATTTCCAATATGCTAATATACACCCTAGGTTACCTACTCGTTCTTTTTATTCAAGAGGCATAAAGTATACCCACGTCTCTGATTATCGCTAATAGTTTTTAAATTCATTATCTGTAGATTTGTTTATTACAAGTTTGGTGGTTTAATTATTAAAAAGTTATAATAAAATTTGTTTTTTTTTTCTTATTTGTTGTAGCCAAAGATTAATTGTCATAGATAACGTCGGCGTCTGTTAAGATAACAATAGAATCAAATAACAATTCACCGAATTTTTACTAAGTGTTTGTATCCGATGACACCTTCAGTATCGGATTATTATCGATGTTGTTTTCCGAATCTTCGTTTAATGTCGTCATCGCAGTCGGCGTTTCTGGCAATAGTTTTATTGGTTTCTGTACGTATCTTTACAATTCCTAGTATTTGTGAATCATTGATACACGTGGATAATGATTGATAATATTATTTGATTGGATCAGTTTATTTGTTTTTTATTGCCAAATCAGGATGAACTTACGACTTAGTTGATGATAATCTGATACGTAAATTTCTATAGTGTCAGAATGAATTTTGTCATAGCGTATTTTACAAGCTTTATATTAACTTGCACTGGATGTAACTATGTAAGTTCGGATGGAATCTTGCGAGTAAAATTTGAAAAATATCCCGGTTTCCGATTGAGTTGACATTTTGCACGCAGGTGTATATCGCGTGACAATGATATTATATACCTAATGGAGCTGATTTGATGATATAGCTGGAAGGTATCCATAAGAATTCCTCCAGTAAACAAAATAGACCCGTCGTGTTTGGGCTCGTTTTACTTGTATGAGCTAGAACTTTAATAATGGAGGCGGCGCGACAGGAAAGTGTGCCGAGAGCGTAACGCGTCGCGTCGTCCCTCAAAACCCCGTGCTGGGTTCTGGCCTCAGCCGGGGTTCGGACGCTGAGTGTGAGCGGTTGGAGGTTTTAGTGCGGTTCAACTCCCACATACCCCGCTCGCGGGGCGGTCGGGGATCCGGTGATTTCCTCCATCTGAAAAAAAAAGCACTTTAATATTGCAACCTATCCAGGATCTAAAAGCTTGTATTTAAAGTGTACTCATTATTTTTTTTTTCTTTAACCAGGGTTGGAGATTCAGAATGTTTTTTCTACATGGATGTAGGAAGGCAGACGACGACCGGTGCCGGTGAGCTCTGGATGCTCTGCGATGATTCAAACATAGCTCAAAGCTTGCACTCCACAGTACTGCTGTGAGTTCTCGTTCATTCCATATGTTTTCAATGTAAACTTTTTTCTGACTCATAGACTAAACAAGGAAGCAATTTTCTAGCAAAGAGGTTATGTACTAGAGTTTTTTTTAGGCCGAATTCCGTCATTAACGGATTGAGAGTTCTCGATTTTGGGCTCGAAGGACCATAAAATTTATGTTTAAGACCCAATGGAAGTCTAACAACGACTTTGAAATGTACTTTCTTTGCCTTTTAAAACATTAAATAATACATTTTAAAACTAAGATTTTCACCAGAAATAAACTCAAACTCAACATGCCACTGGATGCTGACCGAAAATAAAAAAATACATTT
Source organism: Trilocha varians (assembly GCA_030269945.2). Lineage (NCBI taxonomy): Eukaryota > Metazoa > Arthropoda > Insecta > Lepidoptera > Bombycidae > Trilocha > Trilocha varians. The sequence goes on from AP028257.1 coordinate 10,663,589, forward strand.
ATTTTACCATTCACCATTGAAGACTGTCTATCTCCCCATTACACTTTAAATCCGATCGTCCATCTCATTCTCACAATTAAACTCCGAATCGTCTTCAGAGCGATGCGGGACTGTGCGAAAGAGACAGAGCATGAACGGGATCACATCGTTATGCACAAGAACGAAGGATCTAACACGTTGCCGACGAGAAGACAGACCTATTCCGATGGTAAAGGACGAGCTGGACTCACCAATGGTAAGTACTGTATGATGGTGCTGATGTCACGTGGTGTCAAACTGAGCAGATGTTAAAAACATTCGGTATATTTTTTATGCAGGGGAAAGAAGCAATGGGTAGATTTTTAAAACTAAAATTTTCTTTTTCAATTAAAATAAGAATTTTAATTTGACTAATGTTTATGTTGGTCTCACGTGACATCAACAAAGTGGCCAACTTTTAGTACTGTTCTTAATTTGTTTTTCAGGAAACTTAATAATATACGGCATTGATCAATGAATATTAATTTTAACTGAGAAACAATGTTGAATATTTCAGTTTTTATTGTGATAATCGTTCAATTAATTTTCATTGATCAATAAATAAAATAATGATTAGTGGGTTATAAATAAAAATAGATAAATAAATATTCAGTAGTAGTTAAATTATATCATGCATTATAAATAGTAGTTTTAGTCTGCCTGTTCAGTAGAATTTAGTTGTGACTAACAAACATAGTAAAATTGGAATTTTAGTACTGAATTGATTAAAAACATTTTGGTCTACCCTCAAAGTATTTAACCTCAAAACACTTAAATACCAATGAAATTGTTTTTAATCAAAAGACTAATAAATTCTAAGAATCTCAAAATATTCTAGTTTTCAAGCTTTTTCGGAATATTATGTGCTATTGTTTGATTTGTGAATAAAATGATAATATTTGTGATTAAACGCTTGAAAATAAATATCAATAAAATTTTAAATAAATTAAAAATAGAAAAATCCTAATTTGGTGGAAAGAAACACTTTTTAGAGGCTTCAGTTTTTGTTGCATAAAACAATTAAATGAAATCAATTTTACAGCATCAAATTTTTTAATAGTTCTAAAAATAGTTTTAATAACTAGTTTTATTTTAATGATAATATATTTGCATTATTTATTGGTATTGATCTCATAATAACGTTTCTATTTTGAGATTTTATTCGTGTCCGACTCGAAGGACCAAGAAATTTTTATTGGTGTAACTTTAAAGAAATAAATTTCTTATAAATTCTTTGAAGTATATTAGATACCGCGATTATTAGATTTTGAGCGTAGAAGTTATATAAATTGATTGTAAGGTGTAAGTTTCCCTGACTGAAGTATACACACGCCATTGAGTGCATAGTGCTATAGTCGTGGTGGCCGAGTGGTTGAAGCGCTTGTCTTCCGTACGGGAGGTCGCGGGTTCAAAACCGGCCGGCTTGTACCTTTAAATCTCAATATGAAAAATATGTATGTGCAATTTTTCACAATTCCACTGGCTAAAAACGGTGAAGGAAAACATCGTGAGGAAACCTGCGTATCGGAAAAGGGTTCTAAAAATCCTTTGAAGATATGTGAAGTCCCCAATCCGCATTAGGCAAGCGTGGTGGACTATGCCTAAACCCTCTTCGGAGGAGACCTGAGCTCAGCAGTGGGCAGTAATGGGTTGTTACAGTACAGTACAGTACAGTACAGTACAGTACTGAGTGCAAAGTTGAGTGTGACAAGCGGGGTAACGTTACAGAGGCCGGTCTATGCATGGGCGCCTGCATCAGACAGTGCGTGTGCGCGGGGGAGGACTCGCTGCCCCTCGCACCCCTCACACCCCTCACGCCTCTCGCCCCGCACGGTACGGAACACACGATAGATTGCCGATTTAATTACCTGCAAGTCCTACTGTTAGATATAATTTGTTCAACTTCGTTCCTATCTGATTATGATCTTGGTTTTCTTATCATGATAGTTTATTTTCTATCTATTCTTTCGTCTAATGATGATAGTTATTTTATTGTTAGATATCGACGAAAAAAACATTTTATTTATCTACTATTTTTTAAATTTGAATATCATCAGATTATGCATTACAGTTAAATCAGCAACACTATCATTTGTTCAAGTTCATGTCTATCTGATTATGATCTTCGTATAGTGATAGTTTGTTGTCTATCTAATGATGATAGTTCTTTTTTATTAAATATCGACCGTTATCAGATATATCAACTACTAGCTGCCCCGCGCAACTTCGTCTGCGTTACAAAGGGGTTCGAACAGTACTCGCAATGACGTCGCCTTATTATTTGCGCGGTGCGAAGTGCACATATTCATTGCGTTTTATACTCGTCATAACTTCTAAACGAAAAGTCCGATTGGAATAAAACAAAAAGTAATTTACTTCTACATTAATACTCTTGATAACAAAATACTTAATTTGGATAAGGGTTAATATAACGATACGCATTTAACGTTAAATTCAATCTCGGGACGAAATACTATTTTTTTAAACATAAAAGCGGTTATTGTGACTAAACTATGATAGTTAGGTATATGCTGTCGCGGACTTTTTTGTTTGTTTTCAAAAGACCTAAAAACCCGTAGTAAATCATTTTGTTCTATTGTCAATAGTTTTTGCAGCGTACGCATAAATAGGTTTACGATTTTTCACCTTTTGTTACATATTCGATATTTTCATGCGGATCCCTAATTTTTTTGAAAATAAAATATAGCCTATAACCTTCCTCGATAAATGGACTTTCCAACAGTGAAAGAATTTTTGAAATCGGACCAGTAGATCCTGAGATTAGCGCGTTCAAACAAACAAACAAACAAACAAACAAACTCTTCAGCTTTATAATATTAGTATAGATTTTTCAAATTTGAATACAATCAGATTGTGCCTTAGTTTCTTCAAAACTGCTTTCATCATTCATTTACTTCGTTAGTAGTTACTAATCGAAAAGATATTAATTATTTCGGTATAGGCAGGTAATTAAATCGGCAAACTGAACTTGAATCACATTAGTGAACCTCTATGTAGTGGGGTTATCACTAATGTCGCCAGCTTTAAGTCACGCAGTTGACACTGACAGCTGTCAATTTGACGCTTGCGTTACGTCGAATAGGCTCGGAAATGTCTAGCTGCCGCTTGAATACTGACGGTGTTATTAACAAAAGCTTAAAATACGTAAGAATGAATGCGCTTGGATATGCCTGTTAGGTGTTGCTTTAGTTAGGATAATCTAAGGAGTCTGTATAGTAGAAAATACTAACATGACGTCGTTGCAGTGGCGAAGGCTCGGTTTAACTCTATTCCGACCGGCTTCCTTTTAAAAGTTGGTTTACTGATTTTCATTAATTTCTTTAACAAATTTGGTAATATCAAGCATTACAGTTGAAAGGAAACGGAGTTATCGCCACTTTCGTGTCTCTAGAATTTACATAGATGCAAATATAACTTTAAAATGATATAAAACTTGCCATGAAAATAAGAAATAAATTTATGCACTGCTAAAATTATTTTGTAAATATCTTTTTTTATAAGTTTCAGCATATGCTACTGTGCTTTTTTATTAACTAACTTATTTTTAAAATGTGAAAAAACCAAGTGATTTTTATTTTGTTGATTACGTGAAATGTTTAAGTTGATAAAAACAAGTTTCCAAATTATTTTTATTGACGAAATAAATGCAAAAGTTCTATGAATTAATGATTATAAATCTTTATACTAAATTGATTGCCTGAATGAATTTACCCTTAAACATTTCACATACCTGGTTATGAGTTGATTTTTATGATTTTATCGCTTCTATATATCATAATAATTTAATTAAGAAATTGCATGTTTTTTCTGCGGGTTTCGTAGTTGGTTTGGTTGGCCACGACGACACATTACATACATTCAAAAGGTGCATTGTTTATAAATATTCGACATTCTATCTAGAATATATTTTCTTCAAGATATTCATTATTCAACTAGACTTTACTCTTGTAATTATAGATGGCGAGGTTTTGGTATAAAATTTATAGTTTAAAAGTATAGTTTTCTACTGATATCTGAAACAAATTAGTTGAAAAAATTATAGTAAATTTTGTAAATATTTGGCTGGAGATTTAATTAGATTCAGCAACTAATGCGAAGATAAGATATATGTAATTTCATGCCAATATTTAATTATTGGACTGAACTCACGATCATGCCGTAATCACGAGAAGACTGGATACTGCGGGTAGATTTATGAGCAACCAAATCTGTCTACCCGTTCGCTCGTTTTGAGTACTACCACTGAAACTCAAACTTACATTTAAATAAATTAAAAAAGGAATACCTCGCCATCGTCCACATCTTAACACACATAACCATCGCACCGGGTGTCGCTTGGTGTCATATGTTTTACGTGTTGCTTCTCATTGTCTCCGCAGCCGAAAATCAACCGCCGAATAACACACTAACAGACAAAAAGGAGAACAGGCGCGCTCTTAAACATACTAGGACGATATCCCTACCGAGCGGGTGTCCGCTGTTCCAAGAAGCACCCAGGATCGCTCACGAGAGAACCCGATCCGAGCCTTTGACAGGGGACGAGGTAGATCGCGTGATCCTCGAGAAGGCCGTCTCGCATTCGTCGTTTAAAGCGATCAATGGGAACGACGTGCCCGCGAAGAAAACGCAGTGGTCCCGTCGAGCGAGCACCGGCACCGGGACCAGACTGCCGAAGCTCTCACCCGCGCACTCCAAGAGTATGTATCTGTAGACCGAGAGCTTGAACTACGTCATCTGTGAGCGAATTGTTGGGTTGTTCAGTTAGGCTTGGAAGGACTGTTTCATAGGCCGTGTCCCAATAAATGTTATATAATGTTTGTTATGGAGAGAGAGACATTCTGATTATGAAAATTGGTAAATGAAGCGGTTTTACAGCTGAAAACTTGTAGAATAGATTCTGTTTCTGGTAAATTCCATAAAAACTATATCATGATTGAGGTTTTCCCAACAAAGTGGGGGTTAATATGTTTTCAAAAACCTAGAGAATTTAACCCAATTCTAATTCTCCCCAATTTTGGGGGTAATTTAAAGTTGGCAACAGTTTTCTCCTCTCCTCATTCAGAAAATACGTAGTTCTTGCTCTTGAAATGCATGTGTCAGGCGCCTGTTAACTATTGTCACGTCACATCGCACTACTAACCCGAAGTGTTGCAAGAAAACTTTATTTTCTGGCAACACTGTCTCTCGTGTGGAGTGTTTTTCGCGCTTTTTCCTATGTGTGTTATTTATGTATAATTGTTATGTAGTTAAGCATGTATTTGTATGCTTTTTGTTTTTTATGTATAATTTAGATATGTTATAAATGCATATGATATCAGTATGTTACTGTTTTATTTCCGATTATTTGAATATTTTATAATAACCCACTTTTTAACTAAAAACAAGCCTGCTTAGTGCGCCTTGTTTTATTTTAACTGATTTTGCTTTGAGCGTTAAATTAAATTTATTTTAATTAAGTTTTATTTCCTTAAGTCTGTAAGAGCGAAAAGTGTTAATTAATTTTTAGATGTTTACTTCTTATTTTAAAATTATTTTAAAAAGTATTTTTTATGTTAAAGACTCAATGCCTAAAATTAATTTTGTGATTACGAAAATAATCCTACATGATTTTAAGTTTAATTATAAATATTTCGTTATTTTCAATTTTATTAAGTAAAATATTTTAATGCCTTTTTTTTTCAAACAGTAAATCCTTAAGAAATGATATTTAAATAATCCTTAGTTGCAAACTTATCTCACAATAATTTCTTACTTGTTTTTTTTTTTTATATATCATTCATAATTATAATTTATTTTTGTTACATAGTACATCCGGAATGAGAAACTGAATTAATTTGAATCAAAAGACGTCAAAAGTTGTTTTTGTGCAATACTCGTACGTAGATCGAGTAAAAAACTAATTGTCATTATTCTCGTATACTCCAACTTGTTAAATTTAAATATTTTAATGTCGATATTTCTCTTTTCGAGTGTAATGTAATCTTTGAAACATAAAATATTATTTTTACTAATAAAAAAACTTGAGAGGTGTCATGGGACACCCGAATAGAACGAAGTTCCTTTCGATTAAAAGATATGTATTTTTTTTTTCCTCACGTAACGCGCGATAAGGAACGTGTTTTAAAAGATTTTGATCACAGCGCCATCTAGCGATAATCATCTAAAACGAAAATAAGGAACGTGTTTTAAAAGATTTTAATCACAGCGCCATCTAGCGATAATCATCTAAAACAAAAAAAGTGTCGTGACAACTTTTCGTAAGAATTTTTTTCGTCTAGCCCTCTTTCACAACGCGCGATAAGGAACTTCGTTCCAATAATTTATCTAAGTATTCCTACAGTAATCACTTACTGTTTGATATGTAGTGTCATCTACCTCAGAAAATAGGTTCACTTACAATAAGACGAAAATACTGAATGAAATCGTGACAGTGGCGTGCGGTTCATACAAGCAAATGAGCATTGCATACCCTAACTTATCGAATACGATTAAAATAACAACATTATCGATAAAATTTAATCGATATACACTACTCTTTCTTATTATTTGCATGTATTTACATATGAAATGTATTAGAATTGATTATAGTATATGAATTTTTAAAATCATATCTTTGTTTCTAACTAAAATATACAAATCGTCACCACATTACGTAGTTAATTACGTGCAATACTAACGTCAGAAAAAAACTAACAACTTGTTTACTTATTTCATCGTAACAGGATATTAAAACATTCTCGCGCTAAAACAACATTGTTTATTGAAAGAGTGATCATTCTAGCTGCCCCGCGCAACTTCGACAGCCTCAAAATTTTGTCTAAAAAAAAATTTAGGGGGATGAAAAATAGATGTTAGCCGATTCTCATAGATTCCGGGAAAGCACAAAAAAAAATCGTCAAAATCGGTCAAGCCGTTTCGGAGGAGTATGGCAACGAAAACTGTGACACGAGAATTTTATATATTAGATTTTAGTTACATATTAATTGAAATATTTAAGATTAATTAGCACTTTGACGCTCGTAAACAAACTCGTTAAGATTACGGCAACTTTTGATATCGTTTTTTGTTAAATTTGAACCTTATTCTTAAGGCGATAAAGACTGAATTTACTTTGGTGGTTCGTAATTTTTGCTAATGTGTTGTCGCAATTTTAATTCTAAGGTTAAATATTAGGGCAATAGGTGGATATTGAATTATTTATACAGTAGGACCCCGATTATCCGGACCTCAGTTATCCGGATTCGCGATTATCCGGACTGCCAATCGCGACGAGTTTATTCTAACATTAACATGTCAAAACTTGCATAACGCCGCGCCACTCGTGCCGTCCGCGCCCGTCGCCCCACCCGCACCTCCCGCAGGGTGCGGGCGGCGGGACGGCCTAGCCGCTACACGCGTTTCTTATTGTTTTAGATAGACGGCAATTGTTACTTCGTTTTAACGTGCGTGTCACGTCAACAAACTTTAAAATGTCAAAGCGTAAAAGAGTTGTGTTATCACTTAAAGATAAAATTCGTGATATAGCAGCATTGAAGAGAAGAAGTAGCTTACGTCAAACGACAATTACCAAATATTTTAAACCAAATTAAACTAATTATTTTATTTCATGATTACCTAATGCAAATTACCAAATACATACATAATTATTGTAAGCAAATTATACGTACATTATGTACAATTTCTTAATAAACGTTGATTTTCGCTCATATGTATTTGTTGTTTTAAATAAACACTTAACATTACATATGTATGGTACAGACTACATATGTACATATGCAAAAAGCCCGTTTTTCTTCATATCTTGGATTATCCGGACTTTCAATTATCCGGATGCCTACTGACAACAATTAGTCCGGATAATCGAGGTCCTACTGTATGTGTATTTTACATGTAATAATGTAACCCAAAAAGATAGAGGCAAAAGGCAATGTTTTCGAACTGTTGCTCTTTAACACTTACTTTCTAGTATTGACAACTTTAATTATAATTATTAAGTAAACTAAATGAGATGTTCACGATCTTGCTCAAATAAATATACTTTCAAATAAAGAATACCTAAACATCAACCACAAACTAAATTAAAAAGGGTCATTGATAATTAAAATTAATAGTTTAATAACAAGAGCAATCTCTATATCACTGTCGTGTGTAAATACTATTCTATTGGGTAACATTGTCACATGTAATTTTAAAGAGGTGACACTTGAAGAACTAAGAACGCGATCTTTTTCATGCAACTTATAGCAGTACACTGATCGGCATTTAATTTGGCAAAGCTTTGACCCAGAGGAAATAAGTTAATGTATTTACACAAAATTAGAGAGGCAAGAATTGATTACGAATCAATCAGGTGCTTGATGTGCTCGTTCTCTTCTCAACCACTTACCATCAGATGGGCCGTAGACTATGATACAATAAAAACGAGACCCAAAACTTCTGCGCTGTAGATTTTGCCTACTTATGTGCCTACAGGGTGATTTTTAGGGAGGGTACACATTGCAGGAGGGTGATGAGTAAATGTAAAATTATTTTTTTTTTTTTTAATCTAAATTCGACAAAACTACCTCAAACATAAACAATTTCGGCTTAAAGAGTGTTGACTAATGACCTCTAGTGATCTCGCGCACGCCACGCCCATCAGCTATCGAAAAACCATCATTTTGCAAGAATTTTAGATATTTTTAAGTTGCGATTACTAAGGCATTAAACCATATTCTTTGGTAACAATATTTTTACTGGTCGTATATAACCATCAGCTACCATGACCTTCAATATGTACCCTCACTAGGAAATCACCCTGTATAAGTGCTCGAGATTTTGACACAGCATTCGCAACAGGTCGTTCTTGTTTCTCAGTCACCTCCAATGCGAGTAGGTCGATACGTGTGCCCGTTTTACAGATTCGACGACGCTTCGCAACAGATGCGATAGTATGCCGTCCCGGGCGTGTTCCTCCTTCGAGATAGAAAGACCGCAGCCCAGGCATAATGATAATGAAGGTTTGTAGTAAAAAATATAGGAAATTATGTAGTATAATTATTTACGGCTTCTCATAATTTACCACTAGATTAGCTATCCAAATATCGAGGGTATAGTGCTAAAACCCAATAAGTGTCAAAACAATCTAAAAATGCTTTTTTAGTCTATCTAGATCAGTTTTTTGCGCTCTTTCTAGTAGTGTAATCAAATAAGATTAATTCAGTGTAAAGAAAGTTAGTTGACGTAAAAAGCCAATAAATTCTCCTTGTTTAGAAACTTCAACTTTGAACATTTCGAGAGTAACAACTATACACTTATTGGGTTTTAGCACTATACTCTCGATATGTGCTATCGTACTATTCGCATTTGTAGAAAATTATTCGATTTTTTCATAAAATTGGAATGTAGAGAGAATTTGACAGATAAAGGCTTCCTCGTGCCCTTTCTAACGATCCCAAACACGATAGACTAACACTTCCGGTCTCAAAATAATTTGTGGGAGAGAGTCAAGTAATACGTACTTGTGAATTATAGCGAAAAAATAATCTTAAAAAAATATCTATCACTATAAAATTATCTTTAATACCTCATTTTGCCAAAAACTGTATTCCGGGCACAATTTTATGATGAGCTTACAATATCGACAGGTATCGACATAGGTAGAGATGAACTGGACGCCATTGAGTGGCTCAGAACACCTCGCATTCCTGAAGAACCAGATCCATGCGATTTATCCAAAGATTTTGTACAGTGAGTATTTATTTTATTTTGTTAGCTGAGGTGTCTGTCCTTTGGGCACACATATTATTAGGTGTGTGCCTTATATATTAGTTTCTTTCTAAATGCACACACCAGTGTTAAACTTTTTTATGTTTCGTCATTGTTAACTGTACTTTGGGTAGACCAATTTGAATGATTCTGTCCCGTAATATATTTTTTGAGATGGACCAAGTACTTTTGGATCTGTGTTTAAAACTGTGTTTTTAACGGACAAAATTTCACGAATTGCTGCGCATTTTGATTGTATTTCTTTTTATATGAACCGATTTCGATGTTTCTTTTTGTTAGGAAGCAGATAATTTGGACGTTATTTCATATAAAGAAAGAAGTCGGTCGTTTTAATTTTTGTAATAAAAATATTTTTCTTATTATTTTGACTACTACAAGAACGTAGTTTTGTATTATTATGTGCCTTAAAACAATGGCTTTATGGTTCACATTCAGCTGGCACACGGGCAGCACGGAGGAGGGTCGCGAGGCGGTGGAGGGGTACCTCACCATGCTGCCGGCACACGACGTACGGGGGCTGGTCTCCGCGTCCAGCGGGTCCGTGTGCAGCGGTACTCCTTCCACGGACCCTAGGTTCAGGTCAGTACTGGCACATAGGTGTGCCTCATTATGTGCCATCCGTACATTACATCTTAAGGGGAGGGAAGTTCTGAATTTTGTGACGTCATATTTCAAAATACATTTAATTACTTTACGAAAATAATTAATAAAGTCACTGTTTTTTTTGTTAATAATAAATTTATCGCTTTTTTCGATTTGATATTTTTTTTTATTTGTGTGACTTAATTTAGGGATGGCCCCCAATGTGCCGGATCTACGCAAAGCTTAATACAGGGTGGATCTGTAACATTGAACAAACTGAAGTGTCAGTCAGGTCATTCACCCGACCTGTTGTAATACAACTTATACATATTACAGTGGTCTGATCGGGCATCTGCCATCTCATCCGGTCGCAGACCATCACTAGTTTTTATAAATATACAGTGTCACAATAAAAATCATAGAATCAATTTTCCCAAACAGCGAGTACCAGCTCGAGCCGGCCACCTCCCACATCGGCATGGAGTCCCGTCCCCCGCGCGCCTACAGCGTGGGGTCCCGCCCCGCGCGCCCCCCGCCCCCCGCCGAGCCCCGCCACCGCGCCTACAGCGCCGGCGCGCGACACCGCCCGCACCCGCACCACGCGCACGTCGCGCACGTCGCGCACGCCACGCGCCAGCGGGCCAGCGCCGAGGACCTCATGGAGCTGGACTTCTCTAATAACTCGCATGGGGATAAGGTATGGAACGTTACGTGTTTTATTTCAAGCTATACAGGGTGATTTGTTAGAGAGGGTACATATTGCAGGAGGGTGATGAGTACTCTGTTCTAATACGGAATATTACAAAAAATAGGTAAAATTACAAAACATATATATATTTTTTTTATCTAAATTCGACAAAACTACCTCAAACATAAACATTTTCGGCTTAAAGAGTGTTGACTAATGACCTCTAGGGATCTCGCGCACCCGACACCTCCGTCACACCCATCAGCTGTCGAAAAACCAACATTTTGCAAGAATTTTAGATATTTTTAAGTTGCGATTACTAAGGCATTAAGCCATATTCTTTGGTAATAATATTTTTACTGGCCGTATATAACCATCAGCTACCATGACCTTCAATATGTACCCTCACTAAGAAATCACCCTGTATACAGGGATTTTCAAAATAACCGTTGAAAAAAAGTTCCAAAAAAGGTTATTTCAGTCACACCATTAGAGAAGTTTCTAGAACATTGTGTGTTACCCCATTCGAGACTATTCATGAAACTTCTATATCAATGTGTAAGTGAGATAGATAGATAGAATATTGCTATCCCTGACGCATTATTGGAGACGCTTTGAAAATAGTCTAGAAGCCAGTATTTCTTCGATATAAATAAGAAAAAGTTTTGGAGTGACAGATAGTCACTTCGAATACCAACAAATCGAAGCAAATAAAAACAACAGTTATTGTAAAGTGTTTGTTTAGTTACTGAATTAAATAAACTTGAGTCTACCTTAGGTTAAAACAATCCATCATTAATTATAATTTAATTTAAAACGTCTTTCACCCCACAGTCATCACTACCGAACAGTCCGCCCGCGAGCTACAAGGAACGCAACCGCAACACGGACGAGTACGTCGACATGTCGCCCCGCAACGCCGGCTACGTCGAGATGCGGCCCGCCACCGACGGATACGTGCTCATGCAGGGGTCGCGCGACCCGCCCCCGACACGCCCCCAGCCACGCCCCGACCCCCGCCCCCCGCACCACGCCTCCGCCACGCTGTTCCCGCTCGAGCTGGATGAAGTACCCGAGCCGCATTACGTCACGCTCTCCGCCAGGGAGCAGCAGACAGGTTAGTTGACTGTGTGGACCTCTACAGTGTTAGGGGGCACCTACGACCTACCTTTAAGGATCTTCCTTAACCTTCTTTTGAAGAAGGACAAGTCGTAACGCTTGGGAAACACTAAGAAGGTATAGTCTAACCATAACTGCTACGCACCCTCTGAGGTATACGCAACTTGACTTAAGTAGCGAACAAGTTATGATGCCATGGATCGATGGAATCATCTACACTTTAGGTGCGACGGAAAAGAGTGTCGTAGTACGTAACGCGTCGCGCCATCCCGCATAACTCTGTTCTGGGTTTTGACCTCAGCTGGGGTTCGATTCTTTCTTTTCATTACAACTACAATTAAGACCTTACTTTACTTATTTTCCACAGCATCGGAGTCAACTACAGCTACAATAGTAGTAGCGGGCGGCGGCGCGGCCCCGGCCCGCTTCACGGTGGAGGAGCCCGCCCCCCCCTCCCCCTCGCCCGCCGTGACCCCCGCCACGCCCCTCAACTACGCCGCACTCGACCTGGAGCCGCGGGGGGCGACGGTCGCGCTCACTCCGCGCACCTACACCAAGATAGACTTCCTGCTCAGCGAGAAACTGCACGCGGACTCGTCGTAGGCGAACGAGTAAGAACATGTTAATGAAACATGAGGTTCTGGAAAATGTTAAAATTATGGACAAAATTTTGGCACCAAACTATCACTAAATTGGAACATCAAAAGAAGACAGCCTCAGAATTGAAACCAGTGATAAAATCAGTGTTGTGACGGTACAGTGATGACAGTGTTTAGTGTCACGCTTGAAAACGTTTTAGTGTAACGGTCGACTGCCATTTAAAAATAGTCCTAAATAGTGTAAATATTAAGTTGTGTTTCGTTCAACAGTTGACAAGATATGTGTCAAATTAAATGTTGATATTATTGGAAGATGGATACGGAATGAAGATTATGGAGTGTAATCGCTATAGTTTTATAATTACACCGTAACTAGGTGTTGCTTGCTTTTTCTTAACTATTTAATAATAGTTTTTTTGTTATTAATTTTATTATAATTGGACTATATTATAAATTGGTTCTTGTAAAAAAAATGTAGTTGAAGGAATGAAAATTATGCTAACTCCAAATATATCTAAATTATAAATTTCATTAGTAAATCCTCAATCACACTGACTTTTAATTCGTTGTACGTAACAATTACTGCATTTAATTTTATGCTTAATGTATGCCACATAAGACTCTAAATGGAATGCTCCTGTGTTTTAGAAATTCCATTTTGAGCTTTATAAGGGTGGATATGTAACTTTGGACAATCTGACGTGGGGTGAATGACCTGTCGAAATACAACTTAGCACCATTTTTATTTTTTGGATTGGTTTAACTTTTTTCTGACATTGTATGGAAAACGTACGACTATCTCAGCGGACTTCCATAGTATGATGAATTTTTTTTTATCTAATTCCTAAAATAATAGCGGATCTAAGTTTTATTTCAACAGGTCATTCACCCCACGTCAGATAGTTCAAAGTTACATATCCACCCTGTATATTTGGCATTGAGAATAAAATTCAATAGCAAAATTTTTACACGCGTCGAAAAAAACGTCCGTGTGAATGGGGCCTAGCGGTTTAGTTTAACGTTTTGGTTTAGCGATCGCGGGTTTAACAGCGGGTAGGTTAACGAATGGTTCAGAATGAATATATTTAATTAATTAATTAATAATGCAAAGGTTGTGAGAGAGGCCTAAACTAGTAAAATGTTATGTTCCCTAAACATTATGATATAGTATAAAATGATGCTTGAATTTCATACTGGTAAAAATAATTTTGTTTAAAATTCCAAATTTTTTTTTGTAAAAAAATTAAGAAACAGAAAGTCCCAGTATCAAATTCAAATAGTTTAATCCAAAACTGGAATTTCACTTGGCATATTTGATCCAACATTGGCAAACTTTCAACAAAGAAATCCAATCACAAACATTTGCCCAGTATGTCATTCGAAACACCAATATGAAACTGATTGTGTTCTCAATATTTTTATAACAGTGCAATTATATTTTTTGTATACAATTGTTAGTGTTTATCCACTTTTTTACAGCGCCATCTAGTTTTTTTGTTTAAAACTTATTGTTGACTAGCTTTATCGCCTGTTTATAAGTTAAGCTGTCTCTTTTCCACGTTCCAAATAAATGCTTGCTGTCTCATTTCATACCCATTAAATCTTTACAGCATGTTTGAGAATCTGGTTTATTAATACAGGGTGTCCCAAAATGATTCTTATTTAAATTCTGGATATAAAAAGTTAATTTAGTACAAGAAAACTTGTAAGAAAAGGACAGAGAGAGATATAGAATAAACAGCGTTGTGCGAAAGAGACAGAACTATTTATCGAATTATTGTTTCCTATCGCCACCTTTGTATTACGTCATTCACCCCACCTAATAGAAGAAGTCACTTTTAAAAATGTCTATTTTTTTATATTTATTCACAAAATGCTACTTATTTCTATTTACTTAAATGTTTTGTTACTAAAAGTGAACATTTTATAAGAAATAATAAATACAAGATATTTCTACGATTTGGATGTTGTTATGCAAGATGACCATTCAATTTTATAAATGGACTTTATGACGAATTTTGTAGTTCAGCAATTATAAATTTTTGTTATACAGGGTGATTTGTTAGAGAGGGTACATATTGCAGGAGGGTGATGAGTACTCTGTTCTAATACGGAATATTACAAAAAATAGGTCAAATTACAAAATTTTTTTTTTTTTTTTTTAATCTAAATTCGACAAAACTACCTCATACATAAACAATTTCGGCTTAAAGAGTGTTGACTAACGACCTCTAGTGATCTCGCGCACCCCACACCTCCGCTACACCCATCAGCTGTCGAAAAACCAACATTTTGCAAGAATTGTAGATATTTTTAAGTTGCGATTACTAAGGCATTAAGCCATATTCTTTGGTAATAATATTTTTACTGGTCGTATATAACCATCAGCTACCATGACCTTCAATATGTACCCTCACTAGGAAATAGTTGATTTTTTTCTAAAATTTTGACACTATAAACACGTTAAACAGTTTTAAATTGGAATTAAAATCTTGGTTCTTCAATGTACAACAACATCCAATAAAAGCAATGTTGTGTTCAGTATACATTAGTAAAATATTTTACCATAAAAGAGTTACTATTTTTATTATTTACTATGTTACATATTATTATAATGTTTTACAATAACAACATAGGTTACATAGTATAGAGGAATCGTGTTCCATATATTTGTTGTATGTTGCAAAATGTATATTGTGTTCATGATATAAATAAGTTTTCAGCGACTGTTAGATTGCCTCTTTGATTGTTAAACTGAAATGAACAAGATAAATTAACTGTCGTTCACAATACAGATGCTTAAAATTAAAAAAAACTTATTCAGACACTCGCGGTTTTCTATAATACTTTCATGCATTTTCAACGGGTTCTTACCACGATATTTAATTAATTGAGTTGTCTCGATATTTCAACGTTGTTGCAAACGTCATGATCACGAGAAGACTGGATACTGCGGGTCGATTTAAGAGCAAACAAATCTGTCTACCCTCGCACTCGTTCACTTTTGGGTGGTACCACTGGAACTCTTAAATTTGTTTGCTCTTGACGTTGCAACATCGTTGAAATGTCGAGACAACTCAATTAATTAAATATCATGGTAAGAACCCGTTGATAATGCATGAAGGTATTAAAAAAAACTTATCTAATAAATTAAAAAAATGTTTGTCAGCACCATATCGTCTGCCTACGTGGCAATAAAAAAAAATATATTGGACCAGTAACTTCCTTTAGCATCAAGAATCTTTATCTATTATAGAGGTTTTGGAAAGACGTTTTACCAAAATTTGTGCAATTAAGGTCAAAACATGAATTACTTTACTACTAAACACTGCATCTTTAACAATTTGATACTGATAAAATTAAAATGGAATTCAATTAAGATACAAATAAAAAAGTTATCCAAATAAAAAAAAACTTGAGAGGTGTCATAGGACACCCGAATAGAACGAAGTTCCTTTCGATTAAAAGATATCTTATATTTTTTTTCCTAACGTAACGCACGACAAGGAACGTGTTTTAAAATATTTTGATCACAGCGCCATCTAGCGATAATCATCTAAAACAAAGTGTCGTGACAACTTTTCGTAAGAATTTTTTCTGTCTAGCCCCCTTTCACAACGCGCGATAAGGAACTTCGTTCCAATTATGTAGTTCTTGTAAAATACTGAAGGCATCATTACTATCATATAACAAAGAAGATTTTCTTAGAGGCAATCAATGAGTCAAAAATATACCATATTTGGATATAAGAATGATTATGTAACATTTAAATAAATAAAAAGAAATGATCGTCTTATATCTAAATATATAAACACTACACCACTATTTATTGTAATTTATAACGTTATATTATATAATTGTTTATATAACAGACTACACAATGGTAGCGCCACCTCGCATTAATTACTAAAATAAGATTCAGCAACATTCGTTATTTGTTAACGAATCTAATATTATTAATATAGGTAACATAGAAAAATATACACTGAAAAAATATTTAACAATGTTATTTTTATATTTTGTACTAATGTCACACCCTGTATATGACCTCGCAACGCCTGATATCTATACTTTATGTTATAAAGCTGAAGAGTTTGTTTGAACGCGCTAATCTCAGGAACTACTGGTCCGATTTCAAAAATTATTTCATTGCTGGAGAGGTGAAAAATTGAAAACCTATTTATGCGTACGCTGCAAAAACTGTTGACAATAGAACAAAATGATGTACTACGGGTTTTTAGGTCTCCGTAAGATCAACAAAAAAGTCCGCGAGAGCATATATCTAACTATAATAGTTTAGTCACAATAACCGTTTTTATGATTATGAAATATAGTATTTCTTCCCAAGATTGAATTTAACGTTAAATGAGTATCGTTGTATTAACACTTATCCAAATTAAGTATTATGTTATCAAGAGTATTAATGTAGAAGTAAATTACTTTTTGTTTTATTCCAATCGGACTTTTTGTTTAGAAGTTATCACGAGTATAAAACGCAATGAATATCTGGGTGCACTTCGGGCCGCGCAAATAATAACGCAACGGCATTGCGAGTACTGTTTGAACCCCTTTGTAACGCAGACAAAATTGCGCAAAAACATTGTTGAATCTTGTTTTATACAATTTTACGTACATTTTTATATACAGCGCGTTCTGAGAAGTGCAAAAAATCCGCTCCTAATACTTTTGTATGTGATGTATATCACCCTGTATATACAAATAATCGTAAGGAAAATGTTAAGTTTGAAATTAGTGATTAGCATGTAAGAGGAAAAGTGAGAAGATATGAATTTTAGAGATTTTTGCAACCATGTCTGATTTTAAACATTCGACTTTTCAGTAGGGTGATACAACCAAATATAACCTTTAATGCTGACGAAATAAAGATGAGTTTTGTAAAGTTGTAATTCAAATTGCATTTTAGATAATATTGGTTTTGTATCGAACTAAATTAGACCATAATTCAAGAACTATAAAGTTCATATTTTCTCAACGGACGGTTTCAAAATGGATAGCTAAATGGTATTACGGAGGGATTGATGTTGACGTAACTTCTACCAAAATACGCTTTTCTAACGTTAAATTTACGAACACAGCCACACGATACTGCCAATATGCTGACATATCACTAACCGTAGTTTAATACTCAAAGAATACCTCAATTTTTATTTAATGTGTTCTATAATAATATTTACTACTTTATTAGTTTATTCTAAAATAAATATAGGAACTGTCAATGCAGTTTGAAACTGTTAGATCAAAATTAAATATCCAAGTGCTGCATTAGTAAAGAATGATTTTTAACCCTTTAACGACCAAGGGAAATATTTTTCCCTTCTACAAAAATCGTTATTATTATTGAATCGATATTTTTTTAATGAATGTCAAACGTTACGTTTACGTACGTTGTATTAAAATGTTTCATATGAAATTTATAGGAAATTTGTACACCCTACTATGTTTTTCTAGTGATATCTCTTACTTTACAGAATAACTTAAATATTGTGTAGTATTCGCATATTTAGTCTCAGCCATCTTATTGTCCTGAAAGGGTTAAATAAATCCCTCTTTAAATGAGGTTTAAGAAGAATCCTGTATCCTCAATTGCCCTGGCATTGCAGAGGTCCATAAGCGTCGATAACAACTTCATAACACTGCCAAATAAACTTAGTTTAACTGTAAGTCGCAATGATGTACTTTTATATTATTATCTACAGATTTAATAAAACGCAATATTTTAATTTAAAAACTTGAATGGCGTATTTTGGGGGGAGTCGTCACGGCTTCATTTGCATTGGTGTGAAATTGTATAATAGCGACATCGAAAGCTAGTGTGAATGCGGCCTTATTTTATCATATTTATATTTAAAATATATTATACAAAATAATGTAATTCGTATTATGCAAGGAATGCTATAAATCAGCGTTGAAAAAAGATAAAAAATATTGGATAAAATTCCTTCAATTTAATCTCCATACTATATTGTAAACTCATGTTGTGCTAAATTTAATATTTGGTCATTAAATATTTGAAAAAAATATTATTAAATATGATTTCAGTACAACATTAAATTTATATTACAAAAAATAGGGTTGTCACCTACGCTAGTCTTGTATTCAGTTTGAACAGTGAAAAATTATGTTCCTCTTATAATAAACAGCGATCATGTTATTTAAGCTATAGACGGTTGTAGTGATGATCACCATTTATTTAGCGTATGTAACCAGTTGAAACCAATACAGTCACTTCTGAATAAAACAAAGGGTATGAAATTGTTTTTCAATATTTAAAAAAATCAGCGCAATAATTATTTGACAATCAAAATTTAATACTGATGCAATTAAACGGACATTTTCTCATACAAAATTTAATTTTAATGGATTACACGTTTGTAGTATGACCATTATGTTACATCTTGTATTTGGAGGGTAGTCGACTCTCGGTGGCATTGATGTTAGTAAATATTGGCAATGTCTGCACGCTACGATGCAGTGACTTGGTAATACTGAATATTAACTGGCTGGCTTCAATGTAAAGATTATTTGAAGTTCTACCTGGATTCATTTCTAATATTTGTAGTTTGAGTTTTAGTGGTTTGGAAGACAGACAAACCTAGTTTACCTTCAGTACATTAAGATTGTGTTGTCGGACTTAGATAAAAAGTTTATTTTATATCTTTTTCTGCAGTCAGTCTGCCAGCCAGTTCTCTCGACAACGTTGAGTTGTTAAATAGTGAAGGGAACTTTGTGTTTAGAAAACAAAAACGATAAAAAAAAACTATATTTTTTTACAAATGGTGCTACTGTTTTGTGTTTAGTCGACGATAGCTTGAACGCTGTTACTGCCATTGTACATACGAGTCTTTAATATTATTCATAAAGTTAATCCGGGGCCCGTTTGGGCGTCGCGATGTTCAAGTGCCCTGAATCGATTAAAGTACAAATAGTAGTCCAAACGGGTCCTGAGCGATCGCGGACACAATAAGCGTTCTTCAAATATGTTGCCAGTAACACACGGCGGTCGAAAATAATGCGGGTCCTTTAAATAAATTAGATCTACGTGTTTTACTGGCACTGCGGCTCGTGTCGTAAACCGCGCCTAGTTTAAAATAGACGCGACTCGTTCTAAACGGTCGTGTTCATATCACACCTGTAGTATAATTAATATTTATATTGAGACATCACTTGCAACGCGTATCTTCGGCCGCGCAAGGGCCCTACCACGATAATAAAGTATTTAATTAGCAACGTCTTGTGGTGGTCCCTTGAGCTCGGAGCGCGTTTAGATGTAGTTCTAGCTTTTGTAATTGGCGAGACGGCGGGCAACCCACGTTGTGACGTCACGCCGTGTTACGTTCATTGTCTAAATAAAATGTTTTCATATGTTAAGTCTTGTTTATTTTATATTGTAAATATTAATAAAAAAGAATAAAAGCTTTGGATTTGCGCATTATTTTTATTTTATCGCATCTTGAGTTTATGAACCTGAATATCCTACGCCAAATGCGCTGTATCACTTTGGAGCGGCAGTGCCCGCGGAGCTTTTCTTACATACCTAAAAGTTTTTTTATAAATATTAACCTAATCCAAATTAGCGCTGAAGTTCCTTAAATTATAAAGGTGAAACAGAACTAGCTAATAAAACTACAGATTTTTTAAATATATTTTTTAATTCATATTATAGTAACAAACTTAAAAATACAAATTCATGCAAACACATTCATAGTAACCACGTACACACCTTGTACACATTATCCTAATTAAACAAATGAAAAAAAAACAGTCGACAATTTGCGGGTACCTCAAAAAAACAATATCGGGTCTTCTTCAAAATGATATTCAACATAATTTTACAACAGCTTGTGACTCTAGCAATGGGATAGCCAGATAAACAGTTTCAAAACTATTAAGATTTGTAATTAATGTAATTTGATAAAATCTTCAACTATTATTGGCACAATAACATTAATCAAACTAGAAAATGCTAAGAAATTGAGCAACTGTTAACCTCACAAAAAACTGGGGTTAACCATAATTATTTTACTATTGAAAATATGATGCGTAAAGTACAGCTATAAAAGTTACTCTATGATACCATAGCTTTAATGCTGCAAAAATATAAACAAAAAATGGCACTGTAAATGTGATCAGCATGTTAGTTGGCAAGAGTAACACACACATGCAACAATCATAACAATATTTTATTTATATCTTTGTTGTGTATATGCCCTTTGGGATTGGTTGTCCAATGTCACGATTTTTAAATGGTCACATGTAAATGCGTAAAACCTTGCCAACCTATATGCTGATACGTGTAACTATTACTAATATCTGAATCTTGAAATTTATAAGGAGTGAAGATTATTTGTTTAATTACATAATTAAACAAAAATAATTAATTAAATGCTAGATTGAATCCCACCAGCGTGGTATTTAGTATTAAAAATTTATTGGTATTTTTAAAGCTTTGTTTTATTCTAGAATGTAAATCTATAATACTGTAGTGTTCACCTATTTTTATATCCATGAGCGACGGTAATCACTTGCCATCAGGTGGATCGTAAGCTCGTCTAGTTGTTGCAATTAAAGAGAAGAATAATTACTATGCAATAGTTTAAAATTTTTGTTTTTTTCTTTAGTTTAATTATAAAGTTGTTTATATATTTTTCTTATTCAAACAAATAAGTCTTCACTCCTCATTGCAAAGAAAAATGGTGAACTTATTATTACAATGTAAAACAATATCAATTTCTTTAACGTACCATATACGAAAATTTTAATCACAACAAACAAATGCAATTCCTAACAATGATTATTCTATAATACTTTATTAATTTGAAAAAAAAACTTGAGAGGTGTCAAGGGACACCCGGATGGAACGAAGTTCCTTTCGATTAATTAGTGAGGGAATTGTAATAAAATTTTATTTTTTTAAGATAATAATTAGTTAGTTTATAACGTCTGTCTCTCTCTCTCTTTCTATAAGAGACTCTTCCTATAACTAATTATTATTATAATTTAAATAAAATATTTTGATCACAGCGACATCTAGCATTAATCATATAAACAAAATAAGGAATTGTTTTAAAAGATTTTAATCACTGCGCCATCTAGCAATAATCATCTAAAACAAAAAAAGTGTTGTGACAACTTTTTCATAAGAATTTCCGTCTAGCCCCCTTTCGATAACGCGCGATAAGGAACTTCGTTCCAATAGTAAAAACACAAAATAAGAATTACTATTGTTTTGAAAATTAAACAGAAAATATTTTAAATGCAAATCAGAATGAACATTTTAAATTAGAAAATTTGCCAGATTATGAAACCGTAATAATTTAACTCAGTGAGAACATCTCTTTTAATATAAAAATACCACAACTTTGTAAATTAAACACTAAATACTTCAACAATTATGAAGGTGACTTGCCGTTAGCGGTGGGTGAAGCTTTAACCTTCTTCAAAACTCTCTTCTTAAGTACCTTTTTAGTAGTGACCTGTTCCTTAACAATAAGTTTTCGTCGTCGTTTGACCTTTTTCTCTTCGATAACGAACGAATCATCGAATATATCTCCACTAGAATTAACTGCACTTTTTTCACCAATCACTTCACTAATAGGACTATCGAACGACACTTGTCTACCTTTAGCTTTTTCTACCGAAGTCTGTGTGGCGATATTAACATGGTTTTTCTTTGCCGGTGGTGTTGCTTTTGGTGTTAACTTCATTTTCTTTACTTTGACAACGACAGCTGATTCTGAAGACTTTCTTTTAACCTTTCTGGTTTTAACTTCTGGACTATCTGTGACTGTTTCTGAAGCTTGAGCCGACCTGCCTCGTCGTTTACTAGCTTTGTTTTCTTTGAGGCTGTCGTCACTGTCCTGTGTTTTGGAAGGTTTAGCTGTGAACTCCAGTTTGCTAGTTTTCGTTTTACCCTGCTTTTTGAGATAAGCTTCTAGTATTGATCGGCACTTTGCATAGTCTGGCGTTTGTTTTGGTTCTAATGTGTTGACGTATTCGAAAAATTTTATTATGGCATCTGAAAAATGAGAGGAGTAATAATTATTGTCTGGGCAGTAGGTTTTCTTTTCTTAAACATGGATATACATAAAAAACTTAGTAAAGTACAAAATTATATGTTAGCTTAGGGACTCTTTTATTCAACAAAATGCATTTATAGACTGTTAAAGGTTGATATCACCCAAAATTTTATCTGGATTTTGAAACTGGTGCACAGGGCTATGAGCAATGATAACTGCTAATGATCAGGTGGCTCGTTAGATTGTCTGCCTACATGGCAGTTAAAAAAAATAGTAACTGGATTGTAGAATAATATGAATACATACCAGGAACATTTTTATATTGCTTAGTAATATTGGCTTTTACATTTTTCATGAATGTTTCCTTCATAGTTTGTACTGTGCGCGGTTCCTTCAATGATTTCTCCCAGGGAAGCTCTCCCGTTATCCACTGTAGCATGTTATAGCCCAGGATTTCTAGATCACCGCGCATTGTTGGTACTGAAAGTATTTTAAAAACCATTAATATAGCTGGTTTTCTGAAATTAAAAATAATTATTCTATTCTGGTTCAAAATTATAGTCAATGTATGTAAAATTATTTCAGCAAGATTGATTGTATTATTATGTTTTGTTTGTATTATGGTTTGCAATAAAATAAAACTCAAACTGATTCTTTATTTTCTGAATGGTAGATTTTTTTGCGAAATTTTGCTTTTGCAAGGCCAAGCTATTTACAACATAATACATCTTAAAATGTAAAATCCAGAAATGGCGATGGGCGGGTCATATCTTGAGAGAGGATAAAGAAAAGTGGACCAAAACAGTTACAGAGTGGTACCCAAGAGACGGAAAAAGGAGCAAAGGACGGCAAACTAAACGCTGGGAGGATGACTTTCGGAAGATAGCAGGACCAAATTGGATTCGGGCGGCAAAAGATCGGAGAGCGTGGAAGAATTTAGAGGAGGCCTTTGTCGAAAGACAAACTGTTACACACCCTTAACTTTAGATGACAAATGTCAACATATTTTATAGTTTTAAAATGTAATTGTAACAGTAATTAAGGGAAAATTTTATTTTTTTATTTTACTTCTTAAAGTATTATAACTTCAACATACCACCCAAATGTGCATCCCGACTGGTATACTCAATGGTGCCGTTGTGAGCA
Source organism: Trilocha varians (assembly GCA_030269945.2). Taxonomy (NCBI): domain Eukaryota; kingdom Metazoa; phylum Arthropoda; class Insecta; order Lepidoptera; family Bombycidae; genus Trilocha; species Trilocha varians. The sequence continues at coordinate 10,687,567 of AP028257.1, forward strand.
GACTTCGGGTCAGGTTTGAATTCCTTGTCGTTGAGGCGCGAGGCGAGCCCGAAGTCCAGCAAGTAGGCCTGGTTTTCTGTGCCTTTCTTCAGGCCCAGGAGGATGTTGGCGCCCTTGATATCAGCGTGCACGTAGCCGCGACTGTGTATGTACTCTAAGATATCTAGCTGGGGGAATTATTGTTGATTCAATTGTAAATTGCGGTTGTGATGGCTGAGTAGTTGAAGTGCTGTTGCTGGGAGATTGTGGTTTCAAAATCAGCTTGCTTGTACCTCTGGATTACTTTGTGAAAAAGATTTATGTGCAATTTTTCAAATATTTCTTGGCTAAAAAGGAAAAGGTGGAGGAGAAAACATTGAGAGGAAACTTGCATATCACTCACATATGTAAGTTGGCTAGTAGGCTTAGCTCAGCAGCATACGCGCTTAAAAAAATAAGATTATATACAAATGAAAATACTGCTCGTTTAGTTTATTTTAGTTATTTTCATAGTGTAATGTCCTATGGTATTTTATTATGGGGTAATGCTGCCGACGTTCAAATGATTTTTGTTTTACAGAAAAAAGCCATTCGAGCAATCTATAATATGCACCCAAGAGAATCCTTGAGGGACAAGTTTAAAGAAATAAATATTTTAACGTTTGCATCCCAATACATTTTAGAGAATGTAATGTTTGTAAGCACATTCGCGCGCGGGCGCCTCGTATGGTTTGACGCGTACACGGCTACATAGCAAACCGGTTCTGATTGCGCTCGCTTCAACTATCCTTTTGTGTTTATTGAACACGATGCTATTTACTAATGAATAGCGACGTAACTAATCATTGTGTTGTAAGAAATGGAAGTAATATTATGAACGGTACGACAAGTGAAAATAGCGAGATGACAAGTAGAATGGAGAACATTAATCAAGGAATTCAGACAGAAGAGAACAGACAAAGTACAATGTTGGTGCAATCTGAAGAAGTATCAAAAAACAAGCGAAGCAGGGATTTGGATCAAGATGAAATTTGGAAAACAGTTACTAGAAAAGGAAAAAGATATGCAAGAGGAAGCCAAATAAATGACTTGTTGAGGATTCCGGATGATAAAATCGAAGTATGTGTAACATCTCCAGACATCTTACTACCAAAACAATTTAAATTAGCCAAAATACTCAAAACTGAAAACATTTGCGATATCACACGAATTAAATATGTTCACCCTCGCAAAGTTCTCATATTGTTCAGCAATGATGACAGTTGCGAACGCTTGATAAACTCACAATACTTTAAGAAAGAAGGTTTTATATGTCAAAGAACACTAGAAACTACTAAATCTTATGGAGTCGTAAAGAATATTGACATAGATTTATCGGAAGGAGAAATCTTGGAGGGCTTATCTAGCGAAACTCAAATTTTAAGCGTGAAACGACTCAATCGAAGAAGCAGTCTTGACGGTCGATGGACGCCATCCGAAGCAGTACGTGTATGTTTTGCAGGTTCATCCCTCCCAGCATACATTTACATTTTTGATTCGAGGGTGGAGATCACATCCTTTAAATACCCTGTAACTCAGTGTTCACGTTGTTGGAGATTCGGACATACTGTTAAGCTGTGTCCCTCCAACAAGGTTATATGTCCAAAATGTACCGGAAATCATGATAACTGCTGCACCAAAAGCTTTAAGTGTAATAACTGCAATGGCCGACACATGTCTTTCTATAAAGATTGTCCGGTATATTTGAAAGAGAAGAAAATCAGAGATCTCATGTCGGAATTTAACTGTTCTTACAAGAGAGCATTGACATTGTATGTACCTCCTTCCGACGATACGCCGTCTGATATGTCACTTGAAGATGTACCACAGAATTTATATAACACGGACATAGATGACTCATCAGAAATAGAAATTACCCTTAAAGATGCTTGCCATACTGAAGGGAATTCAACGGTAATAAAGTCAATGGATACGGTCACACGTAAAAAGAAGAAAGGTAAGAAGAAGAAGTCTGGAGCCAAAAAACTATCTCAACAGCAGGAAAATATTTCAAGGGAAGTCAATATGGAAGTTGAAAATGAGAGTGATGTTACTCATGAATCAGAAGAAGACAATCAGAGGAAAAATAAAAAACCTAGAAAGAAAACAAACAATATAGAAATTATTGAACAAATAAAAGAAATAGTACTAGATAAACAAACTTCTTGGGATGTGAAAATGAAAAGAGGAACGGATTTAATCTTTGAATGGTTATTATCACTTATCAAGCATTATATTTTAAACTTTCCTTTTACCGATTATTTTAACCAATGGATACACGCCGAACGAAACAGTCAATAATAAATATTTTACAATGGAATGCCCAAAGCTTACGACCTAAGTCTACAGAATTTGAAACCCTACTGAATCAAGAGAAAGTTCACATAGCCCTTGTCAATGAAACATGGCTGGTCCCTGATAGTCATTTTCGAATAAGCAACTACAACGTCTTTAGAAGCGACCGCGACGACGGTTATGGCGGAGTTGCAGTATTGACACATTGGTCACTGAAGGCAAGATGCTGTAACATTACTATTAGGAATATTGGTATTCAAATCCTACATGTTAAAATTACAAATTGCCAACATCTCGAAAACATCATCACTATTTACTGCCCATCCTCTGTACAAACTAGCATAACGGATTGGGAAGAAATTTTCAGTCAATTTCGTGAAAAATCACTCATAGCTGGAGACTTCAACGGGCACCATTTGGACTGGTCGACTAAGACAGATACACGAGGCTCTCAACTATATGATCTTAGATAGTAATTTCATTTCACTTAATGACGGAACACCTACGCGAGTCAAACTAGTAAACGGCGTGGTCCAAAAAACATCTCCCGATCTAACGTTGGTTTCTACTGACTTAGCTATGAAGTTCACATGGAAAGTTATGAATGAAAACTTGGGCAGTGACCATCTTATTATGAAAATCAGTACAGAATTAAATCAGTCAAGAAATTTTAGAACTAAGAGAAATTTTAAAAAGGCGGACTGGCTTGGATACAGAAAAAAAATTGAAGAGTATCTCAAAGAATTTCATCTTCTTTCGGACAACCAATTGGCGTACGATAGCTTCATTCACATTTTAAATGCAGCTGCTGATGAGACTATCCCTATGATCAAAACATGCAACGACCCCATCCGACAGTCACAGTTTAAACCAAAACCTTACTGGGGCCCTGATATAGCATGTGCGGTAGCAGAAAGACGCCTGGCCCTAGCTCAATTCAGAAAGAATCCCACTCCACAAAATCTGAGTTTACTGCAGGCCAAGATCACCACTGCACAAAGACTTATACGAAATAGTAAACTTACATCCTTCAGAAACTTTTGTGATAGTATAGACAACAAAATGTCTACAACGGAAATGTACAATCGTATGAAATGGCTAAAATGCAGTAGATTTATGAGAAAAACAATAGACTACGCGACAGCAGCGACTTTGGCGTGTGGACTAGCACCTGATTACGTCTCTCCACCTACACCGACTTTCGTGTCCACAAATACACAGCTGTGCGATCCGATATCCGTCCAAGAACTAAAGAACTGTATTAAACAGAGTGACACCGCCCCTGGCGTGGACAACATTTCTTACTCGATGATTAAATATCTTCCTGATTCCGGCAAAGAAGTGCTTGTCTCTCTATATAGTCGTTTTCTGATTTCGGGATTTGTACCAGAGCAGTGGAGGGAAATAAATATAGTGCCGATCCCAAAAAACACTGTAAACATTGCGTCCAGTTCTAGTGTCAGACCGATTGCATTACTTTCAGTCCCATGCAAAATTCTGCACACGATTATTAACCGGAGATTAGAGTGGTACTTTGAGAAGAATAGCCTGTTCTCTTCGGAAACAACTGGTTTCAGGAGAGGAAAGTCCTGCCATGACAATCTATCCAGGTTAGTCACACGGATACAAGTTGGATTTTCTAACGGAGTCAATACTCTTGGGTGCTTCGTGGACATCGATAACGCTTACAACAATGTAAATATATCCGTTTTATTGAAGTTGTTGGACGAATTTGGGGTTGGTTTACACATTTGTAGATACCTTTGGAAATTTCTTCATGAAAGACATCTATCGATAGAGATTGACGACTCGAATACAATTCACCGTACCACAGGGATGGGGATTGCTCAGGGAGATCCGTTATCGCCAATATTATTTAACATTGCCACTTCAAAGATCTGTCTCGGTATCACTGGGGTGTGTGTGTCGCAATATGCGGATGATTTTGTTTTGTACGTCAGCAGACCTAATATCTTAGATGCGATTCATGACATTCAACGGGCCTTAGATGTATTTCAGACAATAATCGAAGAAATAGGTTTAAAAATATCTGTTAGCAAAACCAAAATCTGTCTATTTAGTAGAGGTAAGAACAGAGCCAATTTTACTTTAGATATCGATGGCTATAGCGTCCAACGAGTTGATGAAGTCAAGTACTTGGGCATGTGGTTAGACAGATCTTTGAAATGGAATAAACATATTGTCGAAACACAGCTAAGGGTAAACAAATTTTTGAACATTTTGAAAATTCTAGCGGGCTCATCTTGGGGCATGCATCCTATACACTTACGACGACTATATATTTCAGTAATTCGTAGCAGACTGGATTACTGTTGTTTTCTCTATAACAACTGTAGCAAAAATCAATCAGTCAAACTGGATAGATTGCAAAACTCATGTCTTAGGATAATAGGAGGTTATATCAGAACTACGCCGATACATGTTATGGAAACGGAGCTGTGCATACAACCACTTCACATTCGAAGGCGCTATTTGGCTGGCAAGTACTGGTTGAAAGCCAAAGTCGAAGAAAACAGCACCTCTATTAACGTCCTCAATGATTTGACTGCTTTAAGTGGAAACTTATACTGGAGAAATAAAAGAATCCCACTACTTGTAGAAATTCATAAGATGCTGAAGGATTTGCCTATTCGCTCCGAAGCCGTGCCGGGAGTATTTGCACTTGATACTTGGATAAGCAACATCAATATATGCCAAATAATAGTCACTAGTGTCGAAGGAGTGACAGTCGCTAAAAAATATATCGACGCAGCGGAGCTGAGATCAAAGTGTTGCCAATATTTTGACGGCAAGTACAGTTTGTTTTACCGTTTATATACAGATGGCTCTAAGTTCAGCTGTGATGGATCTGGAGCAGCAATATTTGATCCCCAAGTAAATTGCGTGATCAAGTTCCAGATAAATCAATCTAGTATCTCCGTGATGTACTGTGAGCTGATAGCGATATCGGAAGCACTTAGTTACGCATTGTCGTTGCAGGCTGACCACATAGTCATCCTATCAGACTCTAAGAGTGCGTTACACCATTTAGCTCGGCTACCCTCGAGATGTCGAGGCTCCCCGATAGCATTTGAGATAGCAAACACTTTAAACGAGCTTCGTAAGAACGGCAAAATGGTTTTCATTCAATGGTTGCCATCACACATAGGTATAAGAGGCAATGAGATTGCAGATCGAGCGGCTAAGATGGCTACTACAGAGGGAATCCCTTATGCATATACCCCAATACATACTGACCACCTACGTTCATTAAGAAATATTTGCAAAGACATGTGGCACGAGTACTTTGACGAAAGATCGCTGTCTAAGGGCATATGGTACCGAACGATGCAGACTTCACCCCCTCCATGTCCATGGTTCCAGAGCGTCGTCATCCCTAGGGCACAAATTGTGGCATTGTTAAGACTGCGGGCCGGACATATTCCTTCCAACAAGTTCACACACATGATGGGAAAAACCAACTCACCTAGATGTTCGTATTGTGACCACAGCATAGAAGACTTACTACATGTCTTAGGTGAATGTATCAGGACTGAACTAAAACGAATACAGCTTGGGGTGAGATCCCAATACAATATAGGCCAGATCAACACCGCTTTAGCTGAACCCCAGGAAGAGGCTGCAAAAACTTTAGCAGCGATTTACTTGTCGTGGTCTAAAGATAGAACCTAAATCATAAATAGTAAGTAAGGAGTAATAGTCATATGTGGAGGATTTTTTATTTTATGTTTAGCTGTATTATTTTACTAATAGTTTTAAATAATGTAGTGTAAGTTAATTAATTAGTTTAAGGAAAAATTGTAATTGACATTATGGGGCGACATAGTCAGAAATTGACAAAGCCCCCAAATAAAGATTTAAAAAAAAAAAAAAATGTTTGTAAGGAAAAATATTGATGATTTCCCCAAAGTTTCAGACTTGCACAACTTTAATACCCGGAACAAACACAAGCTTGCTTTACCAGCAACTCGGTTACGCAAAATCAATAAATCATTTGTGACTTTGTTGATATGCCTTTACAACAAGATTCCACTTAACGTTCAAAGTCTTAATACGCATACATTTAAAAAAGTTGTGAAAAATCGTTTGTGCAGTAAAGCTTATTATACAATTAGTGATTTTCTAGAGGACTGCACTAAGTGGGAATGAAGCTTTCGTTTTTAGGTCAAATATGTAACAAAAAATTGTAATATTGAGTTGAAAAGATTAAAAAAAAACAGAAAAATAATACAAAAAAAGACATGCCCGCTGAGTTTCTTGCCAGTTCTTCTCAGGACAGTGGCTTTTTCTATTTCCGAACTGGTGGTAGCCTTTTGACATCAACAAGCATGAAAATTTCATTAACGTTGAGAATAAATAATTTCATTTCATTTCATCAAAAAAAAAAAATTCTAAAAATCTTTCAAACCCTATGGCAAATATTCTTCAGTAGTAATAATTAAATTTCAAGAAACTTATAATGATATCAAAAAATACAGCTCTATCAATATTTCGTGAAATTGAATCCTTATGGTCCATGCTTTTTATATCTTAAGGATTAAATTAATCTAAATGCTGTTAAAAACTAGGGCTGTACAATTTGGCCGGCCAAGCCGGCTAAAAAAGTTAGCCGAATTAGCTGATTAGCTAGCTAATCGGCTTAGCTGGTTTAACCGGGTAAATGAATTAGCCGACGGCTAAATAGCGAATTTTTTTTCACCCCATCATGTTCAGACTCTAATGAAACGTCTTGATGAGTTTTTTGCGTAGAGGATGAATTTAAAGGTCTGATGATGGAGCTGGAAGGTGGCTACAGGAACTCAGTCAATATGCAAAATAACCTCATCGTGTTTGGGCTCTAATGAAGCGTCCTGATGAGTACTTTGCGTAGAGGATGAATGTGAAGGTCTGATGATGGAGCTGGAAGGTGGCTACAGGAACTCAGTCAATATGCAAGATAACCTCATCGTGTTTGGGCTCTAATGAAGCGTCCTGATGAGTTCTTTGCGTAGAGGATGAATTTAAAGGTCTGATGATGGAGCTGGAAGGTGGCCACAGGAACTCCGTCAATAAGCAAGATAACCTCATCGTGTTTGGGCTCTAATGAAGCGTCCTGATGAGTTCTTTGCGTAGAAGATGAATGTGAAATATTTTTAGTTTTAAACATGCCCAAACACGATGAGGTTATCTGAGGAGTTCCTGTAGCCTCCTTCCAGCTCCATCATCAGACCTTCACATTCATCTTCTACGTAAAGTACTCATCAGGACGCTTCATAAGAGCCCAAACACGATGAGGTTATCTTGCTTATTGACGGAGTTCCTGTAGCCACCTTCCAGCTCCATCATCAGACCTTCACATTCATCTTCTACGTAAAGTACTCATCAGGACGCTTCATAAGAGCCCAAACACGATGAGGTTATCTTGCATATTGACTGAGTTCCTGTAGCCACCTTCCAGCTCCATCATCAGACCTTAACATTCATCCTCTACGCAAAGTACTCATCAGGACGCTTCATTAGAGCCCAAACACGATGACATTATTTTGCTCATTGACGGAGTTCCTATGGTCACCTTCCAGCTCCATCATCAGACCTTTAAATTCATCCTCTACGCAAAGAACTCATCAAGACGTTTCATTAGAGTCTGAACATGATGGGGTGAAAAAAAATTCGCTATTTAGCCGTCGGCTAATTCATTTACCCGGTTAAACCAGCTAAGCCGATTAGCTAGCTAATCAGCTAATTCGGCTAACTTTTTTAGCCGGCTTGGCCGGCCAAATTGTACAGCCCTATTAAAAACTTACCATTTGTAATCCAAGTTGGACTACAGTGGCAGGTGGAAAAGACTTCTGATTTTCAAGGAATATGCTCCACAGATCCTTGCCATACCTCTCCAGCACGAGGTACCTGTACTTCTCTCCGTTGTACGTGTGAGATCCGGTGCCAAGATGACTTGGCATGCCAAGACTAGACAGTTTCCGTTCCTTCATGAATTGAGATACTGGAAGTGCAAGAGGTTTTTTTATAATGCATTTAATTTAGTGAAAAGTTACAAAATAGATATAAATAATGTTTCAATGAAAGCCTTATTGTTTAAAGTTATCTCTGCCAGGTAACAGTGGACTTGACAAAGAAGATACTTTTACGTTATGGAACTTTCATCAGCTTTAGTAGATGTTCATTATATTTTAATAATTGTATGGCTCACTTGATGCAGCTACATACAGAGATACACAGATTACAGATAAGGGAAATTGATAGTTTCAACTTCCAGTTTTTTACAGGTTTTGAGAAGGTGCAGGATGGTTACTTATAGCTGCATTTTATCCTATTTGAAATGAAGAAATATGTTTTATTGGTTGCAACAGGCTGCTGTATATGGCTGATTGTTTTATAGAGGTAAACGAGGCTCAGCTATTGGAACAATTTAACTAAGTAAATACAGATTTGTTGTTGAGTTTTTTGCCTTGGGGTTGGTGGTTATAGCATTGCAATGTCACAGTTTGTCACTAAGAAAGCATTAGTTTACTTTCTAATAAATAAATTAATTTATTTTATACTTAGACATTAAGTTACGTTACAGTCTATGACAAAAATGAGGATGTAAATTAAAACTTACTATCAGATGCCTTCGCATTTCTGAGGTAGAAATGATTTTCAACAAATAATGGGCCATTTTCATGAGGTTCCTGAAGTGGAAAATAACAAACTAAATTATGCATATTCAATATAATACATATCATTATAAGCACATTTAAACCATATTAAACTGACCCTAGTTTAATATGATTTTTTAGTGTAAACTACTCTAGAGTATAAAAGTTTTTTGCAGCATTTAGACAATATTGAGGCTAAATTTGTAACAAAAAAATAATTACTAAGTAGATTTTAAATCAGTTTTAATGCACATGACTCTAGGATAAGTTTATTAACTTCGCACACAATAGAAACCAATCAAAAGCAAACAAACACAGCTGAAAAAACATTTTGTTAGGCATTTTATTTTGGCGCGTAAACTTGCTTGTCGTATTTCACGCTGATTCTTTCCTACTGCAGCTATACTATCAAAGTATTACTAACATTACATACTTTTCTGAATATTAACAAAGTTTTTTCCTGTTTTCACTTACGATTTTGATAACATAAGGGTAATTTTGATTCTTCTTGGGGGAACCGTCTTCACATGCCGCGTATATTTCTCCGAAGCCTCCAACGCCGACTGAAGGACCTATCCTCCACCTCTTTTTGTTCTGGGTGTCGTTAATAACCTCTCCAACAGGAATAGGAGCAGGCATTTTGTATCCATTAGCTTTTTTTCGTGGAGCTGCTTTCTTAACACGACCCGCCATTATGAGTCTAGATAGTTGATTGGTACTTATAAGGAGGATTTATACGTTGTTTTAACCTAACAGATGTATAATTATTTCTCAGATTCTCTTATTGTTTTATTAATGGAATCTTAATTAAAACTATTCACTTCAAAAATAAAGGAACACGGGACATCAGCACAGCAAAGCAAAATTTCAGTCCGAAACAGTCCGAAAACATGTCCGAAATTTATTTAAATTTGACGTTGACATTTGACAGTTAAATTTCAAATATTGTATTAGGACCAAAACCTATGGACAACTTGTGTGTGTAAGAATGTCGTGTACATTTTCAGCACTCAAAATGGCTGCCAATTTTAGGATTGTGTATTTATCGTACCATCGATTATTTTGTAAGTCGTCGTGGACCGACAGAGTTTGAGCTCAGTTAAAAGAGTTGGTAGATGCTAACATTCGCATGTTTTACTTAACAGAATATAAATCATGTTCAATCAGATGACGGTCCATTTTTCAAACATAGTGCTATTTCGGCATGTTGAAGTAACAACAGCTTACTTTAGTCCTATCCTGTCGTTACCTAGTCCGGTCCAGGATTATATTTTTTTCAAGAACTCCCTGTTAGGGATAGGGGTTTAGGGCAATAAAAGTGTTAATCACTGTTTCAAAAATATATTCACCAGTTTAAATACCAAGAGAGACGTTAGTAATATTATTATACAAAAATTATGTTAAGTCACTAGCCTTACATTAAGCGCTTACAATTAAAATAATATTTAATGTTTCAACTATGGAGATAAAAAATGTCATGTTTTATAATTATAATTATTTAAATATTTAATTTATAATCATATAAAACTAAACACTGACTTTTGATTTCTCGATATAATTTAAAAACTATAACAATGCTTACATCTAAATTAAATTAAATAGTCTATTATAAATTACTAAAATATTAACGATTACATGAGATACTACAATACAATGAATGAAAATGCAGTTTTATATTATTAATTTTAACAAGCCGAAGTTATTAACAAATTCTTATTATTAGGTGGGTTCTTTCCCATCTTGTCGACCGCTAAATCAGTCTTCGATGGATTTTGAGGGTAGTTTGATGACCTGTAAATAAAAGTATTATCATGAAGCAAACACTAAATCTAATCAAACGATGGATCTATGAGCAAAAAGATTGGATAAAAAAAATTTCGTAAAGGAAAAATACAAAAACTAATTCGTAAACGGAGAAAATCGACCATCATTGAAAGGAAATTATTTTGGCTAATAAAAACGACCACCCAATACTCTTTATTACTCAAAAAGAAGGCTTAGTTATACGTATTATTTATAAATGAAGTCGAAAACTAGGAAAAATATCCCTCTATGATAACATTAATCGAAAGATTTCGCGCCAAAAATAAAAAAAGTGTTCTAAGTTGTATTTCGACAGGTCATTCACCCTTCAGCTGGAATAAAGCTACAGATCCACCCTGTATAACTCCCATACCTCAAAGGAAATCTTCCTCATCATAGGCGGACATATACCAGTCTCTCGCCACATCCTCAAAGATGACTCTCTTGACTCTCTCATCATACTGCGGGTGGAGGATCCGAGGTGACCTGGCTCTGAACTCCACGGGGACATCGTAGCACTTGCAGACACAGCACGTCGGGAACCTGAACCAGTCCGCGAAGATTCCTCTGCACTCATTGCGAGGGTCGTAGGCTAACAGTCGATGGAGACGGTACTGTTGTTCGCATCTGAAATGGTACACTGAAGGTTACATATTGTCCTAATGTGGTGCAGTATCTTGTTAATGGACAAAATATAAAACTAAATTCAGCTTGTACAATTTAACCTGAGTTGTCTTAAAATGGCAATAGCAGTGATCACGTGCCATGCATTGTCCATATCTTCTTAGATCTTTAAGATTAAGTGACAAGAGAGCATCTAGCTTTTTAAAGTAGCCCAAAGCTATTGTTTTATAGAGCAAAAACCCAAAATGTGGGTAATTAAACCCTAGAAATAGGTATTTTCCTCAGCTTACGGCCCTCCTGATGGTAAGTTATTAACGTTGTTCATGAATATCGGGAATGACAGATGTCTACTAGAAATTTAGTATCTTCTTCAACAACGTTAGCTCAGGGTATTTATTTAAACAGATACAATTGTTGTTTATTTACCTGCACCCCTCCCTGCAGTACATCTGCTTCTTCTCATGCAGACAAGTCTCCATGTGTATGTATTGCTCAAACGGATGCATGTTCAGTAAAGCTAGGACCTCTCCTCTTGTGCTATTCGCCCAAAATGGAGCAGTGAGCGTTTCTGTAGATTCACAGGCGTTACTGGAATAATATTATTGTATGGTTGAGTGTTTTTATGTTATTAATGATTTATGCTTCTAATCAAAATATATTTTGATTTTTGGGTCACTAAATTAATAATAGGTATGCGTGATGCAGGGAAAGAGGTCGTTGTGGGTGCATATTTGATTGCTCTTTTAACCCTTGGCTGCATTATTGGTTCCGCTGTTGACTTTTTAGTCGTTATTTTAACAACTGTAACTGCGCCAACATATCCCAAATTTTTGCCAAGTTAAATAGGTTATATTTGTGGTAAACTAAAGCACCTTTTTATTTATATTTTGGCAATAGCTTTTAATAAAAAATCTATTGTTTTAATTAGGTTATTAAAACTGTTAAAAATTTTCATAATATGTGATTCGAGTTATGACGTGTAAATATTTCAATTCCACGTCCTCACTCAGACAATCTAAACTTGTATGTTAATTAATTGTAATAATAAAATTATGATCACATAGTCGAAGAAAGTCATAGTAAAATAGAGGGAAAAAATACTTACGCTCCACCAAGTTTTATGACTGCAGGCCTGGCAGCTTCCTGATGTTGAGGTTTCACACGATCGTCTTTTTTCTCATTGACCTTATTTTCATTCTTCTCCGATTTTGTCTTCTCATGTTCAGAGAAGAGTAAAGTTGGTGGTAAAGTAGAAGTGTCAACTACCATTGGGTTCCATCCGTCTTTTCCAGTTTCTGTTGTTTCGTCCAATAGTTCTGTAGTTATATCCGTGATGTTGATGAAGTCAGATGTGTTGTTAGTTTTAGTGGTATTTTTGTCGTCAATAGCTTCTATGTCTGTAGAAGATTTGGGATAGATACTGTTTGTTTCGATGCTCTGTTTGATAACCGCCTCTAGAGTGATATCTTGGTCTAAATTGTTAATCTCGATGTTGGCTATACTTTCTAGTTTTGTTTTGTACGAAAGGCCTTCGTCATTTAATGCTGTTTTATTGGAATTGTCGTCGTTCTTAGTTTTATTTTCGACGCTTTCTAATGGTTTTACTTTCAGTGTGTCGTTTTCTGTTTTTTTGGTCTTTTCACTGTTTATTGGACGAAAATAAGGTCGATCTTTCATGGCACGACCTTGACTTGTTTTAGTGTACGTCATTTTAGCTTTGATAATGTCTTCAGCGAAGCCGGACTGTTGGAAGAGCGGTTCCTCGTAATCATCATCTATAAAGTTTTCCAGCTCGGATTTTAAAATTGATATGTGACGTTCTTCACCGTACATGCGTTTCATAAGGCCCTGGAATTAGATGGAATAAGTTTAAGTTTCTATTAAGTCTTTAAGCCAACTGCGTGAGAGCTATTAAGTGGTATATTAATCAACAATATGGGGTAACTTGAACCAACGATCACTGTATCTTCTCCGCTACAATTTGAGTTTTCAACATAGCTCCAACAGTTATAACATTAAATAGTAAAAATGTTTAAAGAATAATTAAAGAATAATTATTTCCTACCTGGTTCTCCCTCACAAATCGTCGTATAGCGTTCCACGGATAGCTGTTTCCAGGCGCGGTGCAGTAGTTGTACTTGCTGAGGTCACAGGGTGCGACCTGCTGATTCCTGCCTCTGCTGGAGCGACCTGACCTTGCGCAGGCGGTCGCGTAGTCCGCCCCCAGACTGCCTCTTGTCCATGTCGCCTACTTACCACAAATTGTATCATGTTAGTGACAGAAATTGTAATATGCTTATGGTCCAGCTTATGGTTAGTGGTTTACCTTTGCAATTCAACAATTACAATTCGAGGACTTTAAAGGGCTGTCATTCAATGATTATATACGTTAATTTTATTTAACGTTGTTTAAAGAGTTTCAACAAGAGCGAATAATACCCAAGTATGTACATATAATTTTAATATTGGACTTCAGGTTGTTTGGTCTATCGACTATTCATGGATACGTTAAAATTTAACTTTTTGTATCTTGTTCCACAGTTATCTTGAGCAACAGTAATGATTTACCTTAAGCTTAAGATTTCCCGACACAGTTATTAGATAATTGTGTTTGCATTAATAAAAATCTGTAAACTGATTAACCGAAAAAAAAATCCTCTCTAAAACCTACATCTTTCCTGTCATATCTTAAGTTAAATGTCTAAAATCTATATAATCGATCAAAGTCTAAATGAGATGCGAGAGCAACAATGCCCCAGGCCATGCCTAATTATATTATCCTCGTAGTTTCACTTTCTCATTGACCACTTTCTAGTCTGTTAGCGGATGACACGTGTGGGTGATTTGCGACCACTTTTGGCGAAATCGGATATTGGTTTGGCGATGTGTGGGCGATGCGTAGATGGACAGATGGTGTTCCACTTATTGTTCAATGACTTATCATTGAGATTCTGTAGGTTTTAGTATAAAAGCCAAATTTAATGGACCTTTAATATTCGGGCCTTTCAGCTTATGCTCAACTCTAAATAAATGTGTTCTTTCTATTCAGTTCATGTTTTTATTCGTTATATAACTTATAGCATATTAATGTAAACATTGCTTGCCTAAAATATCAGTTAGAAATAATCTATACTAATATTATAAAGCTGAAGAGTTTGTTTGTTTGAACGCGCTAATCTCAGAAACTACCGGTCCGATTTCAAAAATTCTTTTTATTTAATTTATTTTCAAAAAAATTAGGGATCCGTATGAAAATATTGAATATGTAACACAAGGCGAATAATCGAAAACCTATTTATGCGTACGCTGCAAAAACTATGGACAATAGAACAAAATGATGTACTACGGGTTTTTGGGTCTTTTGAAGACAAACAAAAAAGTCCGCAACAGCATATATATAACTATCATAGTTTAGTCACAATAATTGCGCGGGTCAGCTAGTTAAATATAAGGTTTTTATTAGTCTTATAGAGAGGCTAAGGTTTGAGAATCCTTCTAGTTTTAGACTCATGGTGTAATTTCATCCAGAATAAGAGGGTGAGAGAAATATGCTTGTTCAATACACATAAAGCATATTACTCTAAATACAATTTCAATAATTTGGATTTATATTGGTCCTCACACAGCAGGATATTATTCAATAGGTTTTGGTAAAAGATAATTAATAAAAATCGCGATGAGAGTTCAGGTTCTCAAAAGGATCTTCGTAATACCTTTTTTGGACATTATAGTATTTGAAACAAAGTACTTGTCTTGATACTGGTACTTTCAGGGTGTGTCCATCTTTCTTTCACAGTACCCGATGATTTGGATTCAGCCAAGAAACAGATTATATTATTAATTAACATGGCCAGATTTCACGCAACAAAATCGTGTACTTTTAAGAAAACTATTTTTCTCCAAAACACATCGACCCACATTGTCCAAAAAGATACAACATAATGACGTCATCAACTTGAACTATACCCACGTGAGGGCATTTGATTACCGTTATAAAGAGAAACGAAGAAAAAAAACTGATTTTTATGCGTCCTGGTGCTTTCAAGGACTTCAAATGACCTTATTGGCGTGTGCTGCAAGTTTCTTATTCTTTTCGTTCTAGATTGGACAAGGTTCCATTAATGACTGTGGAGAAATGGCAAGGTGATAGTAATATTATGTAAATGATAATTAATTGCTCTTTGCGCTTCACTCTGTTTGTTATCTGGCATAATAGTTTCTTTGTCCTCTTTATTTTCAAAGGTATGGGTTTGACAATATATGGCATAATTCATTTCATCTTTATCTTCTCCATTATAATTATAATCATAGGTGTTTAACAACATCTAAATAGCCATTTTGGAGGATTTCTCCAGTGAGGATGGAGCAGATACTGGTCTTTACTGGTGGTTAAGACATTCTATGAACATATTTCGGACTGCCAGGATTTTTGTAACCACACTATTTTATTGCCATAAAGGCAGACGAACCAACAGGTCACCTGATCATGTGGTTACCAATGTTACCATCGCTCAAAGGCCTCTGCAATGTCAATATGAAGCTGCAACCTACGAAGGTCGTTGGTCTCCTTTAAGTATGAGCAAGAAGTTGTGGCGAGGCAGACACAGTGAGAGTACATTTCTCTTCTCATGAATGACAGCTAAACTTCTGCGGCTTAATTGAGTTCATATAAAGATCGTTAACCTTAAGTTCAATTCGTTCCATACCAATTATCAATAGTTTTTTATACGACGCCCATAGTTAATGATGAGTTGGTACGCATGACAGCAAGTGAAAGTGACCGGCGGTTTATTTGGGCGTATGACGTCACAATACAGACACCTGTCAGGACCTGTCGATGCTGGTGTTAGAATTCTTAAAGTACTGGAGTGCCTGTTGATGTAAAGGGTGAATTCGGAACTTTGTTCCAGCGAAAGTACAGTGAATGAGCTGACACACAACTTAGTTTGGGATCGGCCATGTTCAGTTTGTTCATAATTATATTTTTTTCTCGTGTTTGTAATATTTTTTAGGTTATTCGCCGTGTTAGGGCTATCCACACTTAGCTTCATGACGTATTAATATGGATAATCCCTATGAATAATAATACTCAAGTATAATCCCACTAATATTACAAAATCAAAAATTTGTTTGTAATAGTTCTCATGTATTATGTAATATCGCATGCATGCTTGACAAAAGTTAGCTATAGCCATCTTCTGGGGACTCGCGTCACTGGCGTCCGTGGGTGATACCACCTTCATGTACGAAGGCCCACCCCACACGTAGTCCCTGGGCGGTGCCAAGGCAGTGACGTGTGGGTAGCCGCGGAGTTGAGCGCCTGGGAGTAGTCGCACTGATGCGACTGCTCCCCTCAACTTCGGGCTAGGTCATGGACGTGGAGTCCACCTCCGAAGCCCGCACAGGGGTAGGCGTCCAGGCCCCTGTGACGGTGAATGCCACTGGCGCAGAACCGGGGCGGACATCGCGCGCGGGCACACTCGCGAGCGATGACTGCTCCAGGGACTCGGTCGAAAGATTCCGGCGCAAGCGGAAGTCCGCAGCGCGCCGGAGTTCTGAGACGGGGGAGTCCTCATCGGACGACGACGAGAGGTCGCGGAGGCTCGCTCGGCGAGAGGCCGCCAAGGCCATCTCCACTGTCGCGGCGATGCCCGCGCCGACGCGGAAGAAGAAACCGACGGTCACTTCGCCAGCGCGTTCGACCGCGTCCTTCGCCTCGGCTCAGTCGGCTCAGACGACTGACGGGGAGCTCTCAGAGAGCCCCGTCGCCGTTCTTGAGTCGATAAAGCGTAGAGCCACTACTGCCGTAGGCAGGTACAACCACGCGCGCCCGACCTACGCGCAGGCGTGGCGGCGGGTGGCAGACGAGACCAGCAGGATTATGCCTGTCGTCTCGGCGGCCATCAGCCGGGACGCGGAACTCCAGACGGAGTTGGAAAGGTCGAAGGCCGAGGTGGCCTTACTCAGAGAGAGGCTGGCGGCCCTTGAGGCTCAGGGGCCCAAGCCTAAACATAAACCTGCCGGAACGTCGCCGGCTGCGCGGACAAGCGACGCCAGGGCACCGCGGGCCCAAGGGTCTGACGGTGAAGAGTGGCTGCCTCGGCAGAAGGAGACACGCGGGCCACGGCTCGCATCACCGCGAACAAGAGAGCGGCAGACCGTCGAGTCTCCGGACGAGACGGCTGCCCGCATCCGGCGAGAGCTGACGGCGGAGTTCGGCAAGCAGATTGCCGAACTCAGGGCTGAACTATCGGCCCTACGCGGCGCAACAACACCGGCGCCGCGTCCCGTCGCTCTCGCCCCACCGGATGTACGCCCGGGTCCAGGACCGGCCGGTCCGACCCGGAACAACAACAAAAAGCAGAACGGGGGCGGCGGTGCTAAAGCCGCCACGACACCCCCTCCGCCCCGCCCACTTCCTCCAGCCCCATCCAATATGGATGAGGGCTGGACCGAGGTGGTTAAGCGGGGTGCCAAACGGGCCAGGGTCGTGACTGCTCCGGCCCAATCACAGACCGAAACAAGGGCAGCGGATAAGACGACTTCCCACCCGGGTAGAGTGTCGACCGCTGCCCACAACAAGAATGGGACTCCGGCGGCTGCGGCTGCTCCCCAACAGGGTCGAGCGCCCGCCGCCGGCAAACAGAAGAAGGCGAAGAAGGCCAGGAAGAAGCAGCGCGCGCCGAGGCGGGCAGCAGTGGTAGTTACACTGCTGCCGGCCGGCCAGGCGAAGGGGCTGACGTACCCCGACGTCATGGCGAAGGCGCGTGCTGCCGTCGACCTGGCGGAGATAGGGGCGGAGGACGGCCTCCGCATCCGGCACACGGCCAATGGGGCCCGATTGCTGGAGTGTCCCGCCGGTGCCGACAGTGTCGGCATCGCGGACCGTCTGGCGTCGGGCCTCCGGGTAGTGTGGCCGGAGGAGGACGTGAAGGTGCACAGGCCGGTCAAAATGGCCGAGCTGCGGGTGACCGGCCTGGACGATTGCACCACCAGGGAGGAGGTGGTGGCGGCCATCGCTGCCCAGGGCAAATGTGCCCCATTGGGAGTGGAAAGCATGCCGATGGCGTAACGCGTCGCGCCGTCCCTCCAAACCCCGTGCTGGGTTCTGGCCTCAGCCGGGGTTCGGACGCTGAGTGTGAGCGGTTGGAGGTTTTAGTGAGGTTCAACTCCCACATACCCCGCCCGCGGGGCGGGCGGGGATCCGGTGATTTCCTCCAACTGAAAAAAAAAAAAAAAAAAAAAAATAGCCATCTTCTACTTCTTTTATGCATAAACAAACCTACTTAGATGAAAAAAAAGAAAACAAAACAAAGCTCAGCATCATCTCGGCATCCATTTTGTTTTTGTTCCCGCCAAAAAGTCCGCCATCTATAAATAGAACCGCCAAATCAAACATAGTACCAACAAAACAAAACAAACATTCTATTCTTAAAGCATTCGCGTTAACAAGTGCCGGTGAAATCTGCCCACCTTTCTTTACTCGTCAACTTTCCCCGGCACAACTGGGTCCGCGGTGATGTAAATATAAATCATTTTCGCGTTTGACATTTGCTGTCTATCGTAATTCTTATGTCATTTTGTTTGTAGGGTGGTCCAGTGTTAGAAAATATAAAATTATTTAAAGAACACCAACAGTATTACATTAAGAAGATACATTTGACATATTTATTTTGTTTATTTGGTTGGCATCACTGTCACACTGTGTTATTACATCATACATGATTATTATTATTTATTAGGTCAACGTTTCAGCGGTGTCGTAATGTTTTGATATAATGGGTTACAAGTTGTTAAATTCAATGCTCCTTAAAACACGAAATAATTTTTACTTTAAATTCCCCATGGTTTTATGATTTTAGCACCTTATATTGGATGCATTTTTGACTTTTTTTGTCTCATTGGTGTTACTAAATGAAAATTTGAAACGACTAAAACTAAAACGTAAAAAAAACTGTATAAACTACGTAAAAAAAAACTAAATTTGGTATGAAGTACACAAAACCGGACTTTAATAAAACCAGTTTTATATATAAACAAAGTGAAATGCAACTTATAGATTCGTTATATTATATTAATCTAACCGAGGAAACTAATAAGCACGGTCTAAATTCACTTTTATAGCTAATTAACTTTGCTTGTTACAATTAATTTAATTAATACATTAACAGAAAATCTGCTTGAACCACTTTTAATGCAATTAAGTGTTAAATTAAATGTGTAATTGATTCATTAAAAGTGTTAGTTACTGTAATATTCGTCGTTAGGTGTATGCTTTTCATCTAATGTTAATTTTAATAATCAAAGCATGTGTTGTAAGTTTTGGATATTCGCTGTATCTACCTTATCAGATACCTCATTTCTTTCTTTTGCTCTACCTTATGTAGGGTCATAAGTGATAATCTCCTAAAATTCGTAGGTATATATCTTCTTTCACACAATCCACCCATCTTGTTTTCTGTTTTTTTTTTTTTTTTTTTTTAGTTGGAGGAAATCACCGGATCCCCAGCACGAGAACCCAGCACGGGGTTTGGAGGGACGGCTCTTTCCCGTCGCTCCGTCCCCATCTTGTTTTCTGTTAGGTTTTCTACATCCATGTTCTTTTAAATTTTCTTTTCTAATCTTTCCTCATCACTTTAGTAGACATTTATGAGTATAAATATAATATTTTAATTTTACGATTAAAACACCCAATATTGCTCTACATGAAAAGTAACTAGTGTTTTAAAAAATAATGGCCGTGCGACCTACTAGTACTGACATGAGAATTTTTACTATTATGCATAGAATTATTTTCTATGCTTTAATGTTGATTATGTGGGTTACTCTACTGTTTATAATTTCCTATTCTGTTTTTTTTATCTGGTTCCACACCTGATTTATTTACTTCTACAAGATTTAAATCACTTTTCGTTGTATTTCTTTGATTTAAATTTTTATGTAACTTTGTAAAAATCTCGTACAAGCTAAAGTTATGTAATTTGATAATAAATAAAGCGATCAAGTTGCTTAGTAAGGTATTTTTCAAAGAGTACCTACAATGGTTTTCGTATATTTTCCAAAGATCGTAACTAGTAAAATTCGTCATGGTTAAAACGATGCAACTACAAAACGATATAACAAAATTAAGATCTACTTTCGACAAGTAACTTTTCGTTTCTCACTTTGTTCGTAGCTTTAGATACAGCACAAACCAGTAATAGTCTCAGATCTAAACTAGTTACCGAAATTGCTGCAATTTGTTTTGTTTCACCGTATTCAATCACCGGCGGTATCATTTCGCAGTTTGCGCGAAATGTAATTAAAGTGGGCGAGTGCTTGTCCCACTTCCCACGCATTGCCACTGCGTCGACACCGCTCGTCCTGATTTCCTCTTTGATCTAGTTTTTATTGACTTCTGTTAAAGCATACTGTTCTAGTGCACAGATTGCTGCTGATAGCCTGGTTATCGGGTACTGTGTCCATTTCAGATCAATAGTTGGTAACTTCATTTTGTCTTTGTTTCGGGACGTCTTCTTTCGTATGTTTAATTTTCAATTGATTTCCAATGAGTTTACGAGTATAGGGTAGACAGTATCTTTTCCTTCCGTATGTTGCATGTTTATTTCCAATTTAACTTACATAGATTTCATTTCTATGGCGTGAAAGATCTATTTACCTACCTCCTCATTGTTTTAACGTAGTGTGTTAGTTCATTTCCCTCGTTCGAAAGATTGTGATAATTAATTGTTCAAGTCATTATTTATGTTTGTATGTGACAATACATTTTGGTCAGTTATAATGTGTTAGCTAGAGTTCACTAGCCTCGATACCTGGGGTTATTTCACATAGGGAACATTCTTATCTTCTCTAGCACCTAATTAGGGAAACGTTGGATCTTACCGTAACTTAATTTGTACTTTTAATCTATTTTTTAAACATCGACCCTGATTTCAAGACTATGAACAATTTGGGACACTTAAACTAGACCTATTGGCGAAAAGATAAACGACTTATTTAAAACAAACACTTCAAAAGTTGTAGGATTGTATAGACAATTAATAGAAGAAGTAGCACTCTCCAGTTTTGACGTATTGCACACTCACCACAAACAGGAAAGCGATCGCGATCAACATTTCGCAGACTAAGAAACTTTCACTATACACGCGTGTAGGAGCATTGTCGTAACAACCGTCTCGTGCCACGGCCGGCCACCGACTGCGGCCCTCGCAATGTCACTGCCAAGGACTGGAAACTGCACCATGCACCTACGACGATCTCTAAAGGAAAAGTTACCGGTGCGTCGAGGAAGCCGTAATCTCCGCCAAGTTTGTGCACTTTCCGCACTCTACATGATACTATATCGATAACGTTTTAAGTGGCGTTTAGCACTTCAATTGGTGTTTCTTCAGCATCATCAACTTTTCAGTCAAAAGATTATCTACAATCATGATACGACCAACTTCATAATGTTTCTATTGCAATGTTTAAAAGGTACCAGTTGGATCTGTGGTTGAATTCAGAGACAGGTGTTCTGTTGACTTGATCGAAATCAGAATCAGAAAACCAAACAGGTTCCGCTAAATGAGTTTAGTAAATCGTCGAGAAAACCTGTCAATCGTTTACAACAAGATCATCAGAATTCGCGAGTCGAACGTCAAATTAAAGTTAGCGGTCAATTTTTAATGATCGTTCACGGCAATCATCAATCAGTGTGATTTCTTTTATTGCGCGCTGTTGAGTCTGTCGGTTGCGTTACATTATAAATTCACACGATACAAAAATTAGGTTCCGTTCTATGACGAGAATCTGCGTTTGAGTGGGTCAGTCGAGTAATCGTCGACTGTCCGTTGTCTTTGTCTAACTTCACGGTCTGCTGTAAGTTAGAAAGGGTTAGAGATAATGCGCGTGCGTCGCACCGTTATACCGCGACTATATCTTGAATGAAGATGGTATTTTCTCCCGCGCCAAAACAATGGCGCCCGGTGCAAATCAACCTGTTGCTTAAAATCGAAAGGTGATTTAATTAAGTAAATTGTCTGCACTTCATTTGTGTCAGTGTATTTGTATGAATTATTTATTAAATGCCCTTTTTGTGTGAACGTGATTGGAACTTTCTTAAATCAAAAACACATTAAGTACCTACCGAATGTTTTATCGAAGTGACCTAGATTATTTTGAACGATTTTAAAAACAAGTGTAACAGGAAATTTCGGATGTATATGCATTTTTTTGTTGTTTATTTAAAGTAGGTACTTACGTGTTGATTTTTAAAGTCTGGGTTCTCTACTTAGTTGTAGTTTGTGACTTATTGTAGTAATTCAAAACAAATAACCTAGCTATAATAGAAAAACAACATTACAAGCACGTGTGTTCGTTTACGTGTATTTTTTTACTAGACTTTAAGTAGAAGAGTCTAGGCATACTGCAGTGCCTCCACCAACAACCTACCGTATAGAAATATGTAGTTATTTTAAAACCTTCTTCTTTTAAATCAAAGTCAAATATTATTATTTTTTATTGTCTTGCCACGATGTTTCATTTCACTGCTGTTACTGTTAGTGGTAGATAAGTAGTAAGTACACATTCTTCTTTGTAAATTTCGATTTAGAGGAACAAACTGGCTGCCAACCCGCTACTTCCCACACGGGAGACAAATGATGTAACCGCTGGGTCATCACGACTTCTTGTTTTCTTTCATCTGCTAATTACCGTTTCTATTTCCTTGTAAACAATACTGCCACTCCTTTGTACATAGTAGAAATGGTTACTAAAATATTAGCGTATTTTAACCTCAATAGATCTTGTTGACTTAGCATTATTTTCTTAATTTAATACATATTTATTTTTACTTCGTAAGGATATCTAGTATTTTTTGGGATCAACATAATAGGTCAATATTTTTAAATTATTTTATTTTGTTACAAATTGTCTTTTGGGAAGTATACTTATTTTAATATCAGAAATATCAGTTTCATCAGTTCCATCTAAATAATCTACCACCAGCACCAGCTTCAAATAGTAGTACATTAAGTTTAAAAGATTAATAAAGATATAATGTTTTTTTATTTTTATTTTTTTATTGCCTTGTAGGCAGACGAGCCAACGGGCCACCTGATCGTAAGTGGTTACCGTCGCTCATGAACCTCGAAAGTTGAAAGTTTACATTTTTTTTTTCTCTAGCTCACTTTACCACTTACCATAAGTACCTACCTATCTAGTAATTGGTATCTAGTGGACCTAAGGCTTGAGAAGTACAGAGATTTTCACAACTTAGTATACAACTGTACCGTACAATACTGTATTTTTGTGCATAGAGAATAAATAAATAAATAAAACACGTTTAAATCGTAAAAGTTCCTATAAAAGATTTTAAGAAATATTTTTGAGTACGTGATTTTTATGTGATTACGTGTTTCTATCTAGGCTGACGCGCTAACTGGCCATCTGATGGTAAGTACAGGGTGCGCCAGAGAAACTTACTTATTTGAAAAAATTATATATGCACAATACTATCTATTATCTACGTCATGTATGTTTTAATTTCATTGGCTTTGACTTAAGAGATTCTTTAATATGATAGTCTTTGGCACAGCATCAGTATCTCGTGTAATTTTCCTTATAATTCCGAAGAAAGTCCTCGAGATAAGCAAATAATGAATATCAATGCACTTTCCATTTTGTCGTCATGTTACTTTCTAAAGGATGTTGTAACTTGTTGTTTAATTAAACTTTTGCAGAGATGTATTTATGAATTAATTTATTTATGGAAATATATCTCTAAATGTCCCAAGGATCAAGGATCTGAAACCTTAACTACAGGCAAAAATAAAAAAAAAATAACATTCAGCATGTTCTGTGTCCTGACTTTGATATATCCACTCAATTGGGATCGGCAACAAAATTGGTTTGTTTACTTTTGCCAAGTCTGTGGCAGGAGCCAAAATTGAGCACAGTTCTAAAACTTGTTTTGTTTACATTTTTTGATTGTCTCATATTTTCGCTAAAAATGCAATACAGCGTCGTATAATAATAAAGATTAACAAAAATAAAAGGTTTAATTAAAAATCGATATTAATATTTATTGGAAAAAAATGTTTTTAAAAAGAGTGATTCCGAACGAAGTCCCCAGTTTCCCCATTTAGCGAAAAGTGACGTTCCCAGTTGAGTGGGTATAATAGGTACTTATTTATTTTAGGGTTTTATATTCGGTGACGATAACCAACCTAACCTACAAGTGATGGTCTAATTATCGGTCAATATGTATTTCCAATAAATCACGACCATCTAATATTGTATTAAATATAATAATGTCATTGAATTTTTCACACGTAATTTAAACATTTTACATGAGTCTTCATATTTACATATCTAATACTTCCGTGAATTTTTAATATTATGGCGACTGTTATTTGAACATACATATTGCAGAAATTCAATTAGAAGCTTATTGAAAAGAGATTATATTTACCCAGAAATCATAACTTCTCATCATAGCGAAAAATAAGACCTGTACCAACCCATTACTGCCCACTGTTGGGCTCAGGTCTCCTCAGAAGAGGGATTAGACATAGCCCACCACGCTTGCCTAGTGCGGATTGAGGACTTCACATATCTTCAAAGGATTTTTAGAACCCTTTTCCGACATGCAGGTTTCCCCACGACGTTTTCCTTCACCGTTTTTAGCCAGTGGTGTTGTGAAAAATTGCACATAAATCTTTTTCACATTTAGATTTAGAGGTACAAGCCGGCCGGATTTGAACCCGCGACCTCCCGTTCGGAAGGACGCGCTTTGACCACTCGGCCACCACTACTTAAAAAATCAGACATCCTGAAGATTTATAAGACTTACTACACATTACACTACTCTTACAGTAGCCTACTTTTCCAAACCTAAAAGTACTACAGGAGTACCTACATGAATTTTGACATCACTATTTCATTACTGCCAGCGCAAACCAATCATCATCTCGATATTTTCTCCAAGACCTCTCAGTTTCTCAATACTGCACTGGAAATGAACGAGGAAAGTATATGTTGATTTTTATATAACACTTATCTTGTATTAAATTATTATTTGTTTACATTAACTTTTCGTAGAATGAAAGTTATTAACTTATTCAGACACTCGCGGTTTTCTATAATAC
This sequence comes from Trilocha varians, assembly GCA_030269945.2. Taxonomy (NCBI): domain Eukaryota; kingdom Metazoa; phylum Arthropoda; class Insecta; order Lepidoptera; family Bombycidae; genus Trilocha; species Trilocha varians. Next base: position 10,713,089 of record AP028257.1, read on the forward strand.
TTTCATGCATTTTCAACGGGTTCTTACCACGATATTTAATTAATTGAGTTGTCTCGATATTTCAACGTTGTTACAAACGTCATGATCACGAGAAGACTGGATACTGCGGGTCGATTTAAGAGCAAACAAATCTGTCTACCCTCTTTCTCGTTCGCTTTTGGGTGGTACCACTGGAACTCGAACTCACATCACGACACACCACACTCACTGTATCTACAAGACTCTCTGAGCATGAACCCTTAGTGACTGTTGTGTTTAGCACTGGATTCCACATACTCGATAATCTGAAGCCGTCACCCCTGTTAAAACGTGGTAAGAACCCGTTGAAAATGCATGAAAGTATTATGAAAGTTATTATTTAAAAATCACTGATAAAGTAAAAATGACGATCAGAATCAACTCGTTACTTCTCATAGTAGCTTATGTCTACATCTAACAAATGAAAACAGTCAGTGTACCTTTTAAAATTTATATTATTTTACAAATATTATACACAAAACTATTTTACAATGAACTATTATTAAAAAAGGTTAAATTTTTCTAGCTATAACATTTCTTAATTTCTTCCAAAACTCGTCTTGATTATTCTCATCCCACGTGTGATATATCTTGGTCTTCAGTAAATATTTCAAGGTTGTCGTCAAATATTTACTTTGTACTTCGCCTATCCGCACTAAAACTAATGGGTCGTAACACGTCCCATCCTCCAGGAAGATCCTGTGGTATTCCGCCAGCTGGGTCTCCCATCTACACCATTGAGATTTGGCAAAGTCATTACTTATAACTAAAATTACGTATTTACTTTCATTTACACTGTTTAATACTGCTTCTGATATGAAAGAACCTATTTCGAAGTCTCTTTCGTAGACACATAGTTTTAAGAATGGCGGTTCCATCTCCAGATTCTTAATCATATGAACCACGAACTCTCTGTCTTCATTGCAGTAGGAGACGAAAGCGTCGTACTTATAAGATTTCAGCTCTTCGTGTTTTTGAGGATTCTTTCTAAAGTTTCTACCTAATGCTAACTTTGCTAAGAATATCCAATAGCGGATGTACATTCTAAACTTAAATATTAATACTGCTATGAACAATACTAAACATAAAGCTACTAGTGATGGTGCAGTCCATACTAAGTACATCATGTTCGTCATCTTCTCAGACACGAGACATCGTAGTCTCTTCAACGATGATAAATAGTCTGCAACTCTTCTATCTTCCCACACGTCTGGACTGCTGCATTGGAATTTGGAATTGTTGACATATTGCCTAAGAACTGTGCTACCATTCACTTGAAGCCAACTGTACATTTTATACATCGAACTACAGTCACATATGAAAATATTATCCATTAAATCTATTTCTACAGTAGCATTATGTTTATCTTCTAACAAATAACTAATATCTTCTATCATACTCATCGAAAAATGCGATAGTTTGTTGTTTCTTAAATTTAGTTTGTGTGGTTGAATACCAGAGGACAGGAACAATGGTTGCCACCACGAAACAAAGAGATTCTCTGACAGATCTAATATCTTCAATGACTTCATTGGTTTCAACGTCTCCGCAGATATAAAATACAACTGGTTATTCCTGAGTACAAGGTGCGTTAGATTTGGCATCATTTCAAATATATTGTCGTCGTCCTGAAATCGTTTAATACCACAGTTCTCTAGTATAAGAGTTTTTAATTGGTTCAAACCATTGAACATAATGCTCGTCAGGTTTTCGTTCTGTTCCAATGGATTATTTGCTAAATTTAACATTTGTAGGTGTTTCAACGATTTAAAACTATTTTCTCCTATGTGAAATACTGTCCCGTTTTCCAAATTTAAGATTTCCAGATTCTCCAACCCTCGAAAAGTATAGTCAAAGACTGCTCTTATTCTATTAAATGCTAAGTTAAGTATTTTCAGTTCCCTGCTTTGTAAAAATGAATTTATACCAATTTCATAATACATAGGGTTCGCTGGGCTTCCTTTGTTATCTGATAAATCTAGAAAAAGCATTTGATTTGATAAAGGAGTTTTGTGTAAACCTGGCAAGTTGTTGCCGCTCAGTAATAAGATTTTCAATTTTGGGAACTTCTGTGGATTAAACGCATTTGATCCAATGTTTATTGCTAAAACTTTTCGTAAGTCTAGCATCTCTATATTCGGCATATTGGGAAATGTGTCATCGGTAATGAATTCAAATTGATTCTGAGACAAAATCAAACTTTTGACGCTCGTCTCAGCTATTACTTCCATCAGATCTCGCGGCGGATGCTTCCTGAATCCCATCCCTGATAAATCCAAATAGAATAAATGGATTCCATCGCGTTTCATTTCTATCAGAAAATCTCCAATCAAAGTTGAGTTCAAGTCATTGTCGCCAATGTTTAGTTGTTGTAGCTTCTTCAGTGGATTAAAACTCTTTGGGTGTATGTCATCAAGTCTACATAGATTAAGATCTAATCTCATCAGTGGTGTACCAGTCAAAGGTTCGAAGGCTTTTTCATGTATAATATCGAATGCATTTTCGGAGATGTCAAGCGCCCTAAGCGAGGGAAGTATGTCTGGTCTGAATGCTGGTGTGACAGCGAGAATATTACTAAAACCATTGTTGACTAGTGTCAAATTGCGAAGACTTACAAGTCCAACGAATGTGAACTCATCAATCGAGTATAAGTGTGTATTATATGATATCGACAGCTGCTCTAATTGTGTAAGGTTCTTAAATGATCCTGCTTCGATGCTTATAAGTTGATGATTTGCTTCTATTTCTAATAGTTTTAATCCATATAAGGAATCCAATTGACCTTGTTTTATGTTATTTATTACAGTAGTTCTGACTTTTAACGATTCACACGTGACTTTAATCTGTAAAACAAAAATTAGAGGACGTAATTAACGTATTTCTAACTTGAAATTAAGTTGTAGAGAACTAGAGAATCAAGAGAAATCATAGTGCGATCATCAAGCTATTCCGTCATATTCATCCTGTATACAAAAGTAGAGTTTACGAGCTGATTTATTTATTTCATTATAAGTATATATGTCCATGTCCGATGATGATAATGATGATGCTTGACATTAACTAAGCAGTTACTTAGACATGTGATATCATTTAATCTTAAAATGCACGTGCTAAAAGAATGACTATTGAAAATTCGCTAAAATTTTCTTTCTGATAACAATCATTAAAATATTCCACCAACTTTCTATGTTATCCAAGGTGTGTCTTATTATTTGCGCATAGATTAGTTGAATTTTGCTTCACTGATAACATGTTTATGTTACGTTTTATCAAAATATAGTAGAGGTTATGTTAAATGGACATAATATTGTGATTCTAGAGTATCTAGAGATTATAGAGGCACTGTTAAGTTTAAGATAAATTTTGTTACAACCCAATTCTGCCAACTGCTGAGCCTATGCATAGTTCAGCAAGCTCGCTTTATGCGGATTGGCGGCTTCATATATTTTAGAAGGTTTTTTGAATATTTTTTTCAATACGCAGGTTTCCTCATGATGTTATCCATCACTGTTTTAGCCAGTGGAGTTGTGATAAATCGCACCTAAAACTTTCAAATTTAGGTACCTAGAGGTACAAGTCGGCCGAAAGGTAAGCGATTCAACCACTAGACCACCCGATACATTCTAGAACAAATACAAAAGTTGATGAAGCAGATAATTACCTTAGGAAATCTTCTACATTCATAATTCCCGAAGCAAACAACGACTTTCTTTCCCTCACTGGCTCTGCACAAACACCCTGAGTATCGATCTTGTCCAAGTTCTATGGGAAGATCATCATTCCTCTCTTGTGGATACAGCAACGTGTGGGACAGTTCTTCATATATTTCTATCAGATTGCTGCTTGTGTGGTGAACGGAGAATAGTAGCCAGAAGAAATGTACTAGGAGCATAGCATAGACTACGTGGAAACTGGAAAATGTACATTAAGGAACATTAATTTGTATGTTTCTTGTTGATATAAACTACAGTAAAACGCGAATGAAAACATGGACCAGAGAAGCGAGGGACAGAGAGAAATGGAAGAGTCTGGAAGAGGCCTACGTGTCACAGGACACACCGACCACAGCAGCGGGTACATCCGATGCAATTTAGGATAAGTTGTAAGTTTTATTTGTATAGTTTTAAGGTTGGAAATAAAGGCTTTTGAATTGAATTGAAAAACGCGAGTGCAAATTCATTTTAAAAACAAGAAATGGATAATAAAAATGAGGTTTAAATTATTCTAGAAGGTTACTAGAAAATAGGAAAACAAATACTTCCTGATTATCCCAGAGTTACCTACTATGACATTCCATAAATAAGGTACTTCGTTCAAGTCATAGCGCTCGGAAAGTAGGTACCAAAAAACAAAAGGACTTCAGACATACAAGAATAGAGGAAATAAGAATTAGAAATTATGACAACGAATAAAAACATAATATAAGTAAGCACTTAAAGTTCAAGAACATCGTTTATACAGCACTCAAAAGCAGTCAGATTAACTTTATGATTATGACTGATTTTTGTCTTAAACTTATCTTAAATAGTGTGATAGTGAAAGCCTTAGCAAAATAAAATAACAATAAAAGTAAATTTTCGTCTGTGTTTTGTTTAACTTTAACGACGCCTAGATGTTATAAATTTATCATAGAAAGAAAACACGTGCTAGATAATGTTCTATTTGCTACCAATATTTTATCATTTTTTTATGTAACGTCGTTAAGGGGCAATACATGTTAGCTTTTCCTCGGATTCCTGGGATTCTGAACCGTGGTGTGCAGTTCATACAAGCAAATATGCACTGCATACACTAAATTTCAAATTTGATTACAACTTTACAATAAAATTCTCTGTAGTAGTAGGTGTCTCTTAAACATGTCTAGAACTTTTAATACAAGGTGATTTTTAATGATAATAATGATGTATTATATGTATTTATACTTTCATCCTGTATTTCGTACTTAAAATATCATCATCATTTGGCTAAGACTTTGAAACACTCACATCAAAGTTAAATTTGAGAAAGGAATCAGACATAATAATCATAAAACTAATTATAAGTAAGTACCTCTTTACAACGCTAAATAATTGTTTGAAATCCTTCACTGAAGTTTTTTTTTTCTACTCAAATTGTTAATATGTGACTAGGCAAAACTTATTTATTACAATATGAATTCTTGTCTTGTTATGTTTACTTATTTACAGCTTTATAGTTGTAGCTGTATGCTGAGCTGCCCCTTCAGGGCATCTCTCATACCTACATAGTTTTTTATTTTGTTTTTCTCTATAATGTTTAAGATGTAAAAGTTGTGCGCTAAATAATCGTATTTTCTTTCTTACTTTCTCTCAATTTGACTTTTTATCTTAATCTTTCGAGTTTTGTTATTACTTTTTCTTATTCTTTCAAGGTTTTATCAACGTTTCAGAAGTTACCTCTTGTTACTATGTACTTTGATACTATCAAAACCTTTGGCCAATAATTTAACCTAACATAAATCACACAGCAACAGACTTACCTCCACTCAGGTAACAATATTCACATATATCGATAATCCATACGAAATCCCATCTTTTACATTAAAATTTAGTCGTTATATCACTTTTGTCAAATATTTTGCACGTTGTTCGTTCAATGGAGGCTGTGTGACTTCTGATTCGCGCATCATCTTGTAACGTCATTAGACTATTATTTGCAAGTGATAAATGTTTGTGATAACATGAAATCGCGATGTTGTACTAATGAGGACTTCGCTCTCGAATGTTTGGTAAAAGTCGTTGCCACATTCACGAAAATCTGTTAACTGGGTAGGTATTATCACATTTATTTAAAATGGTTTGGTAAGTCTACAATCATTGACGTAGTTATTTGTTATTGTGAAATTTAACCTATCTTTCCAGTGTTTATGAGATGGAGAATGTTTGCTATCTTTTACACAAATACTTAGGTAATCAAAGGTTCCAAATCGTAGTAGATATAAAAATTACCTTACGCTTCTGGGGGTAGGTATTGTTAAGAACTTTCTCAACATTTTGCCCTTAAACGTTTTTAGTCGTCCTAAACTTTTCCGAAATATTTTATTTATTGGAACGAAGTTCCTTATCGCGCGTTATCGAAAGGGAGCTAGACAAGGGAAATTCTTATGAAAAAGTTGTCACGACACTTTTTTGTTATAGATGATTATCGCTAGATGGCGCTGTGATTAAAATCTTTTAAAACGATTCCTTATTTTGTTTTATATGATTAATGCTAGATGGCGCTGTGATCAAAATATTTTATTTAAGTTATAATAATTAGTTAGTTTAAAACGTCTCTCTCTCTCTCTCTTTCTAGTTAATTATTATACCTAACTTAAAAAAAAAATGTTATCACAATTCCCTCACTAATTAATCGAAAGAAACTTCGTTCCATCCGGGTGACCCTTGACACCTCTCAAGTTTTTCATTATATTTTACAAATTAAATTATCTTATGGTTCTGATTGGTTCCTGCAGAATATGCAAATTGACTGTTCTATCCAAGGTCTTTCCATTCTGCTTACAAACCGATGTTCTAAAAATTGCTCATGGTAAAACAACAGGCATCGTTAATTTGACTTCAGAACTGTGTTTGAAAGAGTATTGCTTCGAGAAAAATATTAAGGTTTGACCATTGAAAATAACTGAAGAGGCATGAGCCTAGCAGTGGGAAGTTACGGGTTGTTACAGTATAGTGTAGAACAAATACAACATTGAAAGTCATTGTGCCAGGCCCATCTCTAGGAGTAGACTCTGGTGACTGGGAATGAAGATGAAGATGATGAAATTTTTGAATGTTTGTTAATTCAAAATAAACAAAAAATATATATATGTAAAAAAAACTTGAGAGGTGTCATGGGACACCCGAATAGAACGAAGTTCCTTTTGATTAAAAGATATCTTTTTTTTTTTCCTAACGTAACGGCGATAAGGAACGTGTTTTAAAAGATTTTTATCACAGCGCCATCTAGCGATAATCATCTAAAACAAAAAAAGTGTCGTGACAACTTTTCGTAAGAATTTTTTTCGTCTAGCCCCCTTTCGATAACGCGCGATAAGGAACTTCGTTCCAAAACACAAAATAAGAAAATAATATCGTTGCAGGTATTAAGTGTAATTCATCCAATACAATAATACGCAAGTAAGAGCATTCAAAATGCGTTAATGTCATGTTTTTTTTTTTTTTTTTTTTTTTTTTAGTTGGAGGAAATCACCGGATCCCCGCCCGCCCCGCGGGCGGGGTATGTGGGAGTTGAACCTCACTAAAACCTCCAACCGCTCACACTCAGCGTCCGAACCCCGGCTGAGGCCAGAACCCAGCACGGGGTTATGAGGGACGGCGCGACGCGTTACGCCCAAGGCATTCTTTCCCGTCGCGCCGCCCCCGTTAATGTCATGTAAACAATATTCATGCTGTGTAGTATGTGATAATATAAAAACTAAACAAACTATTTATTTAAGTAAAATGCATTACATTTAGATACCGGCCTCGAGCCTTGAACACTAAGGAAGAGGGCGTGTACATAATAATAAAATTGAATACTTTATTCAACTGTTTGGAGTGTTCAAATACAATCATGTTTTGTCTTTCTTCAAATCTAAATTATTCACAAGCTTTATATTAACTTGCACTGGATGTAACTATGTAAGTTCGGGTGGAATCTTACGAGTAAAATTTGACAAACTTCCCGGTTTGCGATTGAGCTGATATTTTGCACGCAGATGTTTATCGTGTAACAATGCAATAATAGAACAAAATGTCGCTGAACTGATGATGGATTTGGAAGATGGCTATAGAAACTCTTGTGCTAAATAAGATAGACCCGTTGTGTTTGGGCTCGTTTTATTTGAATTAGCTAGTACTGTAGGTACTGCTATAAGATATCCAGGATTTTAAAAGCTTGTAGGTATTTAAAATATATGATTCACGTTATTTTTGCAACATCAAAACATCAATAAAACAATTTTTAAAGCTATCTATTTATTCATTAAATCTACAGCGGAGAAGGTAGGGCTGCTGAAAGGTTCCTGATAAGTTCATCCATTTGCATGAGGTTGATCTTGGCTTGGCGGGAGAGTCGACCTTCGGGTAGCTCAGGAGGCTCATGACGGAGAAGAACAGCTGATTCTGTTAGGATCTTCTTTGATTCCTGTCAAGAGAAAGAGGTGTATGTTCGTTGCTAAGCTCGGGTCTCTTCAGTGGAGGGGGCATGTATAGTCAACCACGTGTAAAATAAATCTGTTGTTATACAGGGTGTCCCAGGAAGTAGTGATAAGCGTAGGGCCAGAAATAAAGCACTTCCTGAGGTATCCAAATCAACCCCATGTACGTGAATTTTCGTAGTTATCGAGTTCTCAATTTTTTTCTTAAATTTTGCAAAATCAAAAATTAACTCTTAATTTTAAAGAAATACTTACAGTGACATAACCCAGCATGACAATAGGACCGTCTGTGAGGGATTTCCTTCTCCCTGTCTCGGCCACTGCAGCATGAAGCTCGAATAACAACGAACCACGGAGACGAGTTTCCGCTGTAAAGGTACATTATTATACCACGAACTTTACAGTCAAAAATTTTCTTTGTCTTGAAGTTAGTGGCTCAAGGAAAAATAAATTCTTGGGACAACGACTTTGACAAAAAAAGAATTGTTTGAAAATTTTTCGTGAAAGAAACGTGTGAGGAGTGGTAAACGAGCCAACATTCCACCTCAGTGTCCCCTGACATTGCAGAGGTTCATGAGTGACGGTAACCACTTCCTATCAGTTGGCTCGTCTGCCTACATGGCAATGAAGAAAAAAAACCTGGTAATAAGTGGTCACCTGAAAAACGAATTGTTATTTTGTGGTATAGAGTAAAATGCCCAAAGTAACCACCATCGTTCCTATGGTAAATAGTTACTACCTATTACTCATTCGTCTCTGCAACATCAGGACATCTTAAACCTCGGTTAAAGAGAGACATGCCACAACGCTCTGGACACATTAAGGACAGAATTAGAACAAATCACTAAGTGATAATTACCTGGAGCTAAAGTTTCCAACAAATCCGCGATCTTCCTACAGAGCTGAGTCTTCAGCAACAATCTCTCATCAGTAACAGCTGCTAAACCCAGTTCCTCTTCCTGTCCGATCATCTGAGCGAGCGCGAGACTCACATCCGTCATGTAGTAATGAGATGGATGGAGGTAGCCGCTGCAGTGGTTCACGAATCTGAGGATATTGGAAACAAATTAAAAGCAAGGAAGTGATGGGTACTTCTAGATGTGTAAGATATTGACAGTGTTGTGGTTAGGATTTTGCGGTAACTCAAAAGTTTTTGAAACTTTCCGAAGAAACTATTTTTAAGTTTGGTGGCATTTTCTCTGATATTACTGAAGTCCAACCGAGAATGTTACCATTTACCATTAAATTTTTGACCATGTTGGAAGACGAGTTTGCCTAATTGTAAGTGGTTACCGTAGCTTATGGACCTTGCAATGTCTGAGGACATTACGGGGACTTACCTATGACCTAATTATATAGGCTTCTAATAACTCACCGTTCACAAGCATCAGCGTCTCCTTTAGGCATGATGCTGAGCTCCCTTCCAATGTCCTGCAGGAGTTGCTGTATGATAGCGTCGGAGACAGCGTCCTTGCAGCTCTTGCAGATCCAGAACTTGCTGTCTAGGTTCCGAGTTTCAGGGTCCGGCTTCTTGGTCTTGTGCAGGAGAGGAACTATGAAGGTTTCTGGTAGAAGGTAGCCTTTGCAGTCCCTGAAATAACGTGAAGTTTTTGAATGAATGAAACAATAGGACTCTGAAAATTATCTGAAGATGTAAGTTAGCCATGCCAATAGTCGTGGTGGCCGAATGGTTGAAGCGCTTGCCTTCCGTACGGGAGGTCACGGGTTCAAAACCGGCCGGCTTGTATCTATAAATCTTAATATGAAAAAGATTTATGTGCAATTTTTCACAACACTACTGGCTAAAAACGGTGAAGGAAAACATCGTGAGGAAACCTGCATATCGGAAAAGGGTTCTAAAAATCCTTTGAAGATATGTGAAGTCCCCAATCCGCATTAGGCAAGCGTGGTGGACTATGCCTAATCCCTCTTCGGAGGAGACCTGAGCTCAGCAGTGGGCAGTAATGGGTTGTTACAGTTACAGTTACAGCCATGCCAATTATCATATCATGATATGATTTTTCATAAATTATGACCGATAACAAGATTTTATGAGCTAGGTACATTTTTGCGCATCACTGAGAATAATAAGAATGCTCTAGTTAAATAAAATAGATCCAGTGCTCTTAAAAAACCTCCAACATATTAATTACCAAACTTACTTCTTTTTGCACTTGACAGCGCTATACATAGTTCCAAGTTCGGTGACGTCAGAGCATCTCTGACAGTTGCATTCGAAGAACTTGGAGTCGGCGAGGTGATGACGTCGCGCCTCCGTGCCCCACAGCGGGTCTGTGTAGCACACCGTGATGTGGGCACCGGGCTTTATGTTTTCTCCAGCACAGAGGATCTGAGGAACCAGAAAATAAAATAACTTATTTGTATTTAGACATCTTTGTTTGGTCGTACGCTATTAGTGAGGTATTTACCGTAGGGTAGGTACCGACTTCGTTGCACGTTGGGATTGTGGAGATCCCCGCGCAATAATAACCGCTTTCCAGGTGGGCTGTTTGTTAGTTTGTCTACCAATGCAAGAAAAAGGTCTCAAGTAGACCATAGATAGTAACCCTGCAACGACCTCTGATACTGCAGCGATTCATAAACCACGGCCACTTACGACCAGGCAACTCGTTCGCTTCGCAAGCTCTGTCTCAAAATAACTAAGATCATAATCCGATACATCTTTTAAGAGGCCTGCAAACTTAGTGACATAATTTGAGGCATATCAAAGGTTATAAACCAATCCTTACGATTTCTCCGGCAGATGTGAAGCTCTTGTTGCAATTGGCGCGACAGTTGTGCTCGACCATCGAGATTCTATCGTATACGGCTAGAAACTCTGGCTCCATTAAAGGCACTTCATGTCCATTGATCTGTAAAGCAAAAACAACATTTCCGTTATGCGTTAAAGTCTTAATTTACTGCTTTTTTGGACCATGCTTAGGTATCATTTTGTACCAAATTTTCCATTGGAAACTATACTGATAAGGTCAAATAAAAGTCTATCTGATGCTAGGAAGAGTCAGAGATGGACCTATGAAAGAGGTAGAAAGAGAGTCCTTAAGAGTAGGCCATAGGATTGTGGCTCCGCTGTGACTCCTGATATTACACAGATCAGATCAGATGATCCGTTAGCTCCTAAATTTGCGTTTATAAAACAAAAAAAGCTCATTAAACAACAACAGAGATTACCTACCTGCAATATTCCACAACATCTCATGATCTCTTCCTCGTTAAAATCACTCTCCAGCTTAAAGAACTTCCAGATGAAATCACAGATCATTTTCTTGTCATTATTCCACTTGTCAGTGTCCTTTCGGTCTTCATCATGAGACTGCAAGGATAGCAGCTTCTTCCAGAGCAGTTCGTTATGATCTCTTTGGTATAGGCATCGGAGGACGGTGATGCACTGGTAATTTGGATGTGGTATACCGAAGGTGGTAATGTTGACCTGGAAAGATAGATTCACTATGGCAGACGTCTTTCACAGGTTAAATTGTAAATGCCAAACCTTTGCCAATATTTGTTGCGTTTCCATATTGGCTCGTCAACGTTCAACACAAGTACCAACAAAACGCGGAATAATGTCCTACATGTTTGAGTCACAATTCATCTATTTCATAGTGACTAAAAAGTCTGTCAGTGTAGTCTCTGAGGTAGAGGTTTCTTGTTGCTATATAATTCAAACTTATTTTGATGTGACAACGTCTTATAAATTGGTTTGCCGGGTGACACTTCAAAAAACTGCGTTACGCTCCGCTCACGTTATGCGCTCCCAATGAGAGCGAGTGAGAGGCACGCGTGCCTTTCACTTTTTATGTCTGTCTCTCTCGCTTTTAGGCGGGCTAACCATGCCCGAGTCGTTGTCACGTAAAACTTTCGCCCGTATTTCTATTTTTTTCTTGTTAGGTTTATCTTCTAGATTTTTTTCCGTTTCATAAACCGATGCTCACACTCTGAGCAACGAATGGAATAGTATTAAAAAAAAAAAAACCCTATTTTTACCTTCTCGCCCCTCTTAGCCGTGTAATGACACTCTGGCTCATGGTCCGGGTTATAAATGCACGTTTCAGAACAGAAAGGCCAACCGCACGTTTCGCAGGCGATCGTCTTCCCTTCTTCCAGCAACTTGTAGCATCCCAGACATACTGGTGGTGTTACCTGAACAATGATATAGTTTGAAAATCAAAACATATAAGTATGATAAACTGGGATTCGAAGAAGGTCATTGTATGAAGGCATTTTGCTTCCTCCTTGGCTTTTACTTACAGCAGAATTATGTTGATGTTGGTGCACCATGCTTTTGATTTAGCTACGAGATTTTGCGATTTACTAAGATTAGCGTTTATTTCATGTACTGTTCTGTTCTGTACTGTAGGCACCAACCCATTACTGCCCACTGTTGGGTTAAGGTCTCCTCAGAAGAGGGGTTAGGCATAGTCCACCTCGCTTGCCCAGTGCGGATTGGGGACTTCACATATCTTCAAAGGATTTTTAGAACCCTTTTCCGACATGCAGGTTTCCTCACTGCACTGTAATGCTCTCATAATGGTCAAAGATCAGTTAATATAGAAGATTAATTAAGGTACCTGTGCGGGTCCAGTAATCAATGGTTTCTCCTTCAGAATTATATCTCCAGATTTGATATCCCGCGTAGCTTCTAGAAACCTGCCCAACTGTTGGTCTTCTTTCACACGTACTGGCGAGCACTGGTACTTATGTTGCTTCCAGTCCTGCTTCTGGTGTTCTTTGGAGCAGTAGTGGATGAACTGGCATCCTGAACACTTCTGAATGGCTGGGGAGAGGCATACTGCGCATGCGCCTTGTTCTACCATCTGCGGATAAAAATTAGTGTGCATAGAAAACGCCTGCCGTTTAAAATGAGCAAATAATACAGCATAGGTAATTTCAGGAATATAATTTATTTCATAGTTCATTTCATCACTGTTCAAATTATCCTGAATGTTATATGAGGAACAAGATATATTAAGCGCAATTAATAAAATAATGTAATTTGCTACCTATCTAATAAGTGAATGTGCGTACTACAATAATGCAAAATACGAAATAACCTATCAGAATTTTATAGAAAATTTAAACACTAAAGAGTAGTATATATTTTACAGTCAATACAGAGGTCATTTACTTTTTTTATGAATCTATTTTTTTATAAGTTACTGATTAAATAAACAAAGACCAATTTCTATGCCATCTTACGAAAATTCCTAAATGAAAAATAGCTACACATATTTAGCAATACCGCTTACCTTTCTGTATATATGTGTGTGTCTTCCCTATTTCTTTTATCACTAATTCATTACTTTATCAAGTACTAACACGGGATATTTCAGATATTTTCACGAGAGGAGCGAGAGAGCCGGTCAACTCGTCCGCGTGCTCTATTCCTGTAGTGTAAAAATAAACTGCTTACTGAGATTCGCTTCTTGAAACATAAGACGATCGCGTATTTAAAATCGATTGCTTGATGAAAATATTTAGGTTTTTATTGAAGGTTTTGTTGTAGCATACTTAAAATTAGATTAATTTTTTTTCTTATTGACATAGTTAAAATATTTTCGATTTCCACGCTTTTTTTCAGTTGTGAAGTTTTTTAATAGAGAGACCTATTTTTACCGTGTTAAACATCTATTTTATCAAAAGCAAAATGATTGAGACATTAGGTAATTTCTATATCAATAGAACTTTGATAGTTACAACAATTTGTCTACTTGAAGATGAAATGACTTGTCTATTTTTCTTGATAATAATCTTTAAAACAGATGAACCTATATTCGGAGTTTTTTTATTCACGCAACCAAAGTTGTGCGGTCGGGTAGTTTAGTTTTAAAATCCAGTAACTACCAGAACACTTGATAGTAAGTGGTTATGTTGCTAACTAGCTAAAACTGTGCCCTCTGAGATTCAAGTTCGTTTATTGCTCAATAGATGGCGTTAGTTGTTTCAAAGTTGTTGTGAAGTTCATTGTGAAGTAATTTTTCTTTCAATATTGTAAACTCAAAGCAAAGATCGACTGATCAAGCAATCGTGCAGGCAAGTTTTGAATGAGTAACCAATCACATAAGCAAAATTAAGTGAGTAAATCACAAATAGAAAATTCTTTATTGCACATGAAAATAAATGTACAACTTAATGCTATAGCGTTATCTACCAGCTAACCCTGGTGTAATGTGAATAGTAACCAATCATGCAGAAAAGGTGAGAATGAGCAACCAATCACTTGAGCTGGGGTCGAATGATCAACCAATCATATAACCGCTTACATTTTCTTGTATCCTGCATTAATTGACGACTGCATTAATAAATTCTGAGCTAGGAAACCATGAAATAAATAAAACCAAAATAATATAAATACATTTATTCTTAATTCTGTTAGGTACTAGTAAGATTACTTTTACAAATCACCCAATGTCTTTTAGTAAAAGGAATGAATACATCAAGAAAATAATAAAGATACAAACAATAATATAAATTGTATATTTACAAAATAGGTAAAAATTACGTTGCCTAAGTCTTCGTATACTTTAACACGTTCACTGCTAAACGAGGCCTAAATGACCCTGCACCTTTTCCTTGCCGCACCACTTTCCCGTGGTGCGGCAAGGAAAAACGTAAACTTCCCTGCGGTACGTTGAGCATAACTTTGTTAAAAAAATTGGGGTCTAATAGACCGCGTGTCATCCTAACGTCTGATATTGGTGCGGGCCGATAGCACCTCGTGTTGCAGCCAATGGCTACCATACAAAAAATGGTTTCGCAACGAACGTGTTAAAAAGTATAACTAATTAAATGTTTTATAGTGGTTATGTCGTGATGTTGTTGTTGGAGCATGTTTATTTTATATACAGCCTATTTAGTTGTGTTTGGCATAACGGGTGTGTTGCCGTTGCCATGAAAAAGAAGAACGAAGATTACCGCCAAAAATGAAAAATGTAAAATTAAAAAATAAATTAATATTAATCGCAATCCGAATTTAATTACATATCAATCTTGATAGTTTGAATCCGCAACAGTTATTCACTACTGAACCGATTTCGAAAATTATTTCACTATCCAGAAGCTATCATCAGTATAACAGGTTTTAATATAACACTAAAATTCATTCAATTAAATTTTGGGCTGTTATCGCATCGAAGCTTATTGAAAAAAAAAACATGGCAATTTTGAATCCTCGTTTAATGTTTATTATATTAAATTTATAGGGACATGAGGAAAGTAGTGTAGTGTTAGTAAGCTCAGCCATTACATCTTTGATTCGAACAGTGAAGTTGTCAATAGTACGAGATCTACCTGCAAGATTAGACTATTTACCTTAGTCATAACCAAAAATTATTTTCATATTAAACAAAATAAAGTATACAAAAAAATTCAGACCTTAAAAAGTTCGTTAAGAAAAAACTATGACTAGAGACAGATAAATTCATTAAAAGACACAAAACTCTTTTTTCAAAACTTTTTTAAGTTTCAGAACGTTTAAAATGCTCGTTTTATTTCTCCGTAAATTAAACTCAGTTTAAATTATATTTCAGGATATTTTCCCGATGATTTGTTCCCAGGTTTTGATCTTCTTTAAGGCGTCTCTTGCAGCTGACGCCATCAGACCCTCGGAGGACTGTGGAGGCTCAAATCCAAGGATCAGAGCCGACTCGGTTAGATATTGGACTATCTGTGAAAAATAAGTTAATAAAAATAAGTTAATAAAATAATAAAAAATAATTATGTGTGAGTTTGAGTTCATGGTATAAAGGTAATACTGGGTATTTTTTGGAACGAAGTTCCTTATCGCGCGTTGCGAAAGGGGGCTAGACGGAAAAAATTCTTACGAAAAGTTGTCACGACACTTTTTTTGTTTTAGATGATTATTGCTAGATGGCGCTGTGATCAATATCTTTTAAAACACGTTCCTTATCGCGCGGAATAAAAAAAAATATGAAAAAAAAATATAAGAAATCTTTTAATCGAAAGGAACTTCGTTCCATCCGGGTGTCCCTTGATACCATTCAAGTTTTTTTTTTTAAATCTTAATACTCCATTTCTACATGTGATTTAAACACAATGTGATTTTTTCAACTGTTTCTTGCAACACGTTAAAGTTGTATACTATGCTACTATTTTCTTTAGTTTGTAATAAGTATCTATTTTAATCACCCAACCCGAACAAAAGAAAACGTATGATCAACAATTTCGATGCAATACAAATGATGCCTGTTTACCTCTTTTAGACGATTTCGGAGACTTTCTTTAGTAATGGCTTTCTTCTCGAAATCTCTTGTAGTTAGAATCATTAAGGGTGCGTGCAGCTCATACAGTGTCACACCTGAAATTGTTATAAAGTAGCCACTCAACTGGGATCGGCAACCAAATTGGTTTGTTTACTTTTACCAAGTCTGTGGCAGGAGCCAAAATTGAGCACAGTTCTAAAACTTGTTTTGTTTACATTTTTTTATCGTCTCATATTTTACGGAGATGATATATTTTCGCTGAAAATGCAATACAGCGTCGTTTAATAATAAAGATTTACAAAAATATAAGGTTTAATTAAAAAACAAAATTAAAAATTATTGGAATAAAATGTTTTTAAAAAGGGGCTCAAACACGGTATTGATTCCGAACGAAGTCCCCAGTTTCGCGATCTAGCGAATAGTGACGTTCCCAGTTGAGTGGATATTATCCAAAAAATTATAGTCTGACGCAGAGATCTTCTCTCATCATTATAGTTTTGTCTTGTAATGAAATACTTGTAGGTAATAAGATCATCGTTGTAGTTGATTCGTCTGCGGATCTATGGTAATACAAATGTGTGTTTTTTCAATTTTGTGTCGTCACATTTAAAATTTACGTCAATTTTTCAAATCGTCAAATTTAAAACACACACTTTAAACGATTTAATTAAGTAACTTATTAAAAAATATATAAAGTCGTATTTTTTGTTAATTTATCTAAAATTACTCGTTTTTTGTTTAATTTGATATTCATTATATAAAAAAACATAGACATAGCCCAAAGAATTGCATCTTTGAAGTGGCAATGGGCAGGACACATTGTGCGAAGAACAGATGGCCGTTGGGGCCGAAAAGTTCTAGAGTGGCGGCCACGAACCGGTAAGCGTAACGTTGGTAGACCCCACACGAGATGGACCGACGATCTGGTCAAGATCGCGGAAGGTCACTGGATGCAGACGGCGCAGGACCGGTCGTTATGGCGAGGTTTGGGGGAGGCCTATGTCCAGCAGTGGACGTCTATAGGCTGATGATGATGATGATGATATAAAAAAACGATCATTTAATAATTCCATGATGATAGCCCCTATCAATAGAATGAACACCCACCTCTCAGCCTCGAGTACCCAGGCTCGATAACATCAAACACCTTCATGAGGTCCCTGCAGATGTCTATCTTCCTGTTGAGTTCGGCGTCCGGCATCTCGTGGATCATGTAGTCCGTGACCTTCCCGTACAGCTGGCTGAGGGAGTGCTTGGCGGAGAGGCAGAGGTAGTGGCTCGGGAGGAGCACGTTCCTGTACTTGTGGAGGAAGGTCTCGAAGCCGGGGACGTCGTTGGCGTCTATTTGGTCGTACTCGTCTGTTAGTCTGGAAGGGAATTGAGAATTTATGTAATGTAGAGGCAAGGGGTGATGGGGCGATACGTAAGCTTTTGGGGTTCTGTCCTCATTCCAGGATCGGTCGCTGAGTGTGAGTGGCAGAAGCTTTTAGAACGGTTCTCCTACATACCCCACTTACAGGGTAGTCCGGCAATTTCCTCCTGTCCAAAAAAGGTCTATGTGCAACGGTAACCAGTTACACGTAAGGTTGTCTACTTACGGTGCAATAATAAAACAGTTGATTGTAATAATGATCAGCACATAATCGTTTTGTCTAAAGATATGTCTCTCTGAATTTACGCCATTTGACTCTAATTACTAACACCCAACTTCTGCAGCTTGTTGTTTTAAAAGTTTATAATACATCAATAGGCAATTATATACGAGCGAGCGGATTACAAAACAGAAATTTACGCCACAAGTTTAATATGAACTTCACTACTATATGGAACCACCGCGGTCATTCACGATCCGTTTCAGGAACACTTTTTTGCCACGCACCATTCGACTATGGAATGGGCTCCCCTCCTCGGTATTCCCAGAGCGCTATGACTTGTCCTTCTTCAAACGAGGCTTGAAGAGGGTCCTTAAAGTTAGGTCGTAGGAAGCGACCCCTCAATGTCCCCTGACATTGCAGAGGTTCATGAGCGAAGGTAACCACTTACGATCAGGTGGCCCGTTGGCTCGTCTGCCTACATGGCTATAAAAAAAAATATTAAGACTCAAAAGTTTCTGGTAAAAGAAGCAATGTCATTAATATCATACCTCTTAAGCAGCATATGCACAGCGCTAGCCGGCATGGTGTACTGGCACTGTTCGTCAGCGCAGCTCCACGGCGCGTCGTGCTGCAGAGGCCGCGCCGGCAGCACGCCGCGCGCGCACCGCGGACAGCGGAAGGCGGAGGCCGCGGTGCCCAGCTCGGTGGGGTCGGAGCAGCGCCGACACGAGCACAGGAAGAACTTGCTGTGCTTTATGTGCTCGCGACGTTTGAGGGTGCCCTGGAATAGACGTTGTGTTGTTGTATGATGATATCAGAGCGTGTGGCAGATGAAGTTCTTCAAATCGCGAGGAGTGGAAGTACCAGAGATAGATAGGTTGTTGAATAAGGAAGTTAGTAGTAAGAACCTTTGTAACAGTGTTAGTGAACACTGACCTGGAGTCTACTGAACAATAGAGGGATCAGGTACAGTCTTCTTATTATTGCAAAGTTTAAACCTACTCAAGGTAACATGCCGGTTTCCTCACAATTTTTTCGTTTCTTACACGTTCATCTAGTGTGACATTTTCCATCTCCAAAAGAGAAACACTAATCACTAGACTCAAAAGAATTTAAGAAAGTCTAAAACTAATACCTGCAGCGTATAAGCATAGCACAACGAGATGAGGTCTCCAGCCCTGTGAGGTATAGAGGCTCGTACAGTGATGGGTCTGCCGGGTGCTCGCTCGGAGTCCGTGTGTGTGGTCGAGGGAGTGCAGTCGTGAGCGAGCAGGTACGCCCGGTCGTACAGAGCGCGGGCGTTGGCGCCACTACCGCCTACCTCGAAGGCGTTTACCTGGAAGCAAGTGTGACCAATGATTGATACGAGAGTATCTGTAGATATGAAGAGTCTTGGTGAAGCGCAGATTGTAGTGACTAGAACATGTTATGAGGTTCGCAACGTAAAAGCAGCATTTGGAATTAAAGAAGCTGCTATTACAAAATGGAATTGAGTAATAAGATCTCCAAAGAAATAAGTCGGAAGGTGAACTGTGTATTTAATGGCATAAGAAGATCAATCAAATTCGAAGTAATCAATGAAGCAGACAACAGGCCATTGACATGAAGAGACTACAATGACTGCATCACTACAAACAAAACTGGGTAATTAAATTTTTTAAACTAAATTTGAAATGTGGGTCTACAGGAGTATGCTGAGAATATCGTGGAAAGACAAGGTCACGAATATAGAAGTCTTGCGACGTGCCAACACAGAAAAACATCTGCTGAAGACCATCAAAAGAAGGAAATTGGAGTATCTGGGCATATCATGAGAAGCCCGAAGTACGATTTGCTGCACTTGATCGTACAGGGCAAGATCCAGGGGAAGAGAGCTGTAGGTAGAAGGAGAACATCTTGGCTGAAGAACTTGCGCCAGTGGTTCAACAAAAGCACTCGTGCTTTGTTTCGCGCTGCTGTGTCAAAAGTACAGATCGCCTTAATGATTGCCGACCTTCGATAGAAGATGGCACATGAAGAAGAAGAAGAAACTAAATTCAAGACAATTAAGTTATTTACTACTATTAAAGAAATTTCATATGGTACCAATAGGAATGGCAAGGTAAGTGATTTTGGAACGAAGTTCCATATCGCGCGTTGTGAAAGGGGGCTAGACGGAAAAAATTCTTACGAAAAGTTGTCACGACACTTTTTTGTTTTAGATGATTATCGCTAGATGGCGCTGTGATCAAAATCTTTTGTAACAAGTTCCTTATCGCGCGTTACGTTAGGAAAAAAAAATAGTTCCTTATCTTTTAATCGTATATTTTAATCAAAAGGAACTTCGTTCTATTCGGGTGTCCCATGACACCTCTCAAGTTTTTTTTAAAAGTATATGTGATTGTGAATTATTCAATATTGGTATTATTAGAATTTATTATTTTTTAATTCAATTTATTTTAAACACCTATCATTTGTGAAATTTAATGTTTTAATGGAAATTTTAGATTGTTTTTATGGTAATTTGATTTTTAATTTAATGTCTATGTACTCATAACGTCTTCTTGGTTTTTACTGTAATGATGTTATGATAGTTTTTGTACAATAAATAAATAAATTTATTTTCTTAAAAATGAAATGACGAGAAAAAAATCAAGAGAATGGTTTAATTTCCAACTCATTATCAGGCCTCAATACACTTTCAAAAATTTACCTCCAAAATCCCGCAGACAGTATGTATTTCTTCAGGGTCGTAGTCCAAGCCCCAGCTCTTGATCTTCTGCACCACGTTCTTCTCGTTCATGGGCCAGATGTCGCCTCGCGCTCGCCGGAGATCATTGTGGGCTTCCATTGAAGATAGGGCTTGCCATTTTGGAGGATCTGCCTTCTTTAGGAGGAGACATCTATAAGGAGTATGAAGAAGGGTCGTGACTTGAGAAATTATTGGGCGATGTCGTAGTGGAAGGTTGAAACAACATTTTTATTGCCGCGTTTCCATATTGACTTGCCAACTTGCATTGCGCGCAAATGACAACTGGTAGTCCAACTGTCAAACGGTGTTTCACATAGTTTTAATGACGGCCAATGCATATAAAAGCCCGTTTACATGTTAGTCGGCCGTCACCGTCACTTATTTTTATGTGTGTTGGACGTTGGTGAACCAATATGGAAACGCGTCACAAGGCTGTCATTGACATAATTGCTGGCGTGTAGGTACGAAAATAATACATAATAATATGTATTTTTAGAATATCTAGATGTTATTCTCGCCATTTCGGTGAAACCAAACTATATTATTGGCATATCTTAATTTTGAGTCACTGCAAACGAAATCATTTGAAAGGAATGATACATATCACGACTTCCGATAGCTCTTCAGTTTTATATTTGTCTTTTATTTCGAGGGCGTTTTTTTAATATTATTCATACTTTACTAGGTAGGTATGTTGTCAGCGTTAAACATACAATATTTAAAAATGATACTAAAATACTACAGATAAATTAATTTTTAAAGTAACCCCAAACCAGTATTGGTTATATCACTTACATTATTACTAAACGGGTTCTTAGCACGATTATTTTGTTGAGAGGTTTAATAGACGGGTCTAGTAATAATGTAAGTGGTGTAGATAACCGCGAGTGTTTAAAGAAAAGTATTGCTTATAGCTTCAGCAGGCTATGCTATTAACTTTAATTTATAAAATAAAACGTCGTGAACAGTATTTTTTTTTAAATCTGTAGTAACAAAAAATAATAATTACCTAATATAAATTTTCAATACGTAAGTACCTACATCTTCTTAATTAACAAAATCTATTATAGGCTTTTAATAGTATTTGACTAAATTCTAATCATTAGTAGATGAATTTACCTCAATGGCATCAAGGCTTGGTAGGAATCCCTGAGATCTTCAAGCTTAGAGTAGTTTGGTGGTACACTTCTTAATGTGTCGCATTCATATGTGGAATGCCCGGTGTATTTTCCATGACCTGGACATGAGCTACTGCATAACGGCCATTTGCACCTTTTGCATCTGAAATATATAAAACGATACAAATTATCTCGATACTATGTTACATGTTAATAAATTATCTTTTTTTTAGTTGGCGAAAATTGACATATTTTGTGAAAGCGCTTCAGATAAACGTGCTAGCGTCTCACATGATGTAAAGTGGTTACCATCGTTCATGAGCCTCTGCAATGCCAGGATATTGGGGATCGTTACCCACCACCTACTACATAAGCTTTTTCCTAAACCTCTTTTACGGAACGCCCCAGGAAAACTGATGACTTCCTATTTCAAATCGGAATAGGTATTAAGAAGCTAAAAA
This sequence comes from Trilocha varians, assembly GCA_030269945.2. Classification (NCBI taxonomy): domain Eukaryota; kingdom Metazoa; phylum Arthropoda; class Insecta; order Lepidoptera; family Bombycidae; genus Trilocha; species Trilocha varians. Next base: position 10,735,410 of record AP028257.1, read on the forward strand.
GATCTTTTGTGGATGTGGATTAACAGTTCCAAGTAAAAGCGAACCTTCTGCGTATGATACTCACTTGCTTATATTGTTCTCATCCATTTCTCTATAACATCCAAGGCAAATGATAACACAACCAGTGCAAGGTCCAACAGCTAAAGCTGGTTCTTCGATTATTACTTCACCTGCTTTGATATCTCTTGCAGCTACTATGTATCTGAAAGCAATTAGGAATTTACAGGTTAATTCAAAAGCTCTAATTTAAAATGTGGATTTCATAGCAGACGAGTTTATCTACAAGTCTTTTGATTTGTAAATTGTTACCTTCCCTAATGAAAAATCTCATGGAAACAATGTTTGGGTATACCCATATAATTCTACGGCGTAGTTAAAAGGAATTTCTACAAACATCGATTGAACCAATGAAAAACGACCATTTATTTGTGCTGAATAATCCTTTTAAGTAATTAAATATTTTGGAAATTATGATATTTGATTGAATTTCCCAAACTTTTTATAAGTCTTCGTTATCATCATAATTTATTTCACGAACTGTTAATAAAACATCGTAAAATTTTAAATATCATAATTTAGCAACCGTTTAGTTTTTCTTAAACTCTGTTCGAAGAATCGTCAGTAAAGTTCGAAGATCAACAGCATACTTCAGTAAACATATTAAGAAGGTAGTGATTAATTGTGTGGGCGTACTATTTATCCATTTACACTGGCAAAACCCATAATTACAATAAACACTCTAACGAGAAATAAAATTAGTTGCTCTATCAAAATTTCCGCATTACCTTCAATGCTGTATAAAATCTACCATCATTTATTTACGTTAGGTAAATATTGTAGGTCATTAATTTTCTTTATATACGTAATTATATGATTTATAAATACCTGCCCATAACTTCAGATTGCCTGATTTCATAGCACAAGCTTTTCTTCTCCACGACAGGCACTTCTTCAATTTCTTCTTTGTCAGAATGCAGTATATTCTCTTTGTTCCTTCCATCTCCTTTCCCTTTCTTCTTTTGCTGGAAAACAGAGACAAAAAAATCAGTTTTAAATGCAAATGCTGCTTTACGATAAATATTTACGAATGTCTTACACAAAATATACAAAGCAACATTCGTGGGATTTAAATAAACGGTTTTCTCTAATGTTGGAGACGCTTTATTTATGAATGAAGACAAGGCGACCAAGTCGAAACGTGGACTGGAATGAGTGTTATGAATGAGCCCAGGTCCAGTAGGCGGTGTCTATTTGTATTTTTGTTCGCCACTTGAGTTATACGCGCCAATGGCTTGATGTGAAAAACCATTCCATAACCCTGCCAATGATTTATACGACCGTGAAACGATGGTTAAGGTTGGCTCACAGTGAAGTTCACGGATATATTTGACAAATTTATTTGGCTTTTTCTCTCCTCGAATAAAAGTTGTCGAAATTTAAACACTTTAAAAACCAGTGTCATTACTTTTCTGGCAACAAGAAACACTGCGATCCAAGCCTGAGACTTACTTACTTTTTAAATAAGCTCAGTGGTGATAGTGGCTTTAACAATCTCTATTTTAGCTGTGGAAAACTGAAGAAAAGCTAATGCAACAAAGTAATAAACAATTTATTTTCGCACATTCATTTTCGTCCAGTATAACTATCATCTTTGTTAGATTATATCTAGTTTCTTCTCTTAACTACACTATTCATAATAGAAAATCTAGTTTAAACTACATCGTTACCCTACAAACTTTGATCTATTCAATAAAGCATCTTTACGACGTCATCAAATTTTACAACATTTTCAATATAATAATTTCTGAGAAGCAGAGGTGTGTACTGAGATATATGTTCGGTTATACAGAGTGGATTTAAAATGAAGGAGGGCGGTAAGTAGTCTATTCTAATCAATAAATGAATGTGTTGTCAATTACGCCTGGACCGATTTGGCCTATTCTTTTTTAAAAGTTTATTGAATTTCAAGGATGGTTTTTACGGTGAGAGAAATTCGGATAAGTGCCGAGAAAAGTTACTGTATAGGATTCACGCAGACTACAGATAGTACGGAATAAAAATAAAAAGAGGTGCTTAAAAGATATTGTTATCTTTCGTCAAATGTTAAATCAAATTAATGAACGCTGGTGACTGACTGGATGAATTTTTATCATTTAGAGTCTAAACAGGACAGGTCTATCATATGTAGTACAGGAGTTCCTCTGACACCTTCCTTATCCATCTTCAGGTCAGCGCCATTTTGTCATATTATTATTGCATTGTTGCATCTGCGTGCAAAATGTCAATCGGATTGCGGGAAGTTTGTCAAATTTAGCTCGCAAGATTCAACCCGAACTTACATAGTTACATCCAGTGCAAGTTAATATAATAAAGCTTGTAGAATTATATTCTGGATAAGATCATTAATGGCGTGTTGGCTCAATCAGGTTAATAGACACTACGTTTGCTACAACTCGTTTGAATGAGGAAATCGCTTCAAAATGTGTAAACAGTTACAGATATTTCAAATCATCGTGTTTCGATACTGATTAAAGATTTATAAAATGTAACAAAATATTTTCGTTTTCAGGGTTTCGACGAGTTGAATTTTCTTATTTTTATGCTCAAACGACGGGTTCTTACCACGGTATCTAATTAATTGAGTGGGCTCTCTTGAATTTTATTTTAATGACGACGGGAAAAGGGCATCAAGGGCATTTCACAATATAACTATCATTTTTTTGCCTCGTAAGCAGACGAGCCACGTGGACCTCTGCATTGTCAGGGGATCTCTACCTACGGCCTACTTTGAAGGACTTTCTTCAATAATCTACTAATCTATGCAATAATTCCTATTGTAATGCCACAAGATTTAACATTACTAAATTGCACTTTGATGGATGTTTCAGTCCTGGGAACGAATGTTTTTATAAGTACACTCACAATCTACATATTTATTATGTAGTAGTATGACTTAAATGTGATGTGAGCCAAGGGTAATTTTGACACATCTTTGTAACTATAATATTCGCTTTAAGTACAAATATAATGTTGGTAAAATGCCTTATGCTTTATAAAATTTTCTGTAACTTGTTTCCTTTCCTCAATGGTTCAACTTATTAACTTGCTTTTAGGTATACTTCTTCTTCTTCATGTGCCAACTTCTATCGGCGATGCCGGCGAGGTCGGCGATCATTAAGGCGATCTGTACTTTTGACACAGCAGCGCGAAACAAAGAACGAGTGCTTTTGTTGAACCACTGACGCAAGTTCTTCAGCCAAGATGTTCTCCTTCTACCTACAGCTCTCTTCCCCTGGATCTTGCCCTGTACGATCAAGTTTAGGTATACAGAACCCTGTATTTTTAGGAACAGGCACTTCGCAACAATTTCGTAACGTAGATTGAATCTCGTATTAATTTATTTATTTATCCAAACTATTTTTGTTACGCACTTGTGCAATCATATCCGATCTTTTTTCTGGCGCGTCATAATTATATTTCTATTTTCGTTGCTTTTGTAAACTACATTTTGCTTTTCGAATCTCGTAAAATATTAACGCAATCAACGTCTCGTTCGTTTTGATCAGTTTTTTACGATGTGATAATGTTTTGGATTGGTTGTCCCATATACTAGGCAGGGTTGGGAAACCAGTGGGCGGTGGTGTGGTGCAGAACCATTTATTCGACTAATTTAGATAAAGTATATGAACCAGTAAGTTGTCAGGCAGATTTGGACATTTTTTTCTTGACGTATTTTCAATTAAGAATCGAAACTCCGTTATCCTTACTAACATTATAAATGCAATAGTAACTCTGTCTGTCTGTTACGCTTTCCCGCCTATACCTCTCAACCAATTTTGATAAAATTTGGCACGAACAATCTTTAGACCCTGAGAAAGAAGATTAAAAGTGACGCAGACGAAGTTGCGTGGGCCTGCTAATTTTAAATAATTTTAACTACACATTTATTTTTATTTCATGATAAATTTTACCGTCCCGTTGTTTAGATATCTTTACTTAAACGACAACTCACATGGTAATAAAGAAGGAAAAATACAGTAAATACAGTGGATGTGATTTGTCGTGATGTGAGTTTGAGTTTCAGTGGTAGTACGTTAAAGAGAGAAGCTTTAAAACTGAAAATATTAAGTTATATTCACTCAATGATTTTTATTTATTTAGTATCACTTCTCATCCGAAAATATTGATCATTGCATGTATGGGGCGGCCTGACAGCTAGGATATATTTAGACAATCTTGTGTTAGTCATAAACTCTAACAAATAAATCGCACGGTTTATCTCGTATTATTGTTGGCATTGTGTTAACAATTTTTAAAATATTCGATGCCGTAATCTAACTTTCGTTTTGTCTGTTGGATCGAATTCAAATGTGTCGGGCGTTGCCACACTATATTGTTATAGCGATCTTTAGACGAGACCTTGATTTGCTAATAACAATTGTGAGAGTCTTTATTATAGAGTATTTTTGGCTTGAGAAGCGGCTAAAATGTATCACACGGTCCAGTAAGTGTACTTACAGTTTTTAACTGCGCGAGTTTTTGCGCTAGTGGGTCAGCTCAAGTCTAAGCAATCTATTAACTTAAAGGATCATGATATACTTCTCTTAGGCTAAAAACGGTGAAGGAAAACATCGTGAGGAAACCTGCATGTCGGAAAAGGACTCTAAAAATCCTTTAAAGATATGTGAAGTCCCCAATCCGCACTGGACAAGCGTGGTGGACTATGCCCAATCCCTGTTCTGAGGAGACCTGAGCCCAACAGTGGGCACTAATGGTTTGGTACAGATATACTTCTCTTTGTATGTATGTCAATTGTGGAATAGGTTGTAGTAAAAAAAGGGTCACCCTTCAAAATGTACTTAACTTCAAGTTTCACTTAAAAATCAATCCGCTATAGAGTCAATCTGTTAGTTCACTTTCGATTTTATCATTTATGAAATTAGGTAGTGTAAGGGTTCCACTGCAGAGGTCCATGAGATAGGTGGTCATATGCCTGATATATTATATCTATTATTGTAAAAAATATTATTATTCTGTAAAATTTCCTTTATACATAATGTATTTTAAAGCTTATTCTCCATTGATACAGATTTTCTTGTAAAATGTGGCTGCCTTAACTGATTTATTTATATTGAAACGCAAAAGATTTCTAATTTATTATAACAGAAGAGATTTCAAAATAATTTAACTTCGATGCGATGGTTAGCGTTTTTAATAGATAAATTACTTTTTAAACTCGCTCATATTTTCATATGAGATGATAGATGGCATACGATTAAATTAATTATGACTTTAATGCACATCTTTCTTTTGATGTTTTAAAAACTTTGGCTGTACTCCATAGTGTTAAAATTGAATGTTTTTCATACAAAATGCTCGTAAATTCTCTATGTTTTATAATAAAGTATTATATTGTGATGATTTCTGTGAGATTGAGTTAAGATTTTAAAGAGATGTTTTCTATGGAGATTAATAATTAAAGTATATCTGCCACATTTTGGTTCTTATTGGAACGAAGTTCCTTATCGCACGTTATCGAAAGGGGGCTAGACGGAAATTCTTATGAAAAAGTTGTTACGACACTTTTTTTGTTTTAGATGATTATCGCTAGATGGCGCTGTGATTAAAATCTTTTAAAACAATTCCTTATTTTGTTTTATATGATTAATGCTAGATGGCGCTGTGATCAAAATATTTTGTTACTTAACTTAAAAAAATAAACTTTTATTACAATTCCCTCACTAATTAATCGAAAGGAACTTCGTTCCATCCGAGTGTCCCTTGACACCTCTCAAGTTTTTTTTTCAATAAAATTAGGTGAGGTTAGATTAAGTAAGGTTAGGTTAGGTTAGGTTACAAGATACCCTATACTCTGCTAAACTATATATCTGTTACCTTTGCCTACATATTGCTTGTACAACATAAATAATTTCGCACATAATTTAATGTGCCAGTAAAACTGTTAAACGGAGGAAGTCGCACGGATGTTGTAAATACTCCAGATTATATTCACGGTTCATAAAAGTCCGATTTCCACAATAAACTACCGCAGATATTATTATGTTTAGACAACAGTATTTTACAGTATAGTACAACAGCTCACCGCATAGGTCCTATAAATTGAATAAAATGTCTGTGGTGCTTTTCTCAATTCTGGCGTAATGCATCTTTCAATGTTATTTTATTGTCTCCCGCTTTTGCGAGAAGGGAAGTCGAAACTCATGTTTTTCCTACTCCTTCTATCATCTTCTGATTAAATTCGTTGCGGGGCCCAAGACAAGTTAGCTTTCCCTCGGGATTTCCTGGACTTCACTGCTCAGAGTCATTACGATGGTCGCCGCTGTGGATCCTGGCTACACAGGAGTTACAGTGGTGGGAGTGAGAGGTGGGCCAATACCCGAAAAAAAATACCCGAAACAGTATTTTACAAGCTTTATATTAACTTGCACTGGATGTGACTTTTTTTTGGAAAAAACCTTTAACGAAATTGGAGAAATTGTCAGAGTAGACTAGCCAAAGATTCAAAGTTTAACAAAACCAACAGAAATATTTTATACCTAAAATCTCCGTTTCGTGTTAATTAAATAGCTTTACTCTTTATTCATATTTTCTATATTCATTTATTTTCAATTATTTTTTAAATTATATCTTTAAAAAAATTCTAATTTTTATATTTTTACTAAAAAATGTCAAATTGACTAATGTTTTCTAATTAAATATTTAATTTGCTGAAGACTATTAAATATTAATATTAATGAACTGAATAATATAAATAAGATGCTACATTCGAAAATTGTAAGTATTAGTGGGAAGTTCTTTACGTAGTCACATTTGGTCAGGTAAGATTGTAAGATTTTTTGTTCAGAAGTCTTTCTGAACAAAAATAATTCATTTTACTTGTGGTAGAGATAAGAAGCTTATTTTGTCAGCTGTTAAGTAATCCACCCGCAGTACTCTGCCTTCCCGTGATCATGGCGCTTCAAACAGTGTTGAAATATCGGGATTACTCATTTAATAGATAAAGATAACACTATTGACTTATTTTTTGATAAGCCATCCGCTTTCGAAGCAAAGGTTCTTAAAAGTATGACATAAGTTCTTACAATTATTTGCTTGTTATTTTTTATTTTATCAATTTTTTATCTCATTATACATAATTTATTGTGCTTAATTCCATTTTATCTTTATAATTAATTGCCTCCTATTTACATACTAGATGGTAAAAATTTTAATAAGGAACTACGTTCCAATATGTTTTTTTTCTTTCTTTTTAATATGCAAGTTTTTTGATCTTGACTAATTAATCATTATATATATATATATTTTCAATGTAACTTGATAACTTTATTTTATTAATTTAACAGAATACCTATATTGTTATAAATGATGGATTGTGTTGTTTGTGTTGTTTCTACCTTATGCATGATGTGTCCATCTTTAAGTAAAATTGCATGAAAATGAAATATCTATACATATAATAAAATGATAGAAAAGTCAACATTGCAAAATACACTCCCCCAAGTCAAACAACCGTTGAACATTTTGATGGCGCGATTCAGAATCCATACATTTAGTACTGAAAAAAAGTCAGCTTTGTCCGGGATAAACTCGAAAACTGCTGCACCGATGAACTTCAAATTTGGCAAGAATATAGCTTAGAAGTCGGGTCAACACATAGGCTATATATTATAGTGCTATCATCTCCGAGGAACGGGATATAAATATAATAAATTTCATTAAACAATTTTAGAGCAACGACATCTATCGGCGTTCAAGTCAAATTTCATGTTGAATCATTTTTTTATTAGTACGAGAGCTAGCAACGTCGGGAAAACAAACATTTCAGTAAAGCCAGTTTTTATTTTTATACATGCTATCTCTCATACTCTTTCACTTTTATATCAGTTGGCAAACTAAATTTAGGTTTTTAGGTGCTTAAAAAGCTTCATTAAAAAAAAATCATTCAAAATTAGTGTCTGGCACAGAAGAACAACAAAAAAATATCTGGCAATAATAAATTCATGTAGCAAAAAGTATAATAAAAGTAATTTAAAGAAAAAAGTGTCTTAAAATAATTTGAAAAATCGATTTTTATCCGTACTCTACCACTACCGGCTACTACTAGACAGTCCCTATCGGTAAATACTCTGTCAAAAACGTTGCTAGCTCTTATACCATAATTTAAATTTGATTGTGTCATTTTTGGCACTGTCAATGGTTATTTTTTAATTGTCATAGATACAAGGAGTTCTTTTCCTTCTTAAAAATTGTGTCTTTAATTCGTTTCACAGATTAGCAAGACCTATACATATAAATAATTTTAATTAAACAATTTTAGAGCAACGACACCTATTAACCTTCAAGTCCAATTACATATGGAAGCATTTTTTTGTTGATATAAATAATTTCAATTTGATTATGTCGTTGTGGGACAATGTTTCCTATTTGCTAACTAGATGGCGTTGGCGTATAAATTTGAATTATCTGAATCGCGCTATTATTTCGTACACCAAATGTCAAAACTGATGTTACCTGCTTTGCTATAAGTTATCGTGTGGTTAGTCAATTTGAACTACTTAGCTACTATCATTATATTATTCTTTAGTATCGACTTAAAATAAATAATTAAAATGCCTGGAAAACGATCTAATTTATCCCAATGCTCAAACGATACTCGAAGGAAAAGGATAGCTCGATGTCTAGAAACCGCCATTGAGCGTGAAGGTAGGTTGGCTACTCTTCGAGATCACATTGCGGAAACTCAGTCTATCGAAGATCTTGAAGAGCTGGATACTCAGTTAAGGAGAGATCACTCTCAGCCTGCTCTTTCACGTTGGTTGGAGACTGATGAGTAGCATGAAGAGCGTAGTGCAGTTACCATGACGTACGTGACTTCTGCTCATATATCGCAAGACCGGGATCGAATGCAAAAGTTACAAGAGTAAGCTAAATAAAGAAGGAAGCGAATTCATGTACAATGTTGCAATTAACTACGCCGCACACGTAGATATTGGCATCTTAGAAGAAGTGTGCGCCCTCTGTCAAGCCCGCAAATGAAGAGGAGAGCCCAATGGGATGTGTTGTGCATCTGGTAAGGTACGCTTGGAGTCTATGCAAGACCCACCAGAACTGTTGAAACTCTTACTAAGCGGTGAACATCCAAAGTCCAGCCATTTCTTTAAAAACATCCGAGCGTATAATAGCATCTTCCAGATGACTTCGTTAGGTGCAAATCAAATCGTTGAAACAGGATTCATGCCGACATTCAAGATCCAGGGACAAGTTTACCATCAAATTGGTTCGCTGCTACCTACAGATATTACAAAACTTTTGCAAATTTATTTTGTGAGTAATTTTGAAGAACAAGCAAACCTACGAAGTATATCCATCCCCAATTTGGACGTGCTCAAGAATTCTCTGATGTCCTTCTAAGTCTTGATGAAGGTACTCTACCAGACGAGAGAAGTGGACAAGTGGTGGTTCCAATGTCTCTCGGTAGAGTTGTATCCAGCTTAGAAGAACTTATTCGCTGTGTGTACAACGACATCAGCCGTATACCACACCAGCAGAATTCTTGGGTGTGTGAACGAGCCATTTTGACATCCAAAAACGAACAGGCTGCAGCAATTAACGAATGCATTCTCTCGGAAATTGAGGGAAATGAAGTGGTCTACAACTCTATAAATACTGTCGTCGAGCAAGATGATGCCACACATTATCCTGTGGAACTTTTGAATTCTCTGTCAACAAGTAGACTTCCAGCGCATGCTATCAAGCTGAAGGTCGGTGTCCCGATTATGCTTCTTCGGAACCTATCTCCTCCAAAGTTGTGTAACGGGATCCGCCTTAAAGTCATCTAGCTCCACAAGCACACAATTGAGGCGGAAATTCTTACGTTCTGTCCGGACTCTCTTTACATTTTGGCTGCGGAGAACCAAACCACTATTGTGGTTTATCGAGAAGTTCTATAAGCATGTTTTTTACGCTATCTTCTAATCTTATCTTATAATTGTCTTAATTTGATTATTTTCTACATTTGCTTTAGTACATTATTATTTAGATTATTTTTTACATTTACTTTTGACTTAATTCAGCAAAATCACTCTAAAGTCATTTATTCGAAGAGGTTCGAAATTAGCACTTTTTGCACTTCAATTTAAAAAAAACAGTATTTTTCTGTTACTCTACTTAGTGTAGATATGAAAGGTAAAAAAGAAACCAGTAAAATAATGTTATTTTAAAAGATATAATTGTTGTTATATTATTATGGTGCTGTACATAGCATTCACGCAGACGACGTCGCGGGCAATAGCTAGTCTATTTATAATAATGTTCATAATTGTATACATGTAATTTTGTAGATGATCCAGATATATAAATAAATAATAAAAATCGTAGTCTAATACCCGTTTATTAATTGTGTAACTGATTTCAATAGTTTGTCGTCGGAATGGACCCCGCGTTTGCTTTGAAGTTGGAACATGATTCTCGTCAGCAGGCATTGGAGAGAGAAGCTCTCCGTGGAGTGTCAGACATAAAGGGTTTCTATAGCGGGAGTACGGCACTCGTTACTGGAGGGACGGGGTTCATAGGGAAACAACTTGTAGAGAAACTACTGAGGTATGTTGGAGAGATAAGCTCAATTAGACATCCATTTCACTTCTATATCTAATATATAAAATTGTCGTGTCACGGTGTTCGAACTTGAACTCCTCCGAAACGGCTCGACCGATTTTGATGAAATTTTTTGTGCTTATCCGGTACCTATGAGAATCGGCCAACATCTATTTTTCATCCCCTAAATGTTGGGGGTAGTCCACCCCTAATTTTTTTTTTCGGCGCAGACGAAGTTGCGCGAGTCAGCTAGTCTTAATATATATAAATCTCGTGTCACAATGTTTATCCTCAATGGACTCCTAAACCACTTAACCGATTATAATAAAATTTGCACACCATGTGCAGTTCGATCCAACTTGAGAGATAGGATATCTTAGATCAAGGTCTGATGATGGAGCTGGAAGGTGGCCACAAGAACTCCGTCAATAAGCAAGATAACCTCAACGCAAAGTATTCATCAGGACGCTTCATTAGACAGACATCCATTTCACTCCTACATTGTATTTATGTTTCAGGTCATGCGACGTTAAGCGCATTTATGTATTAATGCGCTCAAAAAAAGGATACTCGACGCAAGAAAGATTACGAAAACTATTTAAAGATCCAGTATGTGTAACATTTGAAGTATAATTTTAAATGATTCTTTAAAAAATTGCACTGTTAGGTTCTCAATAATTTATTTAGGTTATTTAAAATTATTTGTCTTTTAGGTATATGACCGCTTACGACTTGTAGACCCGGACTTTGAATCAAAAGTAGTAGATATAGAAGGTGATATTGCTGAGTTAGGTATTGGTATTAGCGACGTGGATGAAAGGAAAATCATTGAAGAGGTTCGTAATAATCAGAATGTATTAGGTATGGGCATTCATAACATTTAGGTACATTATTTACCTTCAAGTGGCCTCGTGCAACTTTTTTTTTTTTTGTGACGGTAGGAAATCGCCGGACTTCCACTCTCCCCGTGAGTGGGGTATGTGGAGGTTGAACCTCACTAAAACCTCCCGCCAATCGCGCTCGACATCCGATTAGTAGGGGTGACAGGACGCGTTCGCGATTGTCGCTCACGTATCGCCCCGTCACCCCCGGACGCCGAACGGCAGTCGTCGGTGAAACGAACACCGGCTCCCTCGGCCTCGTGCAACTTCATCTACTTCATACCTATCAGACGTAATTAAAAAAATGCGTTTTCGAGTTTGTAACACCTTTGATAGCCCGAGAGCTAGTGCCATTTTTCTCATAATTTAAATTCTAAACCATTTGGCCGTCACGACTAAATATTTTAGTGACTTTTTGTAACAGTTTCATTGTGTTATACCTAGGTGAATTTTATATTTCACGGGGCGGCTACGACCAGGTTTCAAGAACCTCTAAAGAAAGCTACATTTGTCAACGTTAGGGGAACCAGAGAAGTGCTGAAGTTAGCTAAATCTTGCAAGAACCTCAGGTGATTTGTAAATCTAGGTTTTTATTTTGTCTATTGCCACTTGAGCCATTTAATTTAATACCTTATACTTAGTAATTAATGATCAAAATCCTAAAATACTGATGGTCCCTACTTTAGCGATATTTGCACATAAAGCAGCGATTCATTTTGAGCATTATATAAAGGAGGTTTAAGGTTAATCTGGAGAGGCCATATGGTGAATCAATATGAAGTTCAGCTCATAATTGAAAGCGATTGTACCAACATGAGCCAAAACATTTGTTAGACTTGATGAAATTAAAATTCCGACTTCATGCAGGTCATTCGTACACGTGTCGACTGCGTTTTCTTTCGCGACCCGGAGTAGAATCGATGGAGACATCGAGGAGCAGTTCTACAGCGTGCCGGTATCACCTGACGTCATCATACAACTAGCCGAGACTGTTGATGAAGAACGACTTAACAATATTACTAATGGGTTTGTATATTTTGAACAGAAATCAAGCATGATACCCATATGAATGACTGAGGTCGAAAGGTTCAGAAGTGAATGCATCATTGTACTGCATAGGAAAGATCACAAGATCAACTGATAACCTGACAAATCGATCAGCTTGATTGGATGCGAGGCAATGCTAAGACGCTGTTTAGGTTGAAAAAAAAAATTTGATTTTAATGATATAATTTTTCAGGTATTTACCCACCTCTCATTCCCACCGCTGTAACTCCTTTGTAGGCATCCACAGCAGCGAACACCGTCATGACTCTGAGCCCAAGTGAAACTAGTCTTTGACCCCGCGACGAATTTAATCAGATGATGATGGAGATGGTAGAAGTAGGAAATATGAGTTTCAACTCCCCTTCTCATACAGCAGAAGACATCGAAAATTGAGACGGACAATGATTCGATGAATTTTTTGGACTATTTTCAGCTTGATCAAGGACTGGCCCAACACCTACTGCTTTACTAAAGCCATTGCTGAGGATCTGGTTCGTACACTTGGCAAGGATCTACCAGTGACCGTCGTGAGACCACCAGTAGGTATGTATACTCTAGGTATATTTTGGTAACTGAGAAAAAATTGAAAATTTTAGGAAAAACGAGTTTAAGAGATTTTTTGTAAACATAGACATAGGTAGACATTGTTTATCATCACTGAATCATTTTTACTAAATATTGAAAATCCGAAACTTCATTTTCCCGTGGCTGAAACCAGATGTCCCGAGACTCGAAAAGCGCAAATAAAAGTCTAAAGTGTTTTTCCAGACTCTAGGTAGTCGTTATATCTCTAGAATCTCCAAAGATGAATTTTCTTCATAGTCACGAAATGTAAATCCTGAATAGCCCCTTATATTACTTTATGCAGGGTGTATAGTATTTATAATCTGTTTTTATTGCCTCGTCGAGCTCACGGGCAACCTGATTGGGCGTGGTTACCGTCGCTCATGGATCTCTGCATTGTCAGGGGACACTGGTCGCTACCGACGACCTACTTTTAAGAACTTTCTACAATATTATTTATTAATTTCAGTGATTTCTACATTCAACGAACCCATTTCTGGATGGTTAGATAAAAGTTCCCTAATGGGTACTAATGGGGTGAGTATGTATATGTGGTATGACGGCGGTGACCACCGTAATGACTCTGAGCAGCCCACAAACACGATAGAAAGACAACTTGTCAATTTGATCAGATTTTAGAAGGAGTAGTAGAGTTCATAGTTCCTATGAATCAGAAGATAAGATTTCTTTAATCTTAAAACCGCACTACATTAGACTTAACTAGTATTTTTTTTTATTCTTTTGTGCAAGTTAAGGTCGTAGGTAGCCTTTCAGTGTCCTCTGACGTTGCAGCGGTCCATAAGCGACCGTAACTCGCCCTATCAGGTGGCCCGTTGACTCCTCTATTAATAAAGAAGAAGAGGAAGGTAACAGCGTGAGCCGACCTGCCACAAGATGGACGACCTGGTCAAGGTCGTGGGAAGTCACAGGATAAAGACAGCGCAGGACCGCGACTTGTGGCGAGGTTTGGGGGAGGCCTATGTCCAGCAGAGGACGTCTATAGGCTGATGATGATGTTTTTTTCAGATACTTTTAGGAGTCATCCTCGGCGTCATCCATGTCTTATTAACCAAAGATATAAATCTAAAGTTTATGCCATTGGACTACGTCAATAACGCAATAATAGTAGCCGCTCGAGATACTAATATACGATACGTAAATAAAGATAAAGAAATAAAACTGTACAACATTAGCTCCTTGAGAAATACAATAAAATGGTGTAAGTATAATCAAGCTATACAGAGTGATTCTGTAACCTTGTACAACCTGCCTTCGTTTACGGGACGCGATTTAGGTACCTACATCTGTTTGCAAAATGTTAGCTCAATCGGAAACTAGGAAGTTTGTCAAATTTATCTTGCAATATTCCTCCCGAACTTACACAGTAATCCAGTGCAAGTTAGTATAAAGTTTGTAACTAGTATTTAAACATTTCAGCGCAGTACACTAAGTTCTGGCGAAGTCCACAAACCCGTCAATACAGCTCTCCCAAAACCGTGTGGTACTGTTTCGTTCTAGAAACAAGCAGTGCCTTTACATTTTGGGTGTTGACGTGGGTTTTCCACTATGTATTTGGTTATCTACTCGATTTTGCATATAATGTGACAGGAAGGAAGCGTCCTGAAGGGATCCAATCGTGCGTATTTAATATATTAATTAATTGTACACACACATGTAGGGGTTTGTTAAGCTTCGCTACTCAGCAGCCAGGTTTGCAGTTCCCAGTTATATCCAAGTTTTCAGCTTGCCTCAAATACCTACCCAAAAATTTCGGGCAATGTGAATTACACGAGAATACAATTTTATTTGATGCAGAAGAAGTTATACGGGTCCACTCCTTTATTGGCACATTATTGTTTTTCTCGAAAACTTAGAAACAAAAGAAAGCTAAAATTATATTTCATTTGTTTTTGCAAAAAAAGGACATCCCCATTTTAAAATATAGGGTAGGCCAATCTAACGTTTGCATTTTGAACTACTGTTTATTTAGAGAATGACAGCTCAAATGTCATTCAATTTGTGTTCATAATTTAGTTAAAGGTTTGACATTTACGAAATGGGACGTTTTCGGTTCGCCCAATGGGCAGAAGATCGTTTGGCCGAAGATGAGCATTTTTACCGAAAAATCGTCTTTTCAGATGAAGCCCATTTTCACCTCAGAGGCTATGTCAATAAGCAAAATTGTCGCATCTGGGGATCGAAAAATCCACAACTCACCATTGAGAAGCCAATGCACCTACAAAGAGTTACGGTTTGGTGTGGGTTTTGGTCCGGCGGCATCATTGGAAAATGAGCAAGGAGCCGCCGTTACGGTCAATGGCGAGCGTTACCGTGCCACGCTCAACGAATTTTTGTTTCCAAAAGTTGAAGAGTATGACATGGACGACATATGGTTTCAACAGGATGGCGCAACATGCCGCACAGCCAACATGACAGTCGAACTTTTGGAAAATGCAAACTTTATATGGCCCACCTCTTATAAAGTACTAACTCAAAAATATTATTTTTCCTACACTTATACGAGTATGTATTTTTAAATTCATTGCAGCTTCGTAAAACTCTACGAGAAAATGTACAACTTGACTTTAATTTACAATTACTTCTTGAAAAACGATTGGAATTTCATTGACAACAACATGGCCGCTATGTTTGACAAACTGTCAAAAACTGACAAAGTGTTGTTCAATTTTGACGTCCTGAGTATTGACTGGACACAACTTATGCTCATTTGGGGCGCGGGCTTGAGAAAATATATTATCAAAGATGGATTGCAAGGTACTGAATATGGAGCTAAAAAACAAAAATGGCTGAAACTGGCCAATGCAGTATTTTATACAGTTTTCTTTGGTATTGTAGCTTTCTTTATCTATTTATGTTATGTGATGGTAATGTTATTGTTTAAAAAAAAGGTTTTTGGTAAATAATTAAATATTTTTGTGAACATAGTTTTTTTTGTTCTTTGACGATTCTAATATTAAGGTTAGCCCAAAGATTTCTTTGTTGTGTTTCGCTCTGCAGGTAAAGTATGTCAACATGGATAACTTTATAATAATGATATTTTATCCTTCTTCAAATTAAGCTTGAAGAAAGTCTAAGAGTGGGTAGTGAACACTCATCAGTGTTCCCTGATATTGCAGAGGTCCGTAGTCCGACCACGCACCAAGTGGCCCCTAAGATTAAGTGCCTGTGGTACACATCAGGCTGGACCCGTACACTAGTTGATCTGGCTTCAATAAAAATCAATCAAGATAGATGTTCCGATCGTTTTACTACATACATGTCGCGTCATAATTACCTTCATCTATAGTTACATTTGACAACGACATTTCAGACTAGTGGTTGGATTGACGCAGACGATGTTGTATCCACTCGTCTGTGCCTCTCGAATGTCGTTTAGCACCACTATACAAACGACAATTCTAGTTAGTTCCCTGTTGAGTGGATATCGATGTTATCATCATCAGCCCACACTCGTCCACTGCTAGACATCGGCCTCTCCTAAACTACGCCACTGAGTCTGATCTTCTCATCTCATCCAGTTGTTGCCACCTTTCTTAGGTATCATCGTACCACTCGGCGTCGAGGTGGAGTTTCTCCCTACTATATGGAACCACCGCGGTCATCCACGGTTCGTTTCACGAACACTTTTTTGCCATGCACCATCCGGCTATGGAATGAACTCCCCTCCTCGGTATTCCCTGAGCGCTATGACTTGTCCTTCTTCAAACGAGGCTTGAGGAGGGTCCTTAAAGTTAGGTCGTAGGTAGCGACCCCTCAGTGTCCCCTGACATTGCAGAGGTTCATGAGCGACGGTAACCACTTCCCATCAGGTGGGCCGTTGGCTCGTCTGCCTACAAGGCAATAAAAAAAAAATCGTTCCATCTAGCAGAGGGGTATTGATCTCAAAAAATGAACCGAAATTCCAGTATTAGAAAATTACAGGCCTCTAGAGAATTTACTAAGAAACATCGTAATTAAGTGTTCAGTGTTGACGCCAAGTCTCGTACCGCCATTGACGAGACGCGATGACAGCGTGACTCTGGCGCGGAAAATTAGAAAAAAAACATCAAATTTAACGCTCATTTAACATATGACGTTCTTATTCACATACGACGGACGTGGGCTAAAACATAACGATATTCGTACTTTTTGACTGACTTCCAAAACAAGGTATTTTCAAATCGACTTTTTCTAACGCAGTACACAGTATAGCTTTTGTCTTGGTGGACCAAATTTGATGATTATTTTTGGTTTGAATCTCATGAACAGTAAATGAGAGTTTGTCATCGTGACAGGCCAAAGCTATCGAAAGGGTAGGCCGTAGGTAGCGGCCCCGCAATGTCTTCTGGCAATGCAGAGGTTCATGAGCGACGGTAACCGCTTGCGATCAGGTGGGTCGTTATCTAGTCTGCCTGCGTGGCTGGTGCTCGTCAGCGTGCGTGGAATAAAAAAAAGATTTTTTTTTGTACTCTAGTTTTCTACTTTAAAAGAAGTCGCTTACTATTGAACTTTGTATTCAAATGTTACTTGTTTTCTTTCTATTACTACACAGATAAACGAGTTAAGGCCTACTTGATGGTAAGCGGATAAAAACTAGTCACAGTCTATATAATACCTAGGTGATGAATACGGCCAGCCAATTGCATTGCAGAAACTCTGTGTTACGTTTAAAAAAAAAACGAATATAACGTTTTGACGGTCAACTAACTACATTAACTACAGCTTGCCTGATGGTTAGTAGTTTTCTCTTGATTTATCTAAATGCTTTGAAATAGTTGTCATTTAACTGTACCTACCTACCTCACACCCAAACAGGTTGAGGACGTCTGCAAAGGACGTTTGCGTTCACGTTTGGCAATTGTCCCGCACACGTGTGTCCTACATGATGCGGCCACGACTTTGCCAAAATAAGACGCTTTTCGTTAGTTTATTGAAGAAGATACATTTAACAGTAACTGACCGGTGCAACTTCGATTGCATATCATAAAGTGTTTGCGGATTTTGTTAAAATAGTAGTAACAAAAATGTATTTTAATATTATTATAGTCAGTTATTTCCAGTGTACATAATCGTAGGATAATTACCTATTATAAATTAAGCAAGACAACTACAAAAATAGATAGTGAGCGACAGATATAGCGCTCTATAAAACCAAAAATATGAACGGTCTTTTCAATCGATGTGTAAAATTAATAACATTTTACTGCTGTAACTTGCGTTTGAGCTTGTTTTATTTTACTTGGACAACAGCTACATGATTTTCAGGATCTCAAATGCTTGTATTTAAAAAACTTGAGAGGTGTCAATGGACACCCGGATGGAACGAAGTTCCTTTCGATTAATTAGTGAGGGAATTGTAATAAAATTTTATTTTTTAAATATAATATTTTGATCACAGCGCCATCTAGCATTAATCATATAAAACAAAATAAGGAATTGTTTTAAAAGATTTTACTTAAAGCGCCATCTAGCGATAATCATCTAAAACAAAAAAGTGTTGTGCCAACTTTTTATAAGAATTTCCGTCTAGCCCTTTTTCGATAACGCGCGATAAGGAACTTCGTTCCAAAAGTTTTCTTTAAAAATGTCTCTTAATAATACTGCTGTATAGCAATATTTTTTTTTTCTAACAATCGTTGTGACGAGGTTTGGGGGAGGCATATGTCCAGTAATGCACGTCCACAGGCTGATGATGACTTTATATCATGTCATTATAAGTTCATCAACCTGTCTATCAACAATATTCAATGCAAATGTTCACGTAATAATCTCAAAAGCCCTTGAGAATAAGATATATTATCGCGATGCATTTCGACTTGGCACAATGCTGTGCCAATGTTTACATTTATATTATATTAGGTGCAATAATTTAGGTGTTTATTTTAGTAATTTTTACTGAAGTATCTCTAAATACTGTCGTTCACATTTATAAAGATCTTTGAAAACGGATCCTTTCGTTCACAAATCACAGTACCTATAAGTAATTTAGTAGATAGTTTTATAAAACTTTCATGTATTTTGAACGGGTTCTTACCACGATATTTAATTAATTGAGTTGTCTCGATATTTCAACGTTGTTGCAAACGTCATGATCACGAGAAGACAAACAAATCTGTCTACCCTCTTTCTCGTACTTATACAGGACTTTTCTTAAACCTCGTTTAAAAAGAGACATGACATTTTGCTCCGTGAACGGGAGTCCATTCCAAATCGAAATGGTACGAGACACAAATCTTTAGTGCTATCTTATTTGACAGTACAATAAGAAATAGCATTTGAAATGGCTAAACATCGTCCAGCTGGACCGTTTCATCTAAAACAATTGTTTAAAGGCTCGCCTGTTATCTATCCACGCTTTGATGTTTTTGTTTATTGATATTACAGTATGCTGTGGCTTTGATTTTACTTTTTGACAGTCTTTTCATCACTCTACGCTTCTTGTGATGTGATGTGTAGGATTGTCTGAAATGTTGTTAGTCATTTAACCCGATTTAGATGATGAAGTTTTATGATGAATCAGAGATCAATTTCGTACAGAGCTTTGGAATTTATGGTTACTTATATTTTTGTCTCAAATATCCGAGGGTTAGCAATTATTCTGGTAATCATTTCGGATGTTTAATAGGTATTTTTCTGTATTTACACAAGCAGAAAGTGATTGATTAACTAACTGAATTACTAAATAACTGAGTGACTGAGTAATTGATGGCTGATTGACTGGGTGTATCACTTCACGGCTCACTTTATTTGTATCACAAATTTTATTAAAAAAATTCGTAGGCGAGTTCTATATAAAGGCCCATGAGCTAAAATTTTTTATGTGTTGTAGATTGTGCTTATTATGGCATATTTAAAGTTAACTTAGACTTCGAATTTGCCATTTCTGTGAACCTCATTTTTTTGCCATCCGATCGTTAACTGACAACTGTCACTCATGAATGCCAGGGCAATAAAGGGGAATATGTTTATTAAGCTCAGAATAAATGTAATTTTGTAATTAAATTTACACTACAAACTAGCGCACGTACCTTCTTCTTGTGATTCTTCTTATTCATGTCTTCAAAACAGTCCTGAAACAAAAACAAACATCAGAGCGTCAGACGACACCGTGTAATGGCTCGCAGCTGTCATGTGTTAATCCGGCACATTTGTTACTTATAAACGTTGCGAGAAACTGTCTCAACTGTAGTTTAGAGTGGCAGTCATCAGTAGAACTAGAGAGTATATCGGTGATAATTTAAGTAGTAAAAGTAGTAAAGGGATCAAAGTCATATAACCACTCAACTGGGAACGTCACTATTCGCTAGATGCCGTGTTTGAGCCCCTTTTTAAAAACATTTTTTTCCAATTATTTTTAATTTTGATTTTTAATTAAACCTTCTATTTTTGTAAATCTTTATCACTAAACGACGCTGTATTGCATTTTCAGCGAAAATATATCATCTCCGTAAAATATGAGACGATTAAAAAATGTAAACAAAACAAGTTTTAGAACTGTGCTTAATTTTGGCTCCTGCCACAGACTTGGCAAAAGTAAACAAACCAATTTGGTTATCGATCCCAGTTGAGTGGATAACAAGACGAATGATGAATTCAAAATTAATAAATGTAAGAGGAAAGAAAGGCCTAAAAGATGGTCTGATTGTATGAAAAATTATACGATAGTGTGTGACAGATGATGTATGTCAAGATAGAAATTTGTGGAGAGAGAAGACGTATTATGTACGTCGACCGATCGCGATGGCTTAAATGAGGTAAGGTATAGTGTAAAAAGACAAGTTTAGGTAGATTCCGTGGGATGACTCGGCTGATTCTTATAGTTTATTTATTTATTTATTTTTCACTATGTATATTATTTTTCACTTTTTAATTGTATTTAATTTTTATTTTTGATTTTTTTTTATTGTATGGTCTTTGACCACTAATTTAAAATAGGCATGCACCTATAATTGTGTTAGCATTAAGTCTATACTGGTCTCTTAATATACCTGTTTTGCAAGTTCGGGTGTATAACATGTTGGTGCCCTTTATAAATAAATAGTTTTTAGTTATACATTTAAACACATAGTTTTCTATCAATAAAGGTTCCCGATTTATTTATTTATTTATTTATTCATTCTTCATGTACAAAAAAAAATAAGTACAATGGCGGACTTAATGCCTGAGGCATTATCTACCAGTCAACCACGGGTTGAGCAGAGAGAACAATAAGTAGGTATATATAGGTAGGTATAATAACGATTTCTGGTCAGTCTGAGTATTATATTTATTTCCTGGATGATTTGATTTCGGTAATTCCATTTTTATTTTCAGTGACGATCTTAATATTATTATGTTTCCATGAAACTGTACTAAATTCCATAATAATATACAAAAACAAACATTTTTCTCAAGAAGCACACGCCTTCTCGCCTCGTTTATATGTAGACGCCATCAAGGAAATTAGATTTAAATTAATTAAGACACCAGCGTTGACGACAGCTAATTAATGGTATTATAACTAGAAAAATTAGGTCGACAACGCATTCTTGGATAAAATAAGAAATATGAGGATATTTTGAAAACAACGTTTCAAATATAACTATGCTAGTTAACCCATGTTGCTTCGTCTGCGTTACAAAGTGGGATTTTAATTCAGTAAAATGTGTTTATTACCTATTATCAAATCAAAAACCTATAACATCATCAGTGTTTCAGTGTTTCTTCACGAAATTATGCTAGTAGCTTAAAGAAAGAAAAGAAAGAAAGAAAAACATTTAATGGTTACACAGTACAGGATGACAACAACCGGAAACAAAGTAAAATAAAAATATAAAAAGAAAAGCATAGTACTGTGTACCATAAGGCTTCAACTTAGCACATGCTGTGGTGGTGCACCACTTACTTTTGAAGCTTACTACTTTTTAGTTTTTTTTTCTTTAGCTCAACCTTATCCAATTAAAATGAATTCGGCGTAATACCTAGATGATGTTTTTTTTATATTTAAAAAAGGATTTAAACATGACATTGTTTTCTTTAACGTTTCGATATAAAGCTTTTTAGAAATTGTACATAATTTTTAAAATAGATCCTAGGTAGTGTTCATGCCTTTTCAAAACTGTTTCTTTCATTCAAAATTGACACTTAAACAGTACAGTATAAAGTTCAACTTCATTCTTCAGTTACATACACCAATACAGTTCTAGAACAATTTTGTACTGAACAAGATCAAAAAGTAGTTTTATGCGAGTCGTTGAGAGTTTCGTCGTATAATTTGACATTTGCACGGTACTAAATAACATCAGAACGGCATTGTTCGTGTATACGACACACATTTAGGGTTGCCAGGTGTTAGGATAAAGCAGGACATACGTAGGATTTTTGATTGCTTGTCCGGCCAAAATAAGCGACATCCGGCCTGTTAGGATTTAGGTAGGATTTTTCAATTTCGAAATTCGCGCGCGGATCTAGATTGAATCACGCCGAACGAGTAGCCGCCGTTCAAAAATGTGAGGCGTCCGGATTTTTCGACCGAATGTTAGGACAAAAAAAAATTAGTTTTACACTTTTTATAAAAAAATGGACAAAAAAAAACAAGATGTCCGGATTTTTTACCCAAATGTCAGGACAAACTCACAAGTCTGTCCGGCTTTTGTGCCTGAGGACCTGGCAACCCTACACACATTACTATTTTATTGTCAGCTCTGTCTTTAATGTTTTGAACTAGGCTGAATGATAATGTACGCTTTGCTTTTTGGTTGCCTCATCTGTGTATTGCATCATATTTCGATTCTTGATGAACCCACGAAGAGTTAGCACATATGCATTTATATGAGATCTAGATGGAAATTTAATTACTTTTGGAACGAAGTTCCTTATCGCGCGTTGTGAAAGGGGGTTA
The DNA here is from genome assembly GCA_030269945.2 of Trilocha varians. NCBI lineage: Eukaryota > Metazoa > Arthropoda > Insecta > Lepidoptera > Bombycidae > Trilocha > Trilocha varians. Next base: position 10,758,396 of record AP028257.1, read on the forward strand.
GGCGGAATTTTTTTTTACGAAAAAGTTGTCACGACACTTTTTTGTTTAAGATGATTATCGCTAGATGACGCTGTGATCAAAATATTTTAAAACACGTTCTTTATCGCTATCGCTAGATGACGCTGTGATCAAAATCTTTTAAAACACGTTCTTTATCGCGCGTTACGTTAGGAAAAAAAAATATAAGATGTGTTTTAATCGAAAGGAACTTCGTTCTATTCGGGTGTCCCATGACACCTCTCAAGTTTTTATTTTTTTACTTTAGGATACTTTCCCACTTTGCATTTGATAATTAATGCTTTAAAATTGCCTTTGACTCATCTGTGTTAGTCGTTCATATTCATGTTATTAAATCTATTACACTAAGTTTAAACTAAAGCCATGCATTATCAACGGGTTCTTACCACGATATTTAATTTATTGAAAGAAATGTGGAAAACCGCGAGTGTTTTAATAAATTTAAAGCCGTGTAGTTCCAAAAGTTGCTATGACGTCACATCCTTCCAAAAACTATTAGGTATGTTTAATAGTAAATTATCCGGAAATGTTTAGAGTAAATGTAGCGATTAACATTGATTTTGTATGATCCACTCTGTATCAAAACAATCCGGTCGTTTTCCGATGAAAATGTGTATTAGGAAATGATTAGCTGTTATAATTTTGTTTCGCTAGAAAAAGTATTACAAAGTTGTTTTGAAAACATTGATTTTCCGTGGAATTCTTAGTCACTAATACTTATGCGTATAATTATGTAGATTATTGTAGATATCTTTCTTAGAGGGATTGGACAAGCTTGTACTCGGCGCGACGGGAAAGAGTGCCGAGCGCGTAACTCGTCGCACCGTCCCTCCAAACCCCCTGCTGGGTTCTGGCCTCAGCCGGGGTTCAGACGCTGAGTGTGAGCGGTTGGAGGTTTTAGTGCGGTTCAACTCCCACATACCCCGCCCGCCTCGCGATTTCCTCCAACTGAAAAAAAAGAGTAATAAATGAATTTTTCGTCCTGGGCCAAGTCAATTAAAGACATTTGTATTTCTAGTTTGTAAAGCATTTACTTCGCTTCGTCAGTACTTCTCAGGACGGAGACGTTGGTTGGTAACAGATTCATTATTGCCAACAAAAATGCTATTGAAAATAAAGTTGTTTGAAATTGAATTTATCTATAGCAGCTTGAGTACTTCAGAGAATAATATTATTTTTGAAGATTTTGTCCTTCTCCAATATGCAGATTTCCTTTACCGTTTTCAGCCAGATGTGACCTACCTTCACCGGATGTTTCCGAGTAATAATACATTTCTGTAAACGTTACTTTTTACATACCTATATGAAGGCTAATTTCAAGAAATTTAGTAACCACTAAACAAAATAGTGCTTGTGTGCCAAAATGTAAAAAAAACTAGACGGAAATTGCAATTGATTTGAAACGTTTTCTCTGAACAAATTTAAAAATAAATAATAAGAACTTGTTTATTATTATATCGTTATTACAGAAATTATCCAATAATAATAAACTATTGTAGTATGTGGGTGCAGTGTGCTTATATTAGCGCAATTTATTCTCCTCATTACTGAGAAAATGCAGGCGTTAGATGAAAATGTAATGTTCTCAGGAAATAGTGTAATATTTTAGAATTAATTATATTGCTTTATCAGACTTAATAGTATATCGGTAAAAATATTATGTTGGAATACTCTATTCCTATCATCCTCTGATTAAATTCGTTTCGGGGTCCAAGACAAGTTATATTTCCCTCGGGTTCCTGGGCTTCACTGCTCAGAGTCATTACGGTGGTCGCCGCTGTGGATTCTGGCTACACAGGAGTTACAATAATGGGAGAGTTAGGAAAGTAACTCGTAAACAATTACTGCCAAACAAAAACAGCCTATACTACATTGAGTTTAGGTATATATTAGATTTTAACTAATTAGTTATCCGACCGTTCCTGTTAGCAATGTACCGTGTCGGAAACATACAAGAGACATGTGTAGTATGTAATATATTATTACATTGTCGGTGGTGCTGCCAAAAGCGTGGGCAACCAAGGCCTTGATTAATTAAAAGTTAAATTAATTTTTAATATTCAAGTTCGGCATTTTCGGTAGATTATGAAAAATTTATGGGTGTGTACCGCCATTTTTTTATTTTAAAACGTCTTGGCACAATGTGGATGAGCTCAATGTATTTGTGAACAATAATTTTTGTTGTCATAATTGGTATTACGAAAAACCGGGGATTTAAATAGAAATTTGAGGTCGTTTAGATTAAGACTTAGGATCATCGTTGTCTCAGCAATATAATTGTATACAGCTTTTGGAACGAAGTTCCTTATCGCGCGTTGTGAAAGGGGGCTAGACGGAAAAAAATCTTACGAAAAGTTTCACGACACTTTTTTTGTTTTAGATGATTATCGCTAGATGGCGCTGTGATCAAAATCTTTTAAAACACGTTCCTTATTTTTGTTTTAGACGATTATCGCTAGATGGTGCTGTGATTAAAATCTTTTAAAACATGTTCCTTATCGCGCGTTTCATTAGGGAAAAAAATGTAATTTATCATTTAATCGAAAGGAACTTTTAACCTTCTAGCTAAAATAATATTTGACAGTAGAAATATCGTAGAACAAGCAAGCTTGCACCACGCTGAATCTGTACTGTATTGTAACAACCCATTACTGTCCACTGCTGGGCTCGGGTCTCCTCAGCAGAAGACGCTATGTCGACTCTATAATGATAAATTCTTAGGTTATCTAGGTTATACATGTCGAATATAGGTTCTACTAATGTTAGGTGCGGGAGGTCGCGGGTTCAAATTCGGCCGGCTTGTACCTCTAAATCTAAACGTGAAAAAGATTTATGTGCAATTTTTCACAACACCACTGGTTAAAAACGGTGAAAGAAAACATCGTGAGGAAACCTTCATGTCGAAAAAGGGTTCTAAAAATCCTTTGAAGATATGTGAAGTCCCCAATCCGCACTGGGCAAGCGTGGTGGACTATGCTTAATCCGTCTTCGGAGGAGACCTGAGCCCAGCAGTGGGCAGTAATGGGTTGCTACAGTAATATTAGGTATTGTGTTGAATGAAATCTACATGTCAAAATTTTCCTGTTCAGCAGTCAACATTCCGTATAATTGTAGATTCGTAGGATGTAGATAATATTGTAGAGCCTCTGAGTCTTCTTTTCCTGATTTTCCGATATTTTACATTTATTCTGCACCCTGATTTTACAAACGAAGAAGTTATACCTACCTAAAGAATTCGCAACCAAAAAGAATCTTCCGGTAATGTGAAATAGTCCCTTCGCGTAAATTTCGTCAACTTTTTAATATTAATTGCACTATAAGCTATTTAACAGTCCAAGTCGTCCGCGACTGATAGTAAAAGCGTATTAAACGCATCACTAAGTTATTTATATCAAAGTGCAGTTTATAATTAGATTAAGTATGAAGATGCTGTCGAATCTCGCTGTGAACGACCGGGAGTGGCCCCACAATTAGGTAATCTATCTCTTATACTAAAATAGGTATTGTATTAACTATTTATTTATGTATTGTATTGTTAGAAATACATTTAGCTGATTATATTACAAAAAAAGACATGTCCGCTGAGTTTCTTGCCAGTTCTTCTCAGGACGGTGGTTAACTTTTTTGTTCGAACTGGTGCTAGCTTTTAACTTTTATCGTCAACAAGAATGAGCACATCATTAATGTTGAAAATAAAGTATTTTATTTCATTGATTTACTAGCATAGATCTACTTTTATACCACTTACTAGATATGATCTGATTTTCAATCCCCATTGGGACGTGGTAGTGATCTGATCCCTCTACTGAGGAGACCTGAGCTCAGCAGCGGGTTGTTACAGCACAGATCTGGTCTGGTATATACATACATGTCATTCTCATTGGTTCAGCGCTCGACGGTAAAGTTTCTTTTAAATCATAAACTTATGCAAACACTCTCGGTTATTTACATAACTAACATTATTAATTCTTTTTTTTTATTGCAAGACAGATAGACAAACTTACTGCCCACTTGATAGTTGCTCATGAACCTTTCCAGGGCATTAGGGACCAAAAATGCAATTTTATTGTCATGTAAGCATACGAACCAACGGGCCACCTAATCAATATACCTACATTAGTATTCCTTCTATCAGAGCACATGCAAAATATCTTTATTAAATTCTAATTAAATAAGGTACAGAGTATATTTATTTATTTATTTATTTAACTTCATGCACAAAAGGTACAATGGCGGACTAAATGGCGAAGGCATTCTCTACCAGTCAACCAAAGGTGGTGTAGAGAGAACTATGGTATGCATAGTCATAAAGATGACTCGCAAAATATAGTAATATCTCGGTATTAGCCAAGAATATGATACCAGTTTGGAACTGTCTTTCGCGGTACATTCATTTACCTACAGTAGCTGTATAGCATTCTTGATGTCCTTCCAATCTGTTGGTTTGTTTCATTATTTAACTAATCTTAACGTATTTTCTAGATATCATTGCATTTAAATAATAAAAATTACCTAAAATTATTGTAAGCCAAATAGTACTTTAAACGTGTAGGTATTACAGAAGATTATTTTATGGTTTATTCCGTTAATTCTCGATTAGTTAATTGTCAATTTTCAATTGTTTGTATTATAATTAGTTGTGTTCAAACTTATAAATCATTACAAACCTTATATGTACATACACAACAAATCTTGCTCAAAGAGCGTAAAACGGAACGTCACGATCACAAATAAATAAAAAAAAATTGAAAATCGAATGTTTTCGTGAAAATGGCGGGAGTTACACACGCGACCGAATAGCTCCACACGACCGTTATCTGTGTCGTACTGAGCCGCGTACCAATAATGTACTGAAACGTTTCGTAACTGACGCCCTTAAACACTCAGGGTTTATGCTTTCTTAAACAAACAGTTCAATTACATTCTACTTTTAGTATATTTTTAAGAAACTAGAGGATTCTTGACACAGATGGGCTGAGTTTAAATTATCTACGTTAGTGTGAGCTCTTTTCAAGATTAGCCACAACTTTTGATCTTTTGTTGGGTACTTAATTTTCTCAATACATTCGTGATGACCAAGTGATTATAATGCTTGCCTTCCGAGCTGTAGGTCACATGTTCGGTCTGATTTCACCCTAAAACATTAATAATTAATTGTGAATCTATTTTGCGTAAAAGTTTCTATCATTTAAAGCTACTACACTATAGTCGTGCATGGACTTCTTTTTAATGCCATGCAAAAAGACGTGCAGACTGGTTCATAGGATGGCTGATCGTAAGTAATTCGTGAAAAGGAGAAGTTGCGCCTTTGCGACATTTTTTTTTAAATATTGTTCAATTAAAGCCCTATATAGCGCTTCCATATTCGAGATAAAATAAATTTAAACTTAAAAGCAGACCTTCTTTTACTGTGCCTAGATCATGCCTCCGAATTATAACCCTTATATTATAGTTCGGCCGTTCAGAGAATGCGTTCCTGACACGTAACTTTGTAATGGCGTTGCAGATACGATAAAAATATTTTTGCTGGTTGATTACAGTTTTAACAATTGATGAGCATTAAAACAACATTATTATATCAATAAATAATCAATGAATGTTATAATTTTGTGCCAAACTGAGCGTCAAATAACTTGGTAAACAATATTTTTCGTGACTAACTGATAGGTGTCAGGAACGCATTCTCTGAACGGCCGAACTTTAAATTCAAATTTGAGAACAAGTATTGGACATTTTCAACATTGGCAACAACACCGTAGCAAATTACTTTAATGGCGCGAAATGTTTGTTTTTCGTTTCAAAAGCTTATTATTAATGTATTTTAAGATACCTTCAGCGTCTTCAAACGTTTCAAAAGGAGGTCTTGTTTGTTTTTTGACAACTCATCCAGCCTTCCAGATGTTTTCTGTTGTTTGTAAATATAATGTTAAATTGAGTAAACGTTGCTGACGTCAGCATCAGTTATTTATGGGTTTTGGGAAATCATACACGGTATTTTACAGTTTTATAGTGGAGTTGTACCGTTTATCATTGACCTGCATTTGAAGGAATTTTATAGAACTATAACTAATGTTGATAATCTCTGATATATAGGATATTGGAATTGTGTGTAAAACACTAATTCGATGATGTAGATTTAATTAATGAACTAATACATGCCTTATGAATGTGACGAAAATACTCGTAGTAAGTAGAAAAGACATAAAGCAATAGTTGATATACTATAAGGATTCCAGGCCCAAAACTTTTGTAGGAAAATCTAATTTTGGAAAGTCGATACAGATTGTTGTTAACCACACATTAAATAGATTAAAGCTACTCAGAGGGTCAGAGGATCATAGCTGTCTAAACTATTCGAATAAGCAGTCATTTAAACGTTATCTCATTGTAATTTGTATGTCTAGTGATAGCATAATCCTAGACTAATTATTATGACAGGAATTTCTTTACGTTCTATATTTATCGCGGTTTTAACGATGTCATTAACATTACGATAATGTCAGTAGACGTGTTAATAAAATCATTTCTTAGCTGAGTTGCACAGCGTATAATAAACAAAGGAGGGCCATTAAAATTGTTATTTCGGTACATTTCGAAAGCTACAACTGGCTGAATTCTTGTCTTCATCAACCGCGGAACTAAACGAAGTTTGAATTAGATATTTGGCATTTTTAATAGAAACAATGGACTACAAGTTGCAGGTTTTTTTATTTGAAGCATCAATGAAAAAGAAGAAATAAATATCTTGCAAATGTAGGAAATTCATTATTTAAACCAAATTACTTTGCGAATTGTAATAATCGTCCGTTTTTCGACAATGTGTTAAAGAGGTGTTGATATCTTTGATGTTGCGGGAAAACCAATCATTCAGCATCTTTATTACCTGAATTAATCTCTGGTGAAAACTGAAGCTGCATTTCCAGATTTCAAATTCATTCGATAAAAGAAGCAAAAGGTTTCCAAAACTAACATCTACATAAATTTTAATCAACAACAGTGAAACTTCTCAGTTAGTAACTACATTCAGTTACATATAAACATCAATACTATGTTGGTCATCAAATAATCTGGCGCGTCGTGCCAAAACGTTTCTGGCAGCACAATGAGTGCAACCGGCACTGTATGTATTTATGTTTCGACGTGTCTGAGGGGTATACATAGAATTATTACATCTGGAATCAACAGAACTGAAGGCAATTGAAAGTACGCCGACCGTAACAAAACATTCTGAATCTACAACACGAACAACAAAGCCAAGTTTCAAAAAACTTATGTGTAATATTTAATTAATGTGCTACACAAATTGAATGTCATCGGCACATTGTAACGCCAGAATGTTGTCTAAATATTACGCACGATCGGCATACTTTCAATTTGCTTCATTTTGTTCTTCATGATGTTGATTCCAGATATAATAATTCTATGGGGGTTTACAAACCTACTTGTAGATACTTCGACAGGGAGGTCGACATAGTTGGCTTCATTTTGTTCTTCATGATGTTGATTCCAGATATAATAATTCTATGGGGGTATACAAACCTACTTGTAGATACTTCGACAGGGAGGTCGACATGGTTATTACCTAACACAAGTGCGATCAATTGCGCGATTATTGCTTTATAATGGCTGAAGTATCGATTATTTAATGGGTAATTAATAGCGAGAACCTGAATACGAGCAATTAATCGGTGCTGTCCCTGTCAAATAATCGATAATATTATATACAGACATAAAATGAATGAACAGAATTTAACTTCTTTCTTCTTTTAGCGATTAGCCGCCGAATTATCGCCGAACAATTATTACTGATATAGTATTATAGAGAATAAGTATGCGGGTGTTCGACAGAATTTAAGTTTTTACACATATATTAATAGCTTTAAAATTGAGTTTCTGTTATATCCCATTACTGTCCAGATTTGGGCTTGTCCTGTAGGTATTAGATAGTTTACCGTGCTAATGCAATTTAAGTAGGTACTTTAATGTTCGGCCGTTCAGAGAATGCGTTCCTGACACCTATCAGTTAGTCACGAAAAATATTGTTTACCAAGTTATTTGACACTCAGTTTGGCACAAAATTATAACATTCATTGATTATTGATATAGTAATGTTGTTTTAATGCTCATCAATTGTTAAAACGGTACACCACCATTACAAAGTTACGTGTCAGGAACGCATTCTCTGAACGGCCGAACTATAGACGCAAATGTCTTCTCTATTTGAATGTTATTTTATGCGTAACTACTTCAGGAGAATAACAAACACATATTATATCCAAAACATTTATTATTTCTTAGTAATAAAATCTATCGGACATTAATAATGTTATAATTTAATTTGTAAATTTGAATGGATTTTGGCATCATAGTTAATACAGAAACATTAATTTTAAAATTCGTCAAGAAAATGCAATGATGGCAAAATATTTACAACATAAGTAACATCATGATAATATCAATGCTAAGGCGCTAAACGGAGTTTCGTTGGTTTAATTTTAAATATCACACAATAGTTTTATGGCTCAACCCTGTCATATCCCAATTAAGGTTGTCACAAAACAGTTTATTTTTCAAGTATTTTCCCTCATTTTCACACGACTACTACATAGCCACTCAACTGGGAACGTCATTATTCGCTAGATGGCGAAACTAGGGACTTCGTTCGGAATCAATACCGTGTTTGAGCCCCTTTTTAAAAACATTTTTTCCAATAATTTTAAATTTTGATTTTTAATTAAACCTTATATTTTTGTAAATCTTTATTACTAAACGACGCTGTATTGCATTTTCATCGTCATCATTTTCATCATCTCCGTAAAATATGAGACGATTAAAAAATGTAAACAAAACAAGTTTTAGAACTGGCTCAATTTTGGCTCCTGCCACAGACTTGGCAAAAGTAAACAAACCAATTTGGTTGCCGATCCCAATTGAGTGGATATTTTAAGAGCGATATCTTCGCTTCACTCAATTTAATACTTAACGTCCACACTATAAGGCTCAAAATGTAATGCTACTTAAATAACAAAGTGGCATTATAATATCAAGCATTTTGAACCTTAAGTAAAGGGCGTTGAGTGTTAAATTGAATAGAAAAAAATCTACTCGCGGTTAATCGTGTTTTAAATATTATATTTAAGCCACGCGCCACTCTTGACCACATTGGCATAATAACATCTTAACTGAGACAAATTCTATATCTTTGCCGTAGAATTTTTACATCCGAAATCATCATCATGAACGACAAAGTGAAGTTTCAAAGAACTTATGTGTGTGTAACATTTTGTTAGTGTGGTAAACGAATCGAATGTCATCGGCACACTCCAACGTCAGAATGTCGGCTTCATTCTCTTGTTCACGATGTTGGTTCCTGATGTGATATTTCAATGATACGTCAAACGTATAAGTTTATAGCGTAATTAATATCAAAGCCGTATAAAAAATCTTAGCATAAGCCAAAATAATCTACATTAATAAATTGAGCGAAACATTGGAGTTCACTAGAAAACGTTTCCTACTTATTGTCCAAAATATATCTTAAAAATACTCACGACATTGAGCTAAAATTCTTAATATTAAGTTATAAATTATATCTACAAACGGAAGGAATTTAAAGGTTTTTAAAGCATGGGAAGGAATTACGTATAAATGTAATTGTTTCAGATGTGTGTTCCAACATTTGCTATCTACATTACTTTTATGCATAACTAAAGCGTCCCTACCACGATTTTTAATAAATTGTGGTCTCGATATTTCGTATAAACTCAATGCAGGTAGATTTAAGAGCAAAAAAATCTGTCTACCCTCTTTCTCATTCGCTTTTGAGTAGTATAGCCGGAACTCATATTCACATAAAATTAAACCATGGTAAGAACCGTTCACCAAAATTATGAAAGTAACAAAATACAAGACTATATGAAACAATTTTTTTTTTATATTTATAACCTTAAAGTTGGACTAAACGGACTACAGTCCAAACAGCACAGCACCACGAACACCGAGTCTTACATAGATTAATTACGATAACATCAATAACATAAATTTTAATTTACACAATTGAATCTTAATATCAAGATATAGTTCATTTTTACAATACACGGAGTATTTAGACTTAATTATTAAAAATTAATAAAATTTGTAACATTTACAACAACAATAAATACTAAATGACATTTGCATGCTAAATTTTGCACCATTCAATTTTATGCTCTATGTCTATCATGCAAGATACAAAATGCAACACTACTTAATAAACTCAATTGGCAAGTCACACTGTAGTATTAAGTTGTATTTTGAACCTTATACATTAGACTTTAAGCAAGAAATTGAATAGAACAATTTTACATATGCAATTTAAAAATTGAGGAATGAGAAATATTAATCATGTCTATCTTTCAATCTTTTTCAAGACACAACAAAATGATATAGTTCAACGTTAAGTTATTTAATATATTTATAGTAAATTCTTTCAATAAGTCATTAAGTAGCACATAGCTACGTACTACCACCGTCATCTCTGTAAAGCGTTAAATACTCTAAAAACGTCTATTAAGGCACGGTACAGACGCACAAATGCATTACACTTGGTGTACACGTAGTTACTGAGGCTTCTCCATAATGTAATCTGTGTCTCCAGCTCCGGTACTTCCTCAGTTTGAGGCTGATCATGTCACAAGTCGTAGGGGAAATAGTTGAGTCTTCGTTCCAGGTCTCGGATCTCAACGATGTCGGCTTTGAGTCTCAGTTTGAGGATTTCTCGCCAGATTGCGTCACGGTGCTCTTTGTTGTTGATGCCCATTCGTAGTAGAGTGTTGTCATTGATTCGGACCAGTGCTCTGCCTGTGATGTCGTGCTGCAATCAATGACTTTTAGTTATGAATTGTTTGGTTTGACCACATTTTTGATTTTATTGTTCTTACTTATACTATTATCTTTCCTTGTACTACTATTCTAATCCGAATGATATATGTATGATCCACTACACAAAATTTCGAAGTGTCCCTTTTCATGAGACAGACTATTTTAACCTGGTACTTTATAAGAATGTTACAAAATTCCTTACCACGTGAAAATTCTCCCAGTATAAATGATAATAGTCGCTACAGTGACGTCTCAACCATTTCTGGACGTCCGCTTCAGTCCAGAGGTAAACAGCTTTCGGACGGGTTGTTTTTGTCTAAAAATGCACAATAAACATAACTAATGTTAATTTGAGCCGGAATTCAGAACACAGCTAGTTGTTAACTATATATTTTTGTCTCAAATTCATAGGCAATCTTAGGAACAATTTTGGTGAAATATGGACACAATAAATACGGACATGCAAAAGTTAAACGGAACTCACTTTAGGTTTATTAGAATTCAAGCTCGATTCTTCCACCATTTTGATGATAATTTCAAGAAAATACTAAGAATTAATATAGAAAATCCTAGAATTTAGTTACAAAAACAATTCACAACACTTCGCATTTTTGTTTTTGAGTAATTCTGACATTGACATTGACAGAAAGAGATAAGCTGACATTTTTGTTTCGAATTAAGGAAATAGATAAATGCATTTTATTTTACACGGCCAAATTTTACTTCAGAGAGACACCAATAATTACTTTTATGATTTACAGAGAAACAATTATGATTTGAGAGAATATTATTTAATGCTTCTAATTAAATTATTTTACTTTTTTCTAAAATTAAATACAAATTAAACTGGTTTTAGTATTTTTGTTCATACAGTTCTTTGCTAGCTGACCATTGAAATTAAAAAAATAAGTGACTTCTCGAAAGTGTCATCTGTCATCTGGAAAAATAAATTCAGTCAATTCAGTTGAAAAATTGCACAAATAGGTTTGAGGAACATAAAATGCCGAAAAACTAAAAATAATGGCACAAAACTTACAAAAAAAGCCCTCTAAGGGTATATTAAAGACTTCTCGTAGCGTCGACGGGTCCGATGGCATGCCGTCATGCAGTAAACGAGCAAAAGAACAGAGATTCGACGAAATGAACATTATGGAGACTTTTCATCCACCGAATAAAGATTACGGGCACATGAAGGTTGAGGAGCCCAAAACTCCTTTCTCTGAGACAGTGGACGGTGACTTGGAGCCAAATGACGAGCTGGATGCTAATTTGCTTGCGGCAAAGTTAGCGGCTAGTATGAACAAACCGCCCAAGTGCGTGGAGTCCTGCGAAGACAGCGATGAGGATATGGAGGAACCGGAAGACGTGCGCCAGAAACGACTCGAATTCGAAAAGAAAAGGAAAATGCATTATAATGAATTTCAGGTTAGAATGTGATTCAAGGTTTTTAGGATTAGATCATTTTGAGTAGGTTGTTTAGTTTAGGTTTTACAACATAACATAAACATGTTTCTTTCCTGTAATTCTGTGGAATTCTATTTATACATTTATAATCATTCTTGGTACTGTGCATACTTATTATTTGAGACTTAATCACATCCCAATGGATTCTTAGATTGTATAATAAAATTTGAAAAAACACTTTACATATAAGTTATTTCTATAATAGTTATCTATTTGATTCCCCTGATTTCATAATCACTTGATAAGCTTATCATAATGATAGAGTATTATATCTCTTTGATAACTAAAGATTATCTTCTAAAAGCATCATTACTTTAAATTTATCTGATATTTGAAATGATATTTAGAAACTAAAATATTAATAAAACATTAAAAGTAAGAAGTCTTCATTATGAAAATCGACAACACACTGAATGAACTTATTCAGACACTTGCGGTTTTCTATAATACTTTCATGCATTTTCAACGGATTCATACCACAATATTTAATTAATTCAGTTGTCACGATATTTCACACTGAATGAAGTAATAATGTTAAATGTTATTTAGATGACATTTTAAGTGTTAGTTTGGATTATAAACTAATCATATTTTAAGTAAACTTGAAAATATTTAACTCTAGTATCTGACTCCATCCATAAAAGCTGGAAAAAAAAACTCTATTATCTATAATGAATTTTAAACAACAATAATTTCTTTCTATAGGTGCTCATTCTTTCAAGCTTTAACAATGCTGTTTTTCATATAATTAATTTAAGACGACAATCCCATAATCCTAGCAGGATGCCATAATTAAAAAACAGATTGTTTTTTTTTTATAGCAAGATAGATAAACAAGCCGGCCCACCAATGGTAAGTGGTTAACATGGCTCATGAACCTCTGCAATGTCAGGGCAGTGAGGGGCCGTTACCTACTCATACAGGACTTTTCGTAAACCTCGTTTAAAAATGCCTAAAACCATGTTTGCAATATTCCAGGCACTACAGCTGGCACGACAACTGATGGCCCAAGAAGATGATGAAGACGACGACTCCAAACCTGACAAGTCGACCACATGACTGCCAGAGATGGACTTTATATCACAACAAGTCTGTCATAGCTTCAAGCTGACACCGAACTTGTGAGATGTGCAAACAAGTGTTCAATACGAGTAATGACCTGACATTCGTAATAATTATCTATTTTGTGTGTTCACAATTGCTTTTTATGTGGTTACTGTAATTCATTGACTTTAAAAGAGGCACAAAGCCTTATAAGTCATTTTTTTTTCAGTGGCGTGCACTTCATACAAACAAATAAGCATTACCTAGTGCGGGGATCAATGTTAATCCCTAAACCAAAGTTTTAAGTAAATAAATTTCATTTCATTTCATTTCATTTCATTGCATACACTAACATTGTAAATTGAAAAAATTACTACTGAAAAGGATCAAATGTGGTTTTTTGATTTAATTGGTTTTGTATGATGTAAAAAACTACTTTAATACTACATTTCTGCATACCCTTACTACAAATTATGCACGCCACTGCTTATTTTAACTTATTTTTACGAATAGAGCTTATTATCGTAATGAAATTAAATGCGAAATGTTTTAAATGATAATGAAGCAGTCATGATGTTAGTTGTACTATTACGTATGATGTGTTACTTAAAGTGGACGGAATGATGTCATGGGAATGATAATTGGAACGAAGGTTGTTTGTAGTTATCAAGTGAATTTGTGTATCAAGTTTCAGTCTTGTGATGGTTTTAGCTAAGAAATGGTTTGGATCACATTTATTGAGCAAGGAATATTTTTTATGCAAACAAAATGTACAATCGAACAAATTGAATTGTGTCCCACCATAAACTCATTGTGCTAAACCCTCTTAAATGCAAATTGAAATTCGCTTGAAAAAGTTATACTCGATAGATCTTATGTTTGAAAGTTTTAAACAATTATCAGGCAAATGGATCATGATTCATTTTGTTCAATTGTAGTTTTGATGATTCTTTAAATTTTTTTAGTCATTCAGCTAATTATTTTGAAATATTAAGTTCTTGAGTATGTTTATGAGACATAGTTAATTTTTTTTTTTCAATTATTGAAGTAAATTGTGTAGGAAAAAACTTGTGACTTAGATATTAGAATCATAGATGTTAAAGCTTGAAGCCAATTTATTTTTCTAAATATAACAAAGGGCTGAAGTTTTAAGTATTTATTACAAGATAATTGCTATGTTGAATTTAGGTTAGGTGAAATGTCTTCGTAAGATAGTCGAGACAATTTTTAGTCAAAATCTTGAAATTATCATAATACCATTGGTATTGCTTAAATTTATTTTGTTTTTTAATACTTTTTCTAAGTAATTATAAATTAATCATTAAATTTTTTTGTAATTTTCAATTATTAAGTCATTTAAAAAATTCCAGTGCTTTTTTTAAATGTTAAGGTGCGATTCCACCAAAATAGTGTGCAGCACATTTGCTTGCAAACATTTTGTGCAAAACTCCAACAGTGCAGGTACTAAGCTAAAGTCGCATTTGGCTTCCGTCTCCACTGGTAAGGCTGTGCGTAACTTTTGCAAGCGCACAGTTCAGCACACTTGTGCGCGAACACGTTCACTGAGCAGAGTTTCTGCCGAGGCAGTTCAGTAGTTAATATGAACGGGCAGGAAAACGTAGTGCTTTGTGCTGCAGCATGTGTTTTACTATGTAGTCTCCTCATTACCTCAGTCGAGTCACAATTGAAACTTTGCGCCAACTCTTGAGTGGCGTCGTGTTTTTTGTTTTTATTTTTATAATCACTGTGACTAGAATCCCATAATACAGGATAAGTTTCAATAGCTTGAATAAAATTGATAATTTTATCAATCGTCCAATCCATATTTAGCTTGGTTAATTAACAATGTACGCGCACAAATAAATGTTTTCACTCCGGTAGCGGAAGCAAGACTGAGTTCGCGCACAACAGGTTTGTACACGTCGCCGCGAGTCCACTGCCTGCATGTGTGCGCGCACAAAAGTATACAGATGTGCGCGAACATTTCTAGAATGTTCGCGCACAATTTGTTATTGTTTGCTTTAGTGAGTCGACCAGGATAAACATTTGTGTCGCACACTGTGCATTGCAGTGCCGCACAGTTCAGCACACTGGTGGAATCGCACCTTTAAGATTGACGAAGTGTTCATCAAATTAACATTATAAGGTTAACAATTAAACTGTTGTATTTTCAGATTTAAACAGCATTAATATTTACTTACATACAGAACAAATTGATATATTGAAAATATATGATATGAAACATAGAATTTACAAATATAAGGGTTTTGTGTTTCCAAACTAACTGCAATGTGGAATTAAAATAAATACATAGTATATTTATTATAGCAAAGCACTAACTAAAAAAAATATTTTAAGATCTTTATTTACAAAGAGATATTTATAAAAATAATTATAAAGAAACTAATATGATAACGTAATTATTATGTTGTCAATGAAGGATGTATAAATGAAAACATCGTGCATGTATTTTTTTTCAGCAACAGTCATTTGTTTTAATCAGTTTCTATAAGTTCTCAATAATGTTATTTTTTCGTACTTATGATTTTCGCGTATATTTTTAAATTTCATTCTATTGTTAAGGCAATTTCAATTAAATTTCATTACAATAATTGCGTTTTTGTAATCTACCTACTTTGTTATTACCTATTTGCTTCCAAAATTAGACTTTTAAGTTATAAGCATGATTCCATTGTGTGCCAAGTACGTGTTGTACATAATATGTTAACGCATTTGTCCAAAATAAAATAAAAAATCATTATTTTGATTTGAGACTACATTTTTTTAATTACCTAACAGCAGGACCTTAAATGAATTAATAACCATTATTTAATTAATTAATTAATGAGAAATTCTATTTTTTCATATATTTTCGTGAATGTATAGATTATGATGTTGCTTTTTTAAGGAGTATGACACACGGATGAGAAAGTATGTAACATTTTTAATTGGGAAACTTTATCGCCTGTGTGTCACCTCTTAACGCTTATAGCATTGTGTTTTAAGAACGCTTATTTTATGCGCACTGAATTAGTTTAGTTATTTTATGACCAAAAAGTAAAGTATTGAAATGTGATTGATTGATTGTAGACTGTTTGCTATTGTTAATAAGTAACGTTTTATTTCAAATATCTGCAACAAATTTATACGGCATAGCTGTAAAAATGTGTAATTAGTATACTAAACTTTCCTCATTTCAATTAGTAAAAATAAACTTAGATATGATCTCGACACAATTTATCTTCTCTTATCTTTTTAGTCTTAAAAAGTATTACCATAATAGGTTTGGGCTTCCGATTAGTTTAGACTACTTCAGACAGAATAGCAACTAAAAAAATACTATCATTTTTTATTGCAATGATAAGTAAATGAGCATACGGTCAGGATATCTGATGATTTGATTATTAACTTGTCCAAGTACATCATCTAGATCAATCAAATCAATAGATCTGATGAATAATTACCCATTAATTTCTTTAATGTTTATCTACCTTCATTTCATTAAACTTAACTCTTTAAGCCTCGCTTGAAGTGAGCCAGTAATCCTAAACGATTCTAAAATAATTAGGTAGTAAATTTGTTATAATAAACTTTGTTGCAAGTAATCAATAGTTTATTAAATTGTAAATGTAGATTGATGGTTCAAATAAAATTGTTGGTAGATGTTTTGAATAAAACAGGGCTTTTCTAGAACGTGCATAGTTTACTTATAAAAGAGTTTATGTAAAATTAGGTATTTTATACATAGTAATTGGGAAATTAAAATAAAATTATAAAAAGATGATATAAAATATGACCTATGTATAATGATGAAGTGTAGAACAGTCAGATCTACATAAATAGTTTAATAATTTGTTGAAATGTTAAGAATATCAATCAATTCACGTTTCAAATTGAGAAATGATGTTTTCAAAAAATAGATTCTCGAAGCAGCTGCTTTTTGAAAAAATAAAATGGATGTGTAAATACGTAATTAAGATTTAATAAAAAAACGTAAATTTGTAATATTGTTTTATTTGCGACTGAAATATTAACCTGCTTAAAAGTTTACTTAAGAAACCTTGTAAAAAACAAACTTGAGAGGTTTCAAGGGACACCCGGATGGAATGAAGTTCCTTTCGATTAATTACTGAGGGAATTGTAATAAAATTTTATTTCCTGTATATTCATTTATTCACTTATTTTTTACACTATATTTTTAAAAATACATTTACAAGAAAATAAAATTTAAAAATACAATATAAAAAACAGAGGGCCACTGCAGGCGGAGTCTACGACCCAAGCCATCAGTGGTCAGGGCTCAAGAGAGAGGAACCTCCTCCCAATACGCGCCGTGTCAAGGACGACCGCCTTCTGAATCAAGCCCTTTACCCAGCCGGGGAGCGAAAGCTTCTCTAGATGTCCGTCGAAGCTTTTCGCTATAAGACCGTGCACAGATACAACGATCGGAACAATGATGGTCGATTCAACACGCCACATGTCGGTCACCTCGTGGGCCAGGTCCAAATATTTTAGCAGTTTTTCTTTTTCTGCCTTCACAAGGTTCTCGTCATGTGGAATGGTGACATCGATCAGCACCGCCCGATGCGCATCCCGATCTATTATCACTATGTCAGGCTTATTGGCAGCAATAGTCCTGTCAGTGATAATAGATCGGTCCCAGTAGAGCGTTACATGACCATTATCGAGAACCGGCTGAGGCCAATACTGGTAATAAGGTACGGCGGCTTCAACAAGGTCGTATTTCAGAGCAAGTTGCTGATGAATGATCTTAGCTGCTTGGTTATGTCTGTGCAAGTACTCGCCGTTAGCAAGACGGGAACAACCGGAAACGATATGTCTAATAGACTCTCCCGGACGGTGACATGCCCGACAAATGTCGACCGTCCCATCCTTTAGAATATATTTGCGGTAGTTGTGCGTCATGATAACTTCGTCCATAATTGCTAAGACAAAACCTTCAGTCTCTCCGAAGAGGTTACTGTATCGTAGCCAGGCCACGGAGGCTAACTGATCTACATCGGGACCCGTAAGGGCCCGGTAGAATCGACCGTGTAGTTCCTTGCTCTTCCATACGTCCGTGCGATCCGCCACACTCATCACCTTCGGCGCTCGCCAAATTTTATTATTATTAGCATTAGCATTAATCGTATAAAACAAAATAAGGAATTGTTTTAAAAGATTTTAATCACAGCGCTATCTAGCGATCATCTAAAACAAAAAAAGTGTCGTGACAAGTTTTTCATAAGAATTTCCCCCTTTCGATAACGCGCGATAAGGAACTTGGTTCCAATAATTGCTCTATTCTCCTGTTTTTATGTATTGCTTGTGCCAAGTCTACCTGATGGTAAGTGGTGACTGTTGTCTGTGGATTTCTGTTTAGACTGGGCACACTCTAGGCCGCTACTACGTTATTACAGTCCTACTTTTAAGTTTTCATTTTAGAAATATCAGTTTGTGAAGCGGTTTTATGGTGACCACCCAAATCTGGAATCAGACAAAGGACACTAGAAAATCTAGTTCTAGAAATGTTAATTTATGTTCATTAGCGAAGAACCTACCTATTAATTCTACATAATAATTAATTGGTTCTGTTGTGTCTAGACTATAGTCATAAGTCCACGTATTCTGAGCGATCATCACAGAAAAAGAAATATGTGCCTACCTACCTCTAGTGAGTCAAGACATGGTCACTGTGATATTTTTATGTTAAAGTATGGTTTATGATGGATATCTTGATCACTCAAGAGTCAAGCGAAGATTTGAACGGCTGAAACTACTTAACAAAATATGCGGTAGGTTATCAGTTCTTCTAAAACTTGTAAAGCAGAGTACCATGTATCTAACCACAACTACTTAAGTACCATCAGGTAGGCCAGGCACGTTTAGCCATAAAAATAGAAACTAAAGAAACAAAACCATGCATTGGGAACTTTACAATTCGTTCAATGCATAATTTTGTTGCGTAGAATGGAATGTAAAAAATTAAGAGTTGCCATGTTGTCAAAATATACAGAAAAAATTGATTATGTCAAGACAGTGGGTTTATCAAATTTGAATAATAAAAATGAATAAAAGCTAACAAAAATTATGAATTAATGTACATAGTGTAAAAATATTCAATTTACCACAAAATCACTCAGTGGTTAAAAATATGACTAAAACAAAGTAAGGAAACAAGGGAATGAAAATTGGAGGATCATTAAAAACTTATTAGAGCAATTTATTTAATGTAATTAATTAATGTACTCAATCAACAATTGGAAAGTGTAGTTATATCAGTTCCTCTATTCTGTAGCAGTAATGGGGTGATACAGTACTTAAAAAATAAAATAATTACAATTTTAATACTAATAATCCATTTAATACAGCAGCATTCGAGGACGATTTTCTAAAAGCTCCTTTTTCTGGCAATAGCTGACTATCGTTGATCTAGATTATGATGAAAAGCGGTGATTCACTTGGTCTACAAAGCACCAGTTCTATTCATTTGAAAAATATTTTTAGGGAATTAAAAATATTGCGCTAGCAGCACAGACTACAGCGTTTGCACTTCGTGTTTGTGTTGTTTGAATGTCGAAACGTCTCCTTGACAACGATTTTAATGCCTGTTACCTACTTGATAGTTTGATGCGAAATATTCAAAAATAATTGATTTTTACGATAATGTTAAACAATGGATGATCCCGACGAACACACATCGGAAACTACGGAAATCAAGGTACAGTTTGTTGTTGTTTTGATACACTTCGCAGTTATAAAACGGTGTATTCTCGTGAATTGGTCTCGTGAAGGTATTTTTAATCGTTGCACTGTTAAAAATAGTTTTCTAATGTGGTGTTGTTGTAACGGTCTGTTTTCAATGCAGGTCGTACTCATAATGTAAGTGAAATTACTCAAATGTTGATTTTCATTCAAAAACGTACGCTTTAAATTGAGCGCGTAGAAGTTGCGAGCGCGCGGTTTTGGTACTCTCATTCATATTTTTATTTATTTTTAGAATGTTCTTCCGGATGTCGTGCATTCTCAACAGATAGCCGTAGGGACAGCCGATGGAGAAAACGATAAAACACAGGAAACAGAGAAATCACGCGAAAATGAAGACAGTCAAACAGAATCGATATCAGAACACATTCCCTCTGGATTAGAGTGCTCCTCCGACTTTGAAAACTCTAAAGGACCTGAACAAGCAATAAACGAATCAACGGAAATAAATCTAGATGTGCCATCACCCCAAGTACCACCACAATCATCTGAAAGTGAGAATCTGACAAGAGATCCTAGTAAACTTAGTACTTCCTGGCCTGTAGACATAAACCAAGACATGCATCTCCTCAGTGATGAAAGTCCCATAAATCTGGCACTGTCTTCCGAAAAGGAACGCTCACAAAACCTCTCCCTAGACAGTGCCAAGTCCCAAAGTGAACCCAGTGCAGACCAATTACTGCAAAGTGATAATTACAATGATTCCCTAAACAATGAACTAAGTGTAGGATCTGTGACACTTGGGAGTAATAACTCTATCCCTGAAAAGGAAGATGACAGTGAAAAACAAAGTTCTGGTTCTGAAGAAATGATTAAACTTGACATCAGAGGCAAAGGGGTGCCAAAACTACAGTTTCCAGTAGAAAAAATAATATTTGGGCCGCCGCCCGAAGGAAGTACACTTATAGAAAGTAATATTGAGGCCATTCCTATATACCCTAATTTACTATCACCATTTCTAGTTGGTACTCGTGATATCAAAGTAGATGATATCTTTAGTGACGAACCAGTAAGAGATACTTCAGAACATATAATAGACAGCCCTAAGACCCTCTCACCAGAAATGACCAATGAAAAAGTTGACCAGGAAGATTTTTTAGTAGAAGAAATACTTTTGGATGAAGAGGTCAAAGTAAAAGATAGTAATTTTAAAGAGGAAACTCCTAAGTCGATGCCAGCTGACGATGGGACTCCTTTCAGTACAATGACAACAGAATACAAGACTATATGTGATGAATACAGCGTGAAGGTACATCAAAACATTAACTGCATGTGTTACAAACCTGTCAATGTGTTTTTACTCAATTTTATAATAAATAGATGCACTTTTTTCTGTGTTTGCACTCAATAGTAATTTTAGTGTTAGCTGTTTGATAATGTTGCTGATTTATTGGTTCTTTGCATTCAAAACATTTTTAGTATTGAATTGATTTTATATTGATGAAAAAATGGAAGAAAAATACAATTTTCATTTAAAATGCTGTTTGTTTGCAAAGATACTAATATTATAGGCATTTATTCTAGCTTTATAACGTCACTAGTTATAAGAAATACCATCATATCATAAGCATGGTGCTAAACAGCTGTATGTGTCTGTAAAAGTATGCTTCTGTCGTTTCAGCTTGTGCACTTGGAAGACACGATCATGCATCGAGATCAACTAATAGAGGAACTGACCATCTCATTGCAGCGTTGTGTCTCCGAACGAAATGACTTAAGACACGAAAACGAGCACCTCATCAACGAAGTACAAAATTTACAACATATCATTAGCGAAAAATCACATTCGGAGCATGACACAGTCAAAGGACAACTGTCGGACTTTGTAAAGTATCACAGCATGATCAAAGATGACAGTACAAAGTTCTTCTCAGCAGTTAGCAGTGGTTCTTCACTGCGGAGCTCCAATGGCGAAAAGGACATGGACCGAGAGGAAATAGTTGTCAACTATTCTAAATCAGACCTGAGGTCCTCTGACGATTCAGGAGAATTCTCAACCGGCTTCGAAGATAAAGTCACAGACATTGTAAATAGATTTGAAAGCATAGAGGAGAACATAAGGAATAAATTACGCGAGAACTTGATTCGTTTGTTAGCAGACGAAGTTGGCAAAATGCGAATAGATACAGCAACTGAAATGAAGGAGTTAGAGGTCCAAATACAACAAGACAAACAGAGCTATACTAATGAAACGCGACGTTTGCGAGATCTCCTCGATTCCGTGAAGGCTGGTGACGCTAATATAGACTTGTTAAGAGAAGAATTGACGATCAAACATGAGAAGGAAATGGAAAATTTGAGGATGTACTTCGAAAAGAAATGCTCGGACATGGAAAGGAGGTAAGATAAGCAAATAGTTTTCAATAATAATATCATAAAAAGTCGATAGTCCATCTGTTTCAGAGTTACTTAAAAAGTCATTTCGTTTTCAAGTTTAAAATTGCCAAAAAATGCCTAGTAAATTCGATCGGGGACGGAGCGACGGGAAAGAGTGCCGAGCGCGTAACGCTTCGCGCCGTCCCTCCAAACCCCATGCTGGGTTCTGGCCTCAGCCGGGGTTCGTACGCTGATTGTGAGCGGTTGTAGGTTTTAGTGCGGTTCCACTCCCACATACCCTGCTCGCAGGGCGGGCGGGGATCCGGTGATTTCTTCCACTGAAGAAAAAAAAAAAAGTAAATTCGACCATGTTGATATTTTCAGTAGAAAGTATCAATGACCAGCATTCTGATTTCTCCCATGGAAATATATAGAAATTGCTGTAAGATTAGTATTTGGTATGACATGATAAAGAACCTTTCTAAGAAGAGTCGTGGTGGCCGAGTGGTCGAAGCGCGTCCTTCCGAACGGGAGGTCGCGGGTTCAAATCCGGCCGGCTTGTACCTCTAAATCTAAATGTGAAAAAAGATTTATGTGCAATTTTTCACAACACCACTGGCTAAAAACGGTGAAGGAAAACATCGTGAGGAAACCTGCATGTCGGAAAAGGGTTCTAAAACCCTTTGAAGATATGTGAAGTCCCCAATCCGCACTGGGCAAGCGTGGTGGACTATGCCTAATCCCTCTTCTGAGGAGACCTGAGCCCAACAGTGGGCAGTAATGGGTTGGTACAGGATAAAGAACCTTTAATAAAGTTATAAATCACGACGATTTCAGTTCGTGACTTCCACCATCAAGGTTGCCCTCGGAATCTTTAAATCAATACGAAAACGTACAACTTTCGTGTCTGAAATACCGTAAAAATAACATTACAAAAGGTTCTAAATGTCTAGAAAAGTTAAATATAATGAATGATAACTAAATTCTTTAAGGTCGTGACTAATGATAATTATTCTTTTGTTTATTGCTGCCTAGGCCAAAACGAAGGTAAGTTAAATCTATCCGTTTGAACATTCGAAGCCTTGTATTCATTTGTTTAAAAGTACAAAGATATAATATTACTAGATACTGTACAAAACAGTGTCTCCAAACAACTTACCTACACTAAATATATATTTTTTTAACAAAGCGCCATAGACTTCGGTTTAAGCCACAGTCTCCATGTTTTTCACTTTAGATGTGTAATTTCTAAAATTTACTAACGCTATACGACACGCACTCCCCGTTACCAATTTTTGATTCCAATCTTGTATACAGGGTGTTGCTCGCTTGCCGAGTGATGTTTGCTACCTTTCGTTCAGAAGATTCATTTTTCGTATTTAGTTGGTATTTTAAACATTTTTCATAAAGTGTACTTTTTTATAGCTTTACTATGACATACTAATACGGCGTCCGGGGACGGAGCGACGGGAAAGCATGCCGATGGCGTAACGCGTCGCGCCGTCCCTCCAAACCCCGTGCTGGGTTCTGACCTCAGCCGGGGTTCGGACGCTGAGTGTGAGCGGTTGGAGGTTTTAGTGCGGTTCAACTCCCACAATACCAATAGATCCGGTGATTTCCTCCAACTAAAAAAAAAAAAAAAAAAAATGACATACTAATAAATGAAAAAATTATATTCGAAAAAAAAAAATGACTGAATGGTCCGGTTTCCTGGCTTATCATCACAGATATCACTAGTACTACCACCAGGCTTCGTTTTCAGGAGTGGTCTTTTTACACCCTGTATTTGATCAAAATATATAAAAGTATTACGTTCAATCTACAATAATATCATAAAGAGGTAAACTTTGTTTTTAATTATTTAAATATCGTGGTAAGAACCCGTTCAAATGCATGAAAGTATTATAGAAAATCGCGAGTGTCTAAATAAGTTTAAAACTTTGTTGGTTGTAATGAATAGGCTCAAAAATGACTGGACCGTTTTAAAAAAATCTTTCATCATTCGAAAGCAACATCCACGAGTAACATAGGCTAGGAAAAAAATAGAGATCCCTAAAACTTCAATACTGTAAGCCAAGGTGTGAAAAAAAATCCCAAAAAATTTTTTACATCGCTTGCGCTGCAAAAAATTTGATTATAGAATAAAATGATGTACTACAGGTTTGAAGGTCTTATTAAAAGCTAACAGTGCTGCCTGAACCTCTTTTTGACGCAGACGAAGTTGCGAGGATCAGCTAGTATTTAATATAAGACAATTTACAGCTATGGAAGATAGTCTATAAATAGAGGAAGTGTTTCTTAAGAGTATTTGTTGCAGTTATTCTGAGGATGTGTGGCGCGGTAAGTGCGTGTCCGCGTCGGGCTCGCTGTCGTCGCTGGAGGGGGGAGATGTTAGACGACGCACAAGGAGCGCTGAGCCGCCATCGTTGTCACTTGATGTAAGTATGGGTATAAAAATACAGTGGAGAATGTACTTTTTAAGTCGATTTTTAAATACTTCTTTGTAGAACAATAGGATTAATTAGACATTGTATCGAGTTTTAGACTATCTAATAAATTTTACTTTGACCATCACGATTTTTAATTGTCTTTCTTCTGCGTTTCTCGAGCGCTGTGGCTTATTTAAAAAAGTACGGTGTGCTGTAGGTAAAGTTCTCTAATATTTCAGAGCTCCATTAATGAGAGAGTCCATATTAAGAAATTAACAAAAGTAGTGGCGAAAGCTTTGCTCAACTCGATTCTTACCCACTTCTCTTGAAGACCAACAAAAAGTACTACCAATAGAGCATTACATATTATAAATGAAATGAAATACTTTATTTTCAACATTGATGACGTACTCATTCTTGTTGACGTCAAAAGTTAAAAGCTACCACCAGTTCGGACACAAAAAATAATTGTAGCCACCGTCCTGAGAAGAACTGGCAAGAAACTCAGCGGGCGTCTTTTTTCTTTTATGAGCATATACAGGGTGTTATGATCCGATGAAACAATACTTTAAGGGCTTAATCTATTTCACATTTCAAATCATATACACATACTTTTGAAACGGAGACGATCACTTTATTTTCCCATACAAAGTTGAAAAATTATTATTTTGTATTATTTTTGACAACCCTACCCTGACCTACATTTAGCGTGCTACAACTGTATTCACACACACAAGCGCATCCGATCGTAGCGCAATATTTACAAGTGACACTCAAGGTCATCGCACTCAGCGACGGCCGCAGCCGTAAAACTAAACAATAATCTAGTCCTAGTTAAGTACTAAAATCATGTGGTAAAATTACAAGTATGGTTTTTAATTGAAGAACTGAGAACTCCCTAAAAGTAATAAGCTGCATTTTTTGGTCATATACCTAATACAAAATGTCTTACATCTTTCGCTTCATTACATAAAATAAGTAAGTTTTGTCCTAATCAAATTATGTTCAATCAGTAGGCGCTGGTAATGAAATAGAATATCATTAGTAGTTTATTAGCAAGGAACCGTGTTTGCATAACCTAACATTTCGAGAAAACTACCACACCGTACCAACTTTCAGTACTTTAATTTTAAATCTTACCTACCTATCGATTCATAGTAAGTGGAAAATAAAACAGAAACAGAAATTATAACAATTTATTAAAATTTTACAAAAAAGTAGATTGCCTACTAACATTTAACCTACAGATTTATGTAAAAGTATGTACCGTATTATCGAGATATTAAGTCCGTCGATTGTTTCGATGTTCGCGTTTAAATTTTCAGTACTCATAATGATAGTTTATGCCATTTATTCAGAGGCCCCCAATTTCAGTCAGTTGATGAAGAAATTATGAATGGTCAAACAAACGTTACGGAAAGTTTATTGTTACACTGTCACTTATGAAACGAATTTTAGCACTACACAGATAGGTTTGTAAAGCACATTTTAGCACTACACAGATAGGTTTGTAAAGCACATTTTAGCACTACACAGTTCCGAAAACACGTATAAGAAGGAAGTCTTCGTTGTTCGGAAGGCGGTCTACCGACCACGTATCGTTGTCGGTAGAGTTCGCGTCCGCCGTGGTAGCTTCCATCTGCAGCTCCAACACTTAAAAGCATGTCGTGATACTCGGCATTTAAGTATGGTGATGACGTATTTTTAGAATTGAAAATTACAGGGCAGGAATAAAATTATCCTAAACTACTTTGGACGAAATGCAAGAGTTTACTGACTGATTTTTGAATTTTAGTTTTAACTTGTACTGCAAACTTCATAAGGTGCAATTTTAGAGTTCCGTACTCTAATAACCCCTACTAATAGAAAATGAATTCGCGTGGCTAACGAATAATATTGTTAACTGACAATTGTATTCATATCTTACATATGAAAATCTAATAGGTACTGTAGGTACATGATTTGGTGTAAAGTACTTTATTTGTTGTAAAAATTTTAGGGTGGGTGATATGCACTCAATTTTTTCGTCGAGCGTTAATCGAACCCCATAATATCATCGATTGACGAAAATGATTTGTTTTAATTTCACTCATTCCAATTAAAAAAAATAAACTAAAAAATACGACGGAACCATTCAAATTTGTTTGCCGATATTTATTTATTTATAGGCGGATACCATTTCACATTGACCCTAATAATAAACCAATCATAGAAAATCGGCATTTTACAAAAATATAATCTTTCCAATGAGGAGATAGCGCTTCGTTTTAATGTCTTTTGTTTAGCCGAAATTTCCTTTGACGGAACCGACTCAGTCCACGTGGACTTGCAGTCGGAGAATCAAAATAGGCATAGAATAAACACATACAGATGTGTCGGTAGTATTCAAAAAATATTATGTATTATTATTAACAAATTTTCGTAATTTCAGAACATGCTCATACAATTTAAAAACTGATTTCTTGTTTTAAATAGTTGGAATTGTGATGTCTTCTCTAAAATAACGAGTTCTGTTGAATTAAATACCTTTAAAATAAATCGTTGTGTTGTTCGTTGAGACAAAAAATTGTAGATTTGTCTTTAAGCCCCTAACAATATTATACCGAATAGTTCTTTTTTTAATTAAATAATATGACCATGCCAATATTTTGTAATAACGTAGAAAAAAAACAATAAACTTTGGGCGGTAGTAAGATAAACACTTATCATCAGGTGGGTGAAGACTAGTATGCTTTCCTTGCAAAAAAAAATGTATCCTGTTTAGAATGTGATTTTTGTCCCGTGTATTATTACAATATTCTATGATACAGGAGGTGACTAGCCGGCTTAAGTCTTTAGTTGTTGGTGTAGGTCAGTACGGTAGGGTTGATCACGCGCCAATCCACACGGAGTTTTGATTAGTTATAACTTATGATATATTATGCCTAGAAAACCCAAAGTTGGTGGATGGATTCTACATCAAGTATACTATTTGCTGTGAAAATATTGTTTCATCGGATTATAACACCCTGTATATTTTTTAAAGTATTTTAACAGTATTATACAATTTTACATTAAATATAAAAAATTAAACAAATCGATTATGTTAATGAAATGACCTTGGCGAGCAACTCATTCCCACTTTGTGCAATCGTCCAGGTAATCATTGACCTTATAGTAGCCTTTCTTGCACAGACGTTCTTTATTCATTAATATGATATTTTCACATAGTTTCTTAATAAATTGAAAACATGTTTCCAGGCGACTCCGTTAGAACAAGCTGTGCGACAAATTAGTAAGAAATACGAACAACAACTGGACGAGTTGAGGACAGAACACGTCGCTTATGTCGAGGAGCTGCAGACTAAACAGAGAGAAGTGGTCGAGTCTTTGGAAGGACAGGTATTAATGACACTTTTATTCTAGAGATTTTGTGAATATACGCATGTTTTAAATATTCGCATTCGCAAAAATTATGCGAATGTTTTGACAAAAATTGTGTTGATGTTGCATGCTTATAAATGGAATCTGATAGAGCCAAAATAAAGGCCTAACTACCCTTTAAAAAGAGCCCAAACTAGATAGGTCTACGATCTTCCGTATCCAAGATAATTTGAGGGGGGTTTCAATTATTAAGTGGGGCAGGGAAGCATCCCCTCTTTTCTTAGTAGATTCAATATAGGTAAAACAAAGGTTGACAATTGACTTGGCAATAAAAAACCTTGAACTTTTTGTTGGAACGCTGAAGAATTTTTATTGTAATGCTGAAGAGATTGTTTGAAGGCGCTTATCTCAGAAACCGCTGGTACGATTTGAAAAATCCTTTCAGTCGATAAAAACAAAGCTGGGAACTAATTTTTGCTCTTTCCACCAACTTGGGATATAATTTTGGTTTACTTCTTAGTCGAATGGCTTAAACATCAGTGTTAGTTAGTAGTTAGTAAAACTTTAGCTTTTTTTTTATTTTTGACCACAGATTACACAACTAAAGACGCATATACACACTACAGAGAACACCGAAACGTTATACCAACAAGATATCGATTTGGAACTCGAAAAGGTCAGTAAATTTATTTTAAAATCGATTTTTGTCATGTTGTGTCTATTAATATTGCAAATGTAAATACACAAAATAATTTCATTGATGTTGTAAGTAATATTGCTAACATATTTATATTGAACTTGTGTTGATTCAAATTTGTTAGTGAATTAATCCATTTTGTCAGTTTGTGCTATGATAAAATATTGAATTGATCCGTTGGAACCATATTCCGAGGTATATTGGAAATATAAAAAAAGTTAAATTTATGATTCTTCAAGCCTGAAAAAATATTATTTAGCCAATTATTATTCCTTGTAAATAATATTGTAAATACGAATATTTGCATGTGGTTTATGGAATAACAGCTTTCGGATGCTTAAGGAACCCTATTTTCTATCTTCTTTAAATCATGGTTGGGTCATTTATAAATTAAATTAATTCAGTCAAACTTATCATTCCACTAAAAATGCGAATCTTTGTATTGGCAATATTGAAGACGAAATTTTTCTATTGGCAACACTGATTTAAACGTCAAATTGTCCTTTTGGCGGGAAGATGTTTGTTGAGAAATGTTTTATTGCGATTTAGACGCTTTTTTATTAATTTTATAAAGTATATTAAATGAACCATATTGAAAAATGTTTTCTTACATATACAGGGTGTTTAAAACAGTTTTGTTTCCAACCTTTCCGGTGCTTTTTTTTATAACTTTTCAAATCTGTTATAATAAAATTCCATGTTCAATGTTACAGCTTTATTTATAGGTTTTATAACCACTCAACTGGGAACGTCACTATTCGTTAGATACCGAAACTGGGGACTTCGTTCGGAATCAATACCGTGTTTCAGCCCCTTTTTAAAAACTTTTTTTCCAATAATTTTTAATTTTGATTTTTAATTAAACCTTATATTTTTGTAAATCTTTATTACTAAAAGACGCTGTATTGCATTTTCAGCGAAAATATATCATCTCCGTAAAATATGAGACGATTAAAAAATGTAAACAAAACAAGTTTTAGAACTGTGCTCAATTTTGGCTCCTGCCACAGACTTGGCAAAAGTAAACAAACCGATTTGGTTGCCGAACCCAGTTGAGTTGATCTTGAACTCAAGCTAACTTCACAGTGAATTTAGAAATAAATTGATAAATAAATTTTCACTAGTCAAATCAATAATAAAACACTTCTCAACAACCAATCATTTGTACCCGCCACATCTGACCTACGTTGCTTGCATGTCTGTATGCGACTAACCGTGTGTCACTAACGTCTGATAGAAGATGGAGATGCAGTTGGAACAGAGACTCCAAGAGGTCCGCGACGAGACCAAAGCGGATGTTATACAGCAACTACAAGAACAGCTGCAGGTATAAGCTTCACTTCCTTATATAGGGTGGATTTTTAATGAAGCTTATTGAAGCAAGGTGTACATTATAAAACTTGACATTGCGTCGCCTCAGTGCTTGTTTGGCCTATCTGACATTTTTTACGAAAATGACTTTTTAATGCAGTATTATAAAGAATAAAATTTCCATCCGACTGGTGAAATATTATTTTTAAATATTCAATTCTAAAACAATAAAAATCTCATTTCAATTTTTTTCTCAACACGGCACTTAACGAAAATTCCGTGCTTGTTTGCTGTCTCCTGTAAAATTTGCTCGAGTGCAGATTGGACAAACGAGCACTGAGGCGACGATTGGTTGGGCCCACAAATCTGGTGCCAAAACCAAATACAAAAAAAACAAAAGAAAATTGATACTCTAATAGGAAACATTGCTACACGATATGGAACAAATTCGCTTTCTCTGTCCTTATTTGAAACTGTCTCAATGGAATTTCCCTGTATCATATTTATACAGGGAAATTCCACGGTATTCCCTCCTCGGTATTCCCTGAGCGCTATGACTTGTTCTTTTTCAAACGAGGCTTGACCCCTCAGTGTCCCCTGACATTGCAGAGGTTCATGAGCGACGGTAACCATTTCCTATCAGGTGGGCCGTTGGCTCGTCTATATGGCAATAAAAAAAAATATTGTAATTTTTACAAGCTTTATATTAACTTGCACTGGATGTAACTATGTAAGTCCGGGTGGAATAATTCAAGCTAAATTTGACAAACTTCTCGGTTTCCGATTGAGTGGACATTTTGCACGCAGATGTATACATATATCGCGTGATAACATGACAAATTGTCGCTGATCTGATGATGTATTTGGAAGGTGGTCATAGGAACTCTTGTTCTAAACAAGATAGACCCGTTGAGTTTGGACTCGTTTTACTTGTATTAGCCAGCTCTCTACTATTACATGAAATCCAGGATCTTAAAAGCTTTTGTTTAAAAAGTTTTCTTCAAAATAAATTAGTATTGGAACGGAGTTCCTTATGGCGCGTTATCGAAAGGTGGCTAGACGGAAATTCTTATGAAAAAGTTGTCACGAAACTTTTTTGTTTTAGATGATTATCGCTAGATGGCGCTGTGATCAAAATGTTTTAAAACACGTTCCTTAGTTGCTTTAGATGATTATCGCTAGATGGCGCTGTGATCAAAATCTTTTAAAAACGTTCCTTATCGCGCGTTACGTTAGGAAAAAAAATTATAAGATATCTTTTAATCGAAAGGAATTTCGTTCTATATCATATCCATGAGAGTCTCTTATGTATGAGTTTTTCAAGCACCATTTACATACAATATATACCACGACCTTCTTGAAACGACGGTGATATGACGATGTGTTTATTTTTTTCTGTAGCTATTGGCATCGGTCCACGACAAACATGAACTCTCTCATTAACTAAAAGTGAATCGTGGAGTAAGCTTCACACGTTTCGTAAATAACGTATTTTAATTACAATTATTATCAATTTGGTGATTAAAAGTGAACGTTAATTTATTTAAATGTTAGATAAAAAAGTGATTTTCGATATAGGTTAAGTGTAATGACCTTTTGACGTTAGTGGCGGTTAATTTGAATTGTAAGAATGATGTTCGATTTTTAAAGTGATTGTTTGTGTTTGCGATTTAATGTGGTTTTTTGGGATGACTGAGTGATGCCAGATCGTAATCATCTACATTTTTATAAGCGACGTGTAAGTAATTTCATGTTAGAAAATAAACCGCGACTTTTTTAATATTTTGCCACCTAATCGTTACAGTTAGCATGTTTGAAAAGTAACTTTTTAAAATTTGACTTGTGTGAAATGTTTAGGACAATATTTATTTTGAAAAATTTTCAACTATTCTGCTTCGAGTACGTCCTGAATTTTCGAAAAACATTTTTTTTTAACTTGTTTATAATTATCTTAGTCTTATCGTAAAAACTGGGTTTTTGATAGCGTTTTATACCTACAATTATTATAATCACGATTTAGTTATATTAAAACTGGAACCACGTGGCGTAAGTGTAGATAAAACGATTTTATAAATATTCACTGAAAGTTTGACGTCATAAATGTCATTGTACAGTCATAGTCTGTGGTTTGTTTAGGGATGTGCTGATACATTATCGATATCGAAACTTGACATTTGACTTATCGACTGTTATGGTCCTTGATGGTTTGCCTTGGTATATACGAATAATGTTTGTTATTATTTAGTATATTTTAAAGTGTGTTTTAGTGGTTCCGCAGTGTTCCCTGACATTGCATAGGTTTATAAGCGACATTAATCGCTTACGATCAGGTGACTCGTTAGCTCGTTTGCCTACATGGCAACAAAAGAAGATCAACGTGCTCGTGTTTTTCAGTGATACTGAGCATGGTTGCACACACTCTCTCTAACTCTCTCTTTGTCAATTGTAGGGGCATTGCAAAATTTATCACAGACTTTACACTTAGTATGAAAAAAGATATAACGTTTGTGAAATCGTGAGCAGCAGCAAGTTTCTTAAGCAAATTATCAATACATTTAAAGCAGCATGTTATTCTAGTTGACTTTAAATGAAATCGAGCCTCATCTTTGACCAATTTTTATAAATTTGTAAATGTTCATCTAGTTTTGGAACGAAGTTCCTTATCGCGCGTTATCGAAAGGGGGCTAGACGGAAATTCTTATGAAAAAGTTGTCACGACACTTTTTTTGTTTTAGATGATTATCGCTAGATGGCGCTGTGATTAAAATCTTTTAAAACAATTTCTTGTTTTGTTTTATATGATTAATGCTAGATGCCGCTGTCATCAAAATATTTTATTAAAAAAATAAAATTTTATTAGAATTCCCTCACTAATTAATCGAAAGGAACTTCGTTCCATCCGGGTGTCCCTTGACACCTCTCAAGTTTTTTTTTCTTATTGAATCGCAAGTAGAGCTCACAACCCATCTGATGGTTAGATGTTACTAGATATTATCCCCAACACTACAAGTAAGATTAGCCAGGTCATCGCCATTTACAAATCTCGTCAAAACATCTTTGGATGAGAGCCAGTTGTCGGTTGACATTTTTTGCGTGTATGACCTACTTATTTAAATCCACGCTGTCTCATTTTATTTTACGTTTATGTAGGTCAATGGTCTGTTTGATAATAGATATGATAGGATCTATGGTGGATGACTCAAGGTTGCTTTTTAGTAGGGGTGTGCGAATATCGTTCGAATCGAATCGAATTCGAATATTCTCGAATTTCGAATAGTATAGAATTTGACTACGACGATGTATCGGAAATAGGACAAGAATTTGTATTTTGTAGATAATATCTTTAATGGGCTAGATGTCTACAAAATAGTCGTAGTCAAATTCGATACTCTTCGAAATTCGACGAATATTTCGAATATACTTTTCGAATTATTCAATTATTTTTCGAATATTCGTTGAAAATCGAATATTAATATTCGATTCGGAACGAATAATTCGTGAGTTCGTATTATTCGCACACCCCTACTTTTTAGTTAATTTCAAGGTGGTAGGTATCTCAGATTCTTTTGAGTTTGTTCATTCCCTTCATCTTAGGGATTTTGAAATGTTAATTGTTAGCAGAGTTGACGGCTTTGCTTACAGGAGTTCTATTGGCTAGTTATCGAAAATCCACTTAAATCAAAAATTTTAACATCGAAACTGAGTTTAAGTGGACGAAGATCTTTTTGATTAACAAGTTCGCTTTCTTCAAATGTAATTCGATGTAGACATTGCGGTAGATCAACATTCCAAGGATAGGCGGTCATTACTAAGTTGGGTGATGATCTTTCAACGTAAAGCAAACACTGGTCAGCTGAATGTAGTCTTCATTCCAAATTTTGAAACTTACCAGAGATGTTACAGCTACTGTTGTTTTCATTTCAAAATCTGGACATTTCCAGGAGATATTATCCTACGGCCTACCTGTACCTGTACCAACCCATTACTGCCCACTGTTGGGCTCAGGTCTCTTCAGAAGAGGGATTAGGCATAGTCCACCACGCTTGCCCAGTGCGGATTGGGGACTTCACATATCTTCAAAGGATTTTTAGAATCCTTTTCCGACATGCAGGTTTCCTCACGATGTTTTCCTTCACCTACGGCCTACGGTAATATTTAATAACATAAATAGAGAGCTATTTATTTCTCTGAAACTATTCGCGTATAATTAAGACTTGCCCTATATAAGATCTGGCAACACTAGACGAGGAAGTTGTTACTATGCACTTTACCACGGCCACATGTTAGACTGTAGGTACTTACTGGTTCTGTGGTTATTGCAAACAGATTCCGTACTATACAGTTTTGGAATGGAATCTTCGGTGTTTCTGGAGCACTATGACATGTTTCTTTTTAAACGAGAGCGAAACGGAGTGTGTAGGTAATGACCTGTAGGCTTCTTTATTTGTCTTGCAATAAAATAAAGTTCTACCTTTCATATTAAATATCAGCCAATTCAAGTTAAAGTGTGTTGATAATAGTGAGTAATTTAATTTGATCTACCTACAGGACTTACTAGATCTCCATGTAAGATGCAATACGTTGATCCTATTTGTTTTTAGATCTTCAATGAAATATACACATGTTGTCTTTCTTGTAATGACCACATTTTAAAATTCTGGTATTAAAAGAGTTATTCTTCTATCAAATCTATCTGAAGTAAATAACATGGTTTGTCTCTTGCTTAAGATTTAAATTATTTTAAACTAAAGTCTCTTTGGTTTAGGTACTGTAGAAAATTTGTTTGAACACTTATTTTTGTTACTGTTTCCTTCAGTACATTGTATCTAGTAATATTAGATCGACGGAGTTAATGTAATTACCTCAAAAATATAAAGAAATTTGGTCCTGCAAATTTTTTATTTGTAAAATGACCTTTAACTTTGTACTAATCTAAAATTATGTACATCGAAGTGTTGAGTTGAATGCTCATTGAATTTATTTTAATAATTCCGTTGATTCTGAGAAGCGATCCGTCTGTCTTCACGATATTATTTCTACTCTCAATGCATTACTCATACATACATATGTCCAGACGAATAAGTTACTGAACGGACAGTTTTATGATATTTTATTTGAAGAGTTTATTTTGTTCTTTAATTTTTTAATAGTGCGTAAAGTGACTTGAATTTTAATGATAATAAAAAAACGATGTACGATGCGAGGTTGTTTTTTTTTGATTGCCTTGTAGGCAGACGAGCTATCGGACCACCTGATCGTAAGCGGTTACCGTTGCTCGTGGACCTCTGCAATGTCAGCGGGGCCGCTACCTACGGCCTACCTTTTAAGGACTTTTTTAAGCCTCGTTTGAAGAAGGACAAGTCATAGCGCTCGGGAAACACCGAAGAGGGGAGCTCATTCCACAGTCGGATGGTGCGTGGCAGAAAAGAATTTTTGAAACGAACCGTGGATGACCGCGGTGGCTCCAAATAGTAAGGATGAACTCCACCTCGACGACGGGTGGTGCGATGATAGAAGGGAGATGTTGGAATCATCTCGAATTTCTGTTGTTGTATGCTCGTATATCTGTTCTGAATTAAAAAATAATAATGTAAGTCATTAAGAACTTTAAAAGCTGTTAGAAAACCAAACTAATATATTTTAATAAAAGTAAAACCATTAACTGATTAGTACGAAATGTGTTCATCTTCTATTGTTTTCGTGTGAAAAGATGCATTCAATTACATATTTAATGACTCTAATTCAAAAACATCATTACTTAATTTATTACTTCCATTGTACATTAGTTGTTTACATATAAATCATGATAAGGAAGGGTCAACAGTTCTCTCTGATAACTCGTTAAATAACCACAGTAGTGTAGATGACACGGACTGAATAAGTTCTAAGTGAAGTGAAATTCGTTTTGTTTTGTTTTTGGTGATAATGGTCGATTTTTGTGTAAGTAATGTTTTGTGTAGTTGGTTGTTAGAACTGAACTGAATAATATTTAAAAAAAATGTTTTGACCCATCAGGTCCTCACGATACAGGCTAGGCCTAGTGTGAGGGCTACTGGAAACTTTCTCTGTAATAAGCGTGTAAACAATAAACGAATAAATAAAAAAATCATCGAGCTTAACTTCGTAATTTGAAGAGTGATTTATTGAACCTTGATTTTGTAGTAAATTTATTAAAACCAAGACTTTTGTGAATATCATACGTATATTAAAAAAATATCTGCATCGTACTATGCTTATTTATAATGCTTTACTGCTAGGCTCTGTGAATAACAAACAAACTCTATAGGCCATATTATTATTTGTCAATAAGCTTCACTCTTGGTGTGGGACCAAATCTGCTGGGACGGTTTTGCTGCCATACTTTTTTTGTAAATATCAAATCCATTTAATTTATAACATCATTCTTTTTGCATTTTTTTTTTAAATTAGTATTCGTAATTTAAATATACTGTTCGATTAATGGTGGTTACGATAGTTTTACTATCTAGGTGATGGCTAAGCTGTGGTGGTTAGTGGCGTGCGGTCATTGAAAGAAAATATTCATTGCATAGCCTAGCTTATAAAATTTCGATTTATATGATAACTAAACTTTCGGACTAAATATACAAGTTCATAATTATCATCTTAAACGTTTACTTTTTAAGTGTTTAATACATCAATGAATGAATCTTTATTTATACATCAGGTGCTCCTGTCGGACCCTGATGCGGAGGTGTCGAGCTGGCCGCTGGAGCTGGTCGCCTTGAGAGACAGGATACAAGGAGACAAGGAGAAGGAGGTAAGGATTAGTTAGTGCATCTAACAGGAACTGAAGATATCAAGGGGTTGGACATTATCGGAAAGCCCGCCGACCGAGAGAGCCGGTGGCCGTTCGCCGGCGGCTACCGGTTCGGCGTCCGGGGGTGTCGCGACGGGAAAGTATGCCGCAGTACGTAACGCGTCGCACCACCCCGCATAACCCCGTGCTGGGTTCTGGACTCAGTCGGGGTTCGGACGCTGAGTATGAGCGGTTGGAGGTTTTAGTGAGGTTCAACTCCCACATACCGCCATAGGCGATTTCCTCCAATTAAACAAACAAAAAAAAAACTATCTCTCTCATTACTTGCTCTCTGCCCATGAGGCAATAAAAAGAACATAGTTAAAAACAGCTTCAAATTTAAGATTTTTCTAGAAACCTAATCTAACGACTCTAATGAAGGTAACCGAAGGTACACGTAAGATTTTAGATATCATGAAAACTACCATCTTTAAATTTTAAATCATTGCAAGAGATCGTCTTGTCAGATTTTTATTAAATTGAACTAAGAAATATAATACTTTAAAGAATCAAAATTATAGACAAAATTTCAATGAAATGAAATACTTTGAAATGAAATACTTTATTTTCAACATTGATGACGTACTCATTCTTGTTGACGTCAAAAGTTACAAGCTACCACCAGTTCGGACACAAAAAATAATAATTATAGCCACCGTCCTGAGAAGAACTGGCTAGAAACTCAGCGGGCATGTGTTTTTTTTTGTATAATGAGCATTTTTTTAAAAGTATTTGTACAGTATTACACAAATTTACATTAAATATACAAAAAAAAACGATTACGATAATGAAATGACCTTGGCGAGCAACTCATTCTCACTTTGTGCAATCAAATTTCATTTTAAATGCATGTGATAGTTGTTAACTGATTTTTGTTTTTTACCTACAACATACATTGCAACAACAAAATCGTTTAAAAAACAATCACATGAGCTATTTAAATATAGTAGTAGACGCCATCGCACGCACCGTCATTTGAAGGGAATCCGGGGGTGGTCCTATTTATACTTCACTTGCACTCCAGACTACATATTTACTGCGGTTCGACGCGAATTTACAGGCTATGACTAGACGTTTGATGTATTTGTAATTAATTTAAAGTCATTAAATGTTTCTTGAGCTGCATCGTCATCATTAAAATGTACTAGACGTCCACTGCTGGACATAGGTCTCCCCCAAACCTTGTTTTGGAAGGTCTGCCCGAGCTGCGGTTGCAAGTTGTGGACGTTCGTTCATCTCATTTAAACATTTAATTTGCTTTGATTGTCCTTTCAAAGACTTAAAAAGGTTTCTAAAGAGTCATTGGTACGATTTGTTGTCCTTTTCTTTGCAACGGAATAAATAGTAATCTCTGTAAATTAGGAAAGAAAGAATAGTACCTAATAAACCAGCTAGTCATAATAACCTAAGGAATACTGCCTCAAAAATTACATAATTGTGGTAAATATAAAACATCACTTACACCATTACTAAACGGGTTCTTACCACGATTATTTTTAATTGAGCGGTCCCGATATTTCAGCACTGTTTCAAGCGCCATGATCACGGGAAGACTGAGGAACTGCGGGTAGGTCTTTTAAGAGCAGACAAATCTGTCTACCCTCTTGTTCGTTTGCCGGTACCACAGGAACTCGAAATCACATTTCGAGTAAGTGATGTAGATAACCGCGAGTGTTTAAAGAAATATAAAACAGTCCAGTTGCGTGTTTCAACAGTTAGAGTTGAACCGCACTAAAACCTCCAACCGCTCACACTCAGCGTCCGAACCCCGGCTGAGACCAGAACCCAGCACTGGGTTTGAAGGGACGGCGCGACGAGTTAAGCGCTCGGCATTCTTACCCGTCGCGCCGTTCGGTGTCCCCTAATATTACAGTGGTCCATGATCACTTTGCATCTAATGCACATTAAGCTCGCCTACCTAGAATGAAACAAAAAGGAAAATCAACTAAATTACACACCAAACCAATGAAATAACTTCTTACGGCAGAAGCCATAGGTTTGTCTAATCTAAACCTAAGAATTTCTAAAGGAACAACTGAATTTGCAATAAACATTGAATAGGTACTTTGATGTTACCAGGAAATCGAACAAGAATGCGACGTATGCGCGTTCAGTCTGACGCCCATAAAACACTTAATATTGCATGTAACTGATACTTATTACTTGCACGAAACGAGAGAGGTTCATAACATCTAAGGATAAACAATTCGCACTAGATCTAAAACGAAATCTCTAAATGTGACAACGTAAAAACCAAACCGAGGCACACCATCGCATTTATGAGCCGAAAATCTATCGACCAATAAAATAGGTTTGAAATTATCTCCGATTTAATAATGATGTACTACTGTATAGGTAGGTCCTGGCTTTGCTAAGGTTTATGGATGACGGTAACCGATTACCATAAGGTGAGCCGTAGGTTCGTCAATTTATTAAAAGGGTTTTTAAGATTTTAGCATACTTAGGGACAGAAATGAAATGAAATGAAATGAAATTATTTATTCTCAACGTTAATGAAATTATCATGCTTGTTGATGTCAAAAGGCTACCACCAGACTACTACTTTTTATATTACGTAGAGAAAAGGTTACATATCCACCTACCCATTTATAACATTCGTATAACCAAATTAGACTACCAGATTCAGAACGTGCCTATCCTCAAATACAAGCCATAATTTCTCAGAATATCTATCCAAATACAGGTCAATAATAGTAGATTGAGTCAATTTCTCAATAACAAGTTCTTACTACGCTAATGCAGTTTCAAATCGAATTAGCTAATATCAAATCGATCAAAACACTCGATGTGTGGTTTTGTAACGGTATCATAAACAGATTACACGTCAATAGACTAGGGCTACATGTTAGTATATATTATTAAGTAATTTCGTAAATTTTACTGCCTGTCCTGTCCTGTACCAACCCATTACTGCCCACTGTTGGGCTCAGGTCTCCTCAGAAGAGGGATTAGGCATAGTCCACCATGCTTGCCTAGTGCGGATTGGGGACTAGTGAGGATTTTTAGAACCCTTTTGCGACATGCAGGTTTCCTCACGATTTTTTCCTTCACCGTTTTTAGCCAGTGGTGTTGTGAAAAATTTCACATAAATCTTATTAGAGTAAGAACCCGTTGAAAATGCATGAAAGTATTATAGAATACCGCGAGTGTCTGAATAAGTCTACTTATAATTTTTCTAAAATTCTACGCCAGAATAAACTTACTATCAGCCCTGTAACTTTACCTATCATATTAACTTCCCGAGATTACTCTTCAAAAGTTTGTTGCAACAGCCATTAGCGAACTATCGGCTGCACTATTAAAAGGTACACCAGATGTAACTCCATCTTACTTTAATGTCATAATCACTCGTGTTCTTCCTGATGATATGATATCAAATCTTCGTTTCAAAAAGATTTTTTTAGTCTATTTATATTAAACTAGCTTTTGCCCGCGACTTCGTTAGCGGGGACTTCAGGTTCATCCCGTCTAGCCCGTCTAGTTCGCGACGTCTATAATATAGTACTACATATTATACCGCAAAAAATGTGTTTTTTTACGACCTCACATTAGAAACCTCAAAAATTGTAGCCTATGTGTTATTCTGATGTATAAGCTATATTGTGGTAAAGTTTCATTCAAATCCATTCAGTAGTTTTTACGTGAAAGAGTAACAAACATCCATACATCCATACTTACAAACTTTCGCCTTTATAATATATATTAGATACTGGTCAGTTTCAATTTGTGCGATTTCTTTCTGTACTGGTGTCGTTTAATGTATTGTATTTATTTCAACGACATTAAGAAATTTCGTAGTTCTCGTTATGCCCGGTTATAATACAAGTTCATGAGCGACTGTAATATCAAAAATGTTCATTTATCATGCATAACTACGTTTTATACAGGGTGTATGATGACCACTTCCGAAAACGTAGGCTGGGTTAGTACTAGTGATGCTTGGGACCGGTTTCCTAGCTTATCATCACTGCTATCCCTAATACTTCCACCAGTCTTCGTTTTCGGGAGTGCTTTGTTTACACCCTGTATCTATACAGGGTGATTTGTTAGAGAGGGTACATA
Source organism: Trilocha varians (assembly GCA_030269945.2). NCBI lineage: Eukaryota > Metazoa > Arthropoda > Insecta > Lepidoptera > Bombycidae > Trilocha > Trilocha varians. The sequence goes on from AP028257.1 coordinate 10,799,563, forward strand.
TTGCAGGAGGGTGATGAGTACTCTGTTCTAATACGGAATATTACAAAAAATAGGTCAAATTACATTTTTTTTTTTAAATCTAGATTCGACAAAACTACCTCAAACATAAACAATTTCGGCTTAAAGAGTGTTGACTAATGACCTCTAGTATTCTCGCGCACCCCACACCTCCGCCACGACCATCAGCTGTCTAAAAACCATCATTTTGCAAGAATTTTAGATATTTTTAAGTTGCGATTACTAAGGCATTAAGCCATATTCTTTGGTAATAATATTTTTACTTGTCGTATATAACCATCAGCTACCATGACTTTCAATATGTACCCTCACTAGGAAATCACCCTGTATATCTTTGCTAATTTGGTCATCTCCGAATATGGCAAACGGTATAAAACTGCACGTCCCAGTAAATCTATTCATACTCTTCCTTGTTACAATGATAAGTAAATATAGATCAAAGATGTAGTGAAAATGTGAGACGTGTTTGTATCCTGACAAAGTTTTAACGATGTTTACGCATACCGCGATGCATGTCGGATGATGCCGGTTCGCTGCCCGGTCGCAGTGCAACGTTATAAAATAGTTGCTGTACAGAAGAAAATCTATATCATGTTTGATTGCATGTCTGGCGAACTTGTTGAAGGTTTTCGGCTAATGTTAGTGCTTTAAATTTTCTTCACTTAAACCGTTTAGACGTCGCTATTAATGGCCACTGGGACATAAAACGGTGAAGGAAAACATCGTGAGGAAACCTGCATGTTGGAAAAGGGCTCTAAAAATCCTTTGAAGATGTGTGAAGTCCCCAATCCGCACTGGGCAAGCGTGATGGACTATGCCTAATCCTTCTTCTGAGGAGACCTGAGCCCAACAGTGGGCAGTAATGGGTTGGTACAGGTACAGGTACAGGGACATAAACAATAATTTAGGGTGACTGCCACAGTTACAGACCTTTATGTCCAATTGACTATACTGGCTTGTAAGTCCGGTTTTTAGGTTTGACAAAAAACTAATCTCATCGACACAAAATATTTAAATCTTGTCCAGCAAGTGCAGAGAGAGTCGAAACTTTTCAACTGACAAAAGAGCCAGATTTGATAAGTCTTCAAGCTAGGCTTGAGGAGGATCCTTAAAGTTAGGTCGTAGGTAGCGACCCCTCAATGTCCCCTGACATTGCAGAGGTTCATGAATGACGGTAACCACTTACGATCAGGTGGCCCGTTGGCTCGTCTGCCTACATGGCAATAAAAAAAAGGCTAGTTCTAGTATAATTTTCAACTGTTATTGTTCAAATTAGGTACATTCATAAAAATAACTTCTGTATGTTATAATTGACCTGTGTCAGCGCGATTAACTTCCGCGTATGTTTAACTAGTCTAATTAATTTGCGTTTACAGTACTGTTTGATTTGGACGTGTTAACTAGCCGGTGCGATATGGCAGTAATAAGTCGCGGCTCTTGAAAATTCTTTACGAATAGAAGGGTTAAAGGGATTTCAGCGGGTGAGCGGGTGAGCGGGGTCGCGAAATATAACCTTGCTTGTATAAATTTTAATTTGGAGATAGTTTTTTTTTTCTAGACAAACAAACCTTCGGTCCACCTGATGATAAGTACTGCTGTTATAGTACAGGAAAGTAATGTCCTTTGACATGGCGGAGGTCCATGATCAACTAACCAATTGATATCAGGTCACCTGTTGTTGGAGCATGTTTATTTTATATAAATACTATTTAGTTATGTTTGGCATAACGGGTGTGTTGCCGTTGCCAAGAAGAAACAAGAACAAGATTTGCCGCCAAAAAAAAGTGAAAATGTAAAAGTTATAAATAAATTAAATATTAATCGCAATCCGAATTTAATTACATATCAATCTTGATACTTTTTGATACTCTCAAATATAAAATACTTGATTCATAGATATTTAGAACGAACTCAAGATATCAGAACACAAGGTGGATTCCCATAAATGTTACCTCTACGAAGTTAATCCCTGTAGAAGGATATACGGTAGATAAGTCTTTGTCAGCAATTAATTAATTTGAATTAATTACGTCGTTTCTACCTTAATTTGGGGAAACACGGGTTCTTCACTTTAATGGAGACAGAGCTGACGATATCTCTATGATTGTAGAAAGGGTTGTCAAACCACTTTGGAAATTACAAAAAAACTTGAGAGGTGTCAAGGGACACCTGGATGGAACGAAGTTCCTTTCGATTAATTAGTGAGGGAATTGTAATTTTTTTTAAATCTGACAGACAGACGTTTTAAACTAACTAATTATTATAACTTAAATAAAATATTTTGATCACAGCGCCATCTAGCATTAATCATATAAAACAAAATAAGGAATTGTTTTAAAAGATTTTAATCACAACGCCATCTAGCGATAATGCAACCACCTAAAACAAAAAAAGTGTCGTGACAACTTTTTCATAAGAATTTCCGTCTAGCCCCCTTTCGATAACACGCGATAAGGAATTTCGTTCCAAAAATAAAGATAGTTAAATATCTCTAATGCAGAAAATATATTTCGGAAATTATTATTATTGTGTGCTTTTCTTTTTATATAAATGTAACTTGATAAACTAAGAATTTCACCAAGAATATTTTGAAAAATATTTTTATTTAATACAAAGTTACTTCTTAAATTAAATTAACCTCATTTCTTTAGGATATTTTTTTTACATCTATAGTTTGGTTTAGTGATACTTCTCATGATATCGTAAATGGTTTTATCTTAAAGATGCTATTCCTACTAAATGTATGTTTTATTTATATTGTTCTCGTCTATACATTATTTATTGAAATGCGTCGATTCTCAGTAAGAATGACATAACATAATAATTTATGTTGTAGAACACTATATTTAAATACTAGATGACCCACGCATCTGCGTCTGCTTCACAAAGAGTTCAGACAGCATTTTGAAAATTGTGCTTACAAATATCATACGAATATATACGACGACATCACATCAAAAACCTTTAAAATCCTATAAAATCATGAAAATCGGTTCAGCATACTAATATTACAACTTTTAATATTAAGTATCTTGTTGAAGGCTTTCAAATGTGCCAATCTATACTAATATTATAAAGCTGCAGAGTTTGTTTGTTTGAACGCGCTAATCTCAGAAACTACCGATCCGATTTCATTCTTTCACTGTTGGAATGTCCATTTATCGAGGAAGGTTATTGGCTATATTTTATTTTGAAAAAAAATAGGGATCCGTATGAAAATATCGAATTTATAAGACGAGGTGAAATATCGAAAACCTATTTATGCGTACGCTGCAAAAACTATTGACAGTAGCACAAAATGATGTACTACGGGTTTTTAGGTATTAGGCAGATCTAAAAAAAAGTCCGCGAGAGCATTTATCTAACTATCATAGTTTAGTCACAATAACCGCTTTTATGTTCAAGAAAAAAAAAATCGTCCGAAGATTGAAATTACGTTAAAATAGTATTGTTATATTAATCCTTATCCAAATTAAGTATTATATTATCAAGAGTATTAATGTAGAAGTAAATTACTTTTTGTTTTATTCCAATCGGATTTTTCGTTGAGAAATTATGACGAGTATAAAACGCAAAAAAATATACGCAACGCGAGCCGCGCAAATAACAACATTGCGAGTACTGTTTGAACCCCTTTGTAACGCAGACGAAGTTGCGAGGGTCATCTAGTCATTTATATTACGACCATACACATTTCGAAACAAGCTGTCACACAAACAAGAGGGGTTAGAACCTACACGTAACCTATATTATTCAATGTACCATCCCTAATGCTTTACTCGCGAACCCCAATCTTACATAATTCCCGATCCTGTATAAAACGGTCCTTCTAAATATAAATTGACATCCTGTCTCCTACGATTTATATTAAGTCCCTTCATTTAATAGTCTGAAGACGAAATGGGAAGTGTACGAATGAGCAATACATTTTAATTTAGAATATTTGATATATTTTTTTATTGTATGGATCTTTGTGTTCAGTCATTTTGGGTGTAAATTCATCATCATCATCGTCGTCATTCTTTAGAAAATGATCGTTTACATAATTTTGATTCTTAACGGATAATGATGGACTGGTGTAATCACTGGAAAAAATGTCTACTCAAAAATGTACTGATAAAAATATCGTAACATTTGCTTAAATTTGATTAACTTCCGTGGTGGCCGAGTGGTTAAAGCGCTTGCCATCCGTACGGGAGATCGCGGGTTCAAAACCGGCTGGCTTGTACCTCTAAATCTTAATATGAATAAGATTTATGTGCAATTTTTCACTACACCACTGGCTAAAAACGGTGAAGGAAAACATCGTGAGGAAACTTGCATATCGGAAAAGGGTTCTAAAAATCCTTTGAAGATATGTGAAGTCCCCAATCCGCATTAGGCAAGCGTGGTGAACTATGCCTAACCCCTCTTCGGAGGAGACCTGAGCTCAGCAGTGGGAAGAGTTTTTGTGATCAGATGGCCAGTAAGCTCGTCTGCCTACGAAGAAAAAAAATCTCATGCAATTTGTAACAAATCTTTCGTATTTTTCGTGCTATTTTGGTATCGGTCATATTCATGTAAAAAATACTTGTGTTACTAACCCATGCAAGGATTACAGCAGGACTCAGTATTAACTGACCGATACACCATAGTCTTTCATAGTTTTAAATTCATCTCCAACGCTGATCTCAGTGCAAACACAGTAATCGCGCGCATCGGACGTGCGTAGTGACGTGACGTAACAAACAGACAAGTGAAAATAACCTCTAAACAAGTGTGATTAAGTTTAAATTCCTTCGCAGTACAGATAAAACCGTTGGTCTTGTAATTATTTTCAAAATTGTGACCGTTTTTCATTAGTGCGAGTGTAATTTAGAATTGTATTTGTCAGTTGAAGTTTAAAGTTTATGTGTGCTACTGATTTTGTGTAGTGCTTTTTTTAAAATAGTGAATGGTGAAAAGTTATTCCCGATCTTTTTATGTGATTATTGGTTTGGATACGCATTGGATAATGGTTTAGTTATTAGTTGGTTATTAGAAACAGTTTCTTTTTTATAGTTATTATAAAATACATTTTAATAATAACTTAGGCAGCTTTATTAAACGAAGTATCATAATTTTAATGAGGATTTCACCATACATATTTTCTATTAATTAATTGGAATGAAAAGCGTACTAAACGTCGATAACGATCTCTGTAATTATTGCACCAATTCATTATAAATGTTTGCTTTTGACTGACTTCCAAAAAGAGTAGATCATATAAATATAGAATAATAAGTATCAAAATATTTTCACTTTTCTAACTAGGTACATAAATATTTCTTACTACAGTGCAAAAAAAAATTGGGGGTGTCGCGACGGGAAAGTGTGCTGCAGTGCGTAACGCGTCGCGCCACCCCTCATAACTCCGTGCTGGGTTCTGGCCTCAGCCGGGGTTCGGACGCTGAGTGTGAGCGGTTGGAGGTTTTAGTGAGGTTCAACTCCCACATACCGATCCGGCGATTTCCTCCAACTGAAACAAAAAAAAAATGGTGTTAATTACGAATAATCATACGTTTCTGTAACCATATCATAACTTTAGACATAGACATGCTTTATTTGAGGTAAAAATGGTACAAAAAAATAAAATGGTTTACATTGTTGAATACAAAAACATACGTCATTAGTAATTTTTTCCTGTTTCGTAATTCGCGAGATTTGATTTACGCTATTTTGAATTTATATATTCATCGATAAATGTGTCAAACTGAGGAGTAGAAGGTTAGCGTGGTTTGCACATGTGACGAGGAAAGATGAGGACCACAACAAAGCGAATGTGGAATTTGAAAGTGGATGGATGTAAGAGGAGAGGAAGGCTTTAGAAGAGATGGATGGATTGTGTGACAGAGGACTTATGCCAGATTAGAAATAAATGGAGAGATATAACATTGCGCCGACCACATTTGAATGGGATAAGGTTAAGCTTAAGCACAAAATGGTAATAAAAGTTGTATGATTCTTACAATACGTGGATTTTGTTTATGAAAATCTTAATATTCTCATAAGTAGACCCACGTACCAACCAATGTAGCCGTTGACTTGTTGGCTGTTTTAGCTGGGTATAGGTATAAAAGTCAATTTACTGATGAGTTATACCAACAAATAATTTTATTTTTAAGTCATATTGTAAGTAGTTATTCTAAATGTTTGATTCATGATGTTTCATCGAGTTATAAATCATACATTTATTTGTGGTGAAAGAGAGCTTTACCATATTTGAATTTTAAATTTTAAAGGATTGATCAAACTTATGACCTCTTTAATAGTGTTTTTTGGTCAAAATGAACGTTATTTTGAGCACTATTCTACTATTATTTCAATATATATGTACGAAATTACGAAGTGATTTTATTGCTATTGTCAAATAACGGTTTTAATTTCTTTTACTAATTGACAACAAAATTGACAAGAAATTATTCCTATACAGTAGTAGATAAAGACTTTGCCGCGTCTTGTCATTGCAGAAATCCATGGTCTATAGTAACCGCTCCCCATCATGTTTCTCTTTGCTCGTTTACCTCCCAATGAATAAAAAAAAACTTGAGAGGTGTCGAGGGACACCCGGATGGAACGAAGTTCCTTTCGATTAATTAGTGAGGGAATTGTGATAAAATTTTATTTTTTGAAGTTATTTAATTTAACTAATTATTATAACTTAAATAAAATATTTTGATCACACCACCATCTAGCATTAATCATATAAAACAAAATAAGGAATTGTTTCAAAATATTTTAATCACAGCGCCATCTAGCGATAGTCATCTAAAAAGTGTCGTGAAAACTTTTTCATTAGAATTTCCGTCTAGCCCCCTTTCGATAATGCGCGCTAAGGAACTTCGTTCCAAAAACAACTGAAGAATGTGTAAAACATCCCAAAAGATCTAACTCACTCAAAAAACTACTCACACAACACATCCTTACCCAAACATTCTTTAAACTCCTCTCTGATTCTATTAATAAATACAATAGTGTACTCGTCCTAAATACAATATCCCCACGATCCTTATGGCCACCGTATGTTTTAACAATCGTTCTCATTGTAGTCCAGTAGACGAAGATGAATGACTGACACCCATCTATTAACTAGAAAAAATAAACATTTAAATTTATTTATTTATTTATCTCATCAATGATAACCATAAAGGACAATTGACCGAAGGTGGCATTCAAGCAGTATGATTTCTGGAAAAGCGATGTTTTTTTTTGTCTAAATATCTCGTTATTTGAACCTAATTTAAAAAAAATATCTGACTAGTTCTTCCTGAGATGGAATTCAAAAACAGAAGTTATTATTCTTTATTTGTTATAAAATATGACTTTTATCATAAAAATATCCTATTTATCATCACGGTAATCAGATTACAATAAGTCGATTGTAACTTTCTCTTCGACTATAACATTAGTATCATTTCGCCGTTGCTGTGAAACGCGTAGAAAGATGACCTATTTCGATTGACGTAACTAGGATTTTAGGATTACGCCTCAAGTGTTTATTTTAAGATGCTTTTGAATATAAAGCGGCTAAGAAAGCAAATTTAAATACAAATAATATTTTAGCAAAACATGAGGCGTCTGTACCGTAAGCTCGTTCTTTTGAAACGCAATAAACAGACCAAAGAAAAGATTTAGGAAATGGCCCGGCATTACAGAAATTCGTGAGCTGTAAGTACTTAACATCAGGTGGTACGTACGCTTGTTTGTTTATCTGTCATACAAAAAAAGCAGTAATTCACATCGTAAATCCCGCTTCATTACAACCATGACCGCGCTATTGTTGGTTAAATTACCCTCAAAAGCTATAACTGATTTAAATTCTATTCATTCGAAAGACCATTAATGACATTTGCCCTACCGCGTGCTTTACTCGTCCAATAGGGGACGGTCATGTATCATTAAATAGGTCATAAATGGTTTTAGGGTTGTCAGTCAAATTAAGCTATGTAGCCTCTAAGGAGAGAGTTTTGTTCTATTTGTTTTAGATTAAGTTTATAAGTTCTTTTTTACAAGCTTTATATTAACTTGCACTGGATGCAACAATGCAAGTTAGAGTGAAATCTTGCCAGCTAAATTTGACAAACTTCCCAGTTTCCGATTGAGCTGATATTTTGCGTGCAGATTATTATATTAAATCGCGTGACTATGCAATGACAAAATGGCGATGATCTGATGATGGATTCGGAAGGTGGTCGTGGTGGTATAATGCCAAGAGTTAATGAAACCACCAATCCATATTATCATAACGATTCTTATAAAAAAACAATAAGTGAAACTTTAATGTTTTTGATAAATCTGTACCCAGGGAAACACCTTCGACAAACTTAGAATCATTGTAAATCACATTACGGTCAACTTGACAGTAACATTGACACGACCATAAAATTAATAAAATTATCATTAAGAGCCCTTAGTTCTAATAGTCATGCACTTGAAATTGTGTTAAACGCAGTGCATTGAACTTGAGCCCGTACGAGGTTTTCATATCACCAGATGTGGTTCTAACTAATTTAACAGCTTCGTTAAATATGCAGATGCATCTTCGTATTGGAGTCGTTGTTAATTTTGTGAAAGGCATTATTTTATTACATTGGCAGAAATAAAAGCTTTCGGTCCACCTGATGGGGAGTAGTTACTGTTGTGGATCTCCGCAATGTCAGGAGTATTCTACTTATGAAGTAATAGCGGACCCGCGCAATATCGTCTGCGTTACTTTCAATAAAATTTAGACTATGTTCTTTCTCAAGGTCTAAAGATTGTCTGTGCCGAATCTTATCAAAATCGGTTGAGGCATTTAAGCGTAACAGACAGACAGAGTTACTTTCGCATTTAAGGGGTGGGCCATATAAAGTTTGCATTTTCCAAAAGTTCGACTGTCATGTTGGCTGTGTGGCATGTTGCGCCATCCTGTTGAAACCAAATGTCGTCCATGTCATACTCTTCAACTTTTGAAGACAAAAATTCGTTGAGCATGGCACGGTAACGCTCGCCATTGCGGCTCCTTGCTCATTTTCGAATGATGCCGCCGGGCCAAAACCCGCCAAAACAGTAACTCTTTGTGGGTGCATTGGCTTCTCAATGGTGACGTGTGGATTTTCCAACTCCCAGATGGGACAATTTTGCTTATTGACATAGCCTCCGAGGTGAAAATGAGCTTCATCTGAAAAGAAGATTTTTCGGTAAAAATGCTCATCTTCGGCCAAACGACGTCCCATTTCGTAAATGTCAAACCTTTAACTAAATTATGAACACAAATTGAATGACATTTGAGCTGTCATTCTCTAAATAAACAGTAGTTCAAAATGCAAACGTTAGATTGGCCCACCCTATATAATATTAGTAGGGATAGGGATTCTGTATAGGAATTATATAACACTTGTAAGAACTTAAATACGTCATGCATCTATCCATCAAGTCTCGATTTATCGTAGTGGCATATAATTTTAATTAGATTAAAATCCTACAATAAAATACTTTTCTAACTGCATGGGTACAGTAGTAGAACTGCTTCCAACCAATAAAGTTTGTAACGTTTGTAATATTGCCATTGATTATGTATGTAATCAAATAAATCAATACGATTCCATAGAAATAACATTAAAAGCATATTTTAATGTTCAACTTTACAGATAAAATGGCTCAAGGCCGAAAATAATAGTATGAATGAAATATAAAACGAATCGTAAGTATTTCGAGTTGACCTAAATATTATAAAAAGCAGTTTCGTAAAGGAAAATTTATTGTTTTCATTATTGCTCCAAGTGTTTTGTTATCTACGTGTATTGTCTCATAAATTATCGCGCGTTATCGAAAGGGGGCTAGATGGAAAAAATTCTTACGAAAAGTTGTCACGACACTTTTTTGTTTTAAATGATTATCGCTAGATGGCGCTGTGATCAAAATCTTTTAGAACACGTTTCTTATCGCGCGTTACGTTAGGAAAAAATATAAGATATCTTTTAATCGAAAGGAACTTCGTTCTATTCGGGTGTCCCATGACACCTCTCAAGTTTTTATTTTCTAATTTTGTTTATCTTCATTCGACTGGTCCCTCTTTAAACTACACGTAGAAAACTTCTGTGTACCAAGTAATACTAGAGACACGTGCATTAAAAATAATATATGAATGTAGTTTTAAAATACGAAAGAAGTGTACTTATTCATATATCTTTCTTCTTCTTCTAATATATAAAATTCTCATGTCACGGTGTTCGAACTTGAACTCCTCCGAAACGGCTTGACCGATTTTGTTTAAATTTTTTGTGCTTATCCGGTATCTATGAGAATCGGCCAACATCTATTTTTCATCCCCCTAAATGTTAAGGGTAGTCCACTCCTAAATTTTTTTTTTCTTTTTTAGGCAAAATTTTTTGTTTTTATTTTTTTATGACACAGCATACAAAAATACATACAACCCTAAATTTGTAACGCAGACGAAGTTGCGTGGGTCAGCTAGTTTTTAATAACTTCGTACAAATTTCGATTCAAATCATTATCATTTCAAAGTTATAAACTTATTCAGACACTCGCGGCTTTCTATAATACTTTCATGCATTTTTAACGGGTTCTTACCACGATATTTAATTAATTGAGTTGTCTCGATATTTCAACGTTGTTGCAAACGTCATGATCACAAACGTCATGTCAACATTATCAGGAAGCCAGATGGGACGTTGGGTCACACGGTGTATCGAAAGCCAACGCATACAGATCGGTACTTACATGCTACTTCACATCATCATCCTCGACATATTGACGCTGTGGTCTCATCACTGACTAGTAGGGCTTATGACTTGTGTGATAAAGAGCATCTCCCTTTTGAACTGAATCACATTCAAAAGGTGCTACGACGCAATGGATACCGAAATGTAGTTTCTAAACCTAGAAAGAAAAAGGACAGGCAGTTGGTAGATCGAGTAGAACGTCAGCCGCTTTTCTTACCATACGTCAAAGGTGTGACAGACAAGATACAGAGGATTGTGGATAAATATAACATAAAAACGATATTTACAACCTCAAAGAAAATTTCACAACATCTACGATCACCGAAGGATAATTGCCGCCTGGACCATCAAGGTATCTATAAAATAGATTGTAGCTGTGGCAAGTCGTATATAGGCCAAACAAAACGTGCGATTTCTACAAGACTCAAAGAGCATATCAGAGCGATTAAAAACAATGAACCGCATAAATCGGCGATCGCAGAGCATGTGCTCGACTCGGGTTCCAATCACTGGATACAATTACATAATCCTCAGGTACTGTCTTCTGAACGTCGTTACGTACCAAGGATGGTTAAAGAAGCTATCGAGATTTCAAGACATAGCACTTTTAACAGGGGTGACGGCTTCAGATTATCGAGTATGTGGAATCCAGTGCTAAACAAAACAGTCACTAAGGGTTCATGCTCAGAGAGTCTTGTAGATACAGTGAGTGTGGTGTGTCGAGAAGTGAGTTCGAGTTCCAGTGGTGCGACCCAAAAGCGAACGAGAAAGAGGGTAGACAGATTTGTTTGCTCGTAAATCGACCCGCAGTATCCAGTCTTCTCGTGATCATGATGTTTGCAACAACGTTGAAATATCGAGACAACTCAATTAATTAAATATCGTGGTAAGAACCCGTTAAAAATGCATGAAAGTATCATTTCAAAGTGTTCATTGGCGGGGTAATGCAAAGTAGTAATCATAACATGTGCTTCCACATAAAACTAGATGGCAATATCAACTCTATTAGTAATGTCGATAAAGTACATATTTGTTCAAAGGATGTTGTTAACACGTGTGTGTGGTTATATAGATCCGAGAGCTTGGAATTATAATGTTTTTCTTATAGAAATATGTAATCAAGTTCTAGTTTTACCAAAATCATTATTAGTATCCAATATCCATATTAGTGTTATATTTTACTGTTTTACATTAGTCCGTGAGTCCGAGGCTTAAGAAAAGTCCTGTATGGGTAGGTGATAGATAACGGCCCCTCATTGCCCTGGCAGTGCAGGGATTTATGAGCGACGGTAACCGCTTACCATCAGGTGGGCCGTAGGCTCGTGTATCTGTTACGCAATAAAAAAAAATATTATCAGAAGGCTCGGATATCTAATTAGTAATTTGACTTTATGAAAACAACGAAATTATTAACTATCGCATGGGCATTATATTCTTCAATCCTGCATATATGGATGTTTATTTTTTTTGTTGCAATTTTTTTTTTTCAATTTTATAGATGGAATGCAATAGTTGTCATCGTATAGGCCTATGAGCGATATTATATGACCTAGCCACATTGACTATTTATGTAAAAACAAATGTTTCTTCTATAAACATTGCAAGCTCTTCTACTATAACTTTGTTTGATATTTTCTCTTGTATTGTGAACGCAGCTGCGTTTTATTTTTCTATAGTCATTGTTTAATGAGGGTAGATTGTGATTTTATCAAAAGTATTGAGTGTTGATTTCAATTGGTTATTGTTGATTTAAAAACAAATTTAAATATAGGTAATTATTATTTATTGTTTTATTGTATTGTATAGGCGATTAAAATTTATTTTCCTTGTGTCGTAAATTTAAAATTTGCAACTAAATTAGACTTAGTTTTATAACCAAACATTATTCTAATGCTGTCCAAAAAGGATCGGGAATAACAAAATATTTGATATTTTTAGCAATATCTTGAACTAAAGTGAACATGTGACTGATATGTGTAATGTTATCTATCATATGTGAGGGAACCGTGTGTGTTCATATGTGTTTTGTTTACAATGCGGTAATATGGTTCTGCTCAGGAAGTTTATGGTTTGTTTCGAATTTATATACTGTTTTTACGTTTATTTTATATCCTGTAACGTTTCCTTGTTGGTTGTGGGTTGTTATAATTTTAAGGCTATGTAGATCATTATGGAGTTTCTTAAAAAAGAGGATGTTAATTTACAACCAACTAAGTAAACTGCGGAGCTTGGCCACGTATTATTAAATAGACTTATGACACTCAAAAACGTAGCTTCCTATTAGTAAATTTATTTTCTAAATCGGTCTAACACATCCAAAGATTTTTTTCCAATACATTTTTATTGTTTCATTTTAAGTGTTTAGTTTATTTACATTTAATGCACTATTTTCTATAGTTTTGTTCGGAACTGTTTCTATTATATTTCATTGAAGATTCTGCGTTTCAAATCTTTTTCCAGCCTACATCCTGAACACAATATCCGTTAAAATGGTTATTTTATTGGATATGTTATTTTCAGGTGTCCAGTCTTCGCGACGAGTTATCGAGCGGCGACGGCGACAAATGGAAGCAACGTAGGAACTTCTGCTTCGATCAGAACAGACATCTTGAAGAGGTCACTAAGGAGAGGTGAGTGTCTCTAAAATATTAGGAAGAATGATGATAAATAACTAAATAACATTTTAATATGTAATCACTATGCTCGTTTTCAACGCACAAGTCGGTACCAAAGCACCTGAAGAACATATTATGGGAGAGTTTGGTATAGGCAAAAGAAGTACAAACGGATGCAAGCTCATTGAATTCCTACTGGAACACAACATCACATTACTTAACCCTTTCAGGACCATAAGATGGCTGAGACTAATACTACACAATATTTAAGTTATTCTGTAAAGTAAGAGATATCACTAGAAAAACATAGTAGGGTGTACAAATTTCCTATAAATTTCATATGAAACATTTTAACACAACGTACATAAACGTAACGTTTGACATTCATTAAAAAAATATATTATTCAATAATAATAACGATTTTTGTAGAAGGGAAAAATATTTCCCTTGGTCGTGAAAGGGTTAACTCTTTGTTTCGTAAAAAGCCCAAGACAAAATGGACCTGGGTGTCACTGGACGGCAGATATAAAAACGTAATTGACTTCGTCACTCATAGCCTTCTCTCTCTATATATACAGGGAAAATGCCCCGTTACCTACAACCTACAATTAGAACTCTCTTGAAACCTCTCTTGCAGAAGAATAAAGATACTTACATTATTTTTTTGACTTTTTTGCCCCGCCTTCATCGGCATTCCCAGAGCGCTATGACTTGTCCTTCTTCAAACGAGTCTTGAGGAGGGTCCTTAAAGTTAGGTCGTAGGTAGCGACCCCTCAGTGTCTCCGGACATTGCAGAGGTTCATGAGCGACGGTAACCACTTACGATCAGGTGGCCTGTTGGCTCGTCTTCCTATATGGCAATAAAAAAAATCTGTACAGGGACGAATTAAAACGTGTAGCAGTGAGTCTACACCGAGCGGTGGGCGAGCTGGTCGCGTACTGCGGGCGAGCCGAGCACGAACTGAACAACACTGTGCTCGCCCAGTTGCTCGCGACGCTGGCCACACAGACGTGAGTATAGAGACCCCTTTAAACTGAAATTGTTACTAGGTAAGCTAATATATGATATTATAAGAGAAGCAAGAAACAAAAATTTAGTTTAGTCCATTTTTGTGTATGTTTTCGGTAATTTTAAATATATAAATATTACTAAATTATTTTCGCTAATTTGGCGTTTTAGTCTTACCTTTACATTGACAATATTGTATGTCGGCTCTCTGCTTTAACAATGGGACTTCTCGAGAACAATTAGCTAAGGATTTTTCAGGTTATTGAAGCAAAGTGGTGATGTGTTTTAGAATAAGTTGAAGTGAGATTAGATTTGGACTGGGTAAAAGATAGCGTGACGTGTAACGCGTACAAAACATCTTATCACTTACACTATTACTAAACGGGTTCTTACCACGATTATAATTATTTTTAATTGAGAGGTCCCGATATTTCAGCACTGTCGGCTGCCGTCTCAAAACTAGATTTTTTTAGATACTGTCAGTGTGGTATGTCGAAATGTGAGTTCGAGTTCCAGTGGTAGCAAACGAACGAGAAAGAAGGTAGACAGATTTGTCTGCTCTTAAATGACCTACCCGCAGTTCCTCAGTCTTCCCGTGATCATGGCGCTTGAAACAGTGCTGAAATATCGGGACCTCTCAATTAAAAATAATCGTGGTAAGAACCCGTTTAGTAATAGTGTAAGTGATGTAGATAACCGCCAGTGTTTAAAGAAATTTAAAACATCTTATATCTAAACGAAAGTCTTTGAATAACTTTAGCACTGGTGTTGGTATAGCAAATGAGAATTCTCCTACAAGATATTACGCGGTATGACGCGTTACGTATTACGTATTTATCTTCCTTCGTTAGGTGCCTGTTATTCAGACCCTACTTCCTGCCTTCTGTAATATTTGCAATTATTAAATTCCTATTATCAAATCTAGGACCTAATAACACAACACTGATATTTCAACATAATTATAAAATAGATAGAAATCAAATTAAAGCTATTTAAATATCCATAAAGTCGTTTTTACACCGGAAACATGCGATCTTAATGTCCCCAGGTGGATCTATACTTAACCATCCCTCCCACCGTCGCTAAACCAGTAGCATTTATATTCGCGATTAATGCTTATACTTTAAAGATATTTAAGTCTGGCTGTCGTTCGATATACAGGGTGGATCCTTTACTAGAGACCTGAGTATTGGGTTGTTACAGTATAGTACAGAATGGATTTGTAATCTTCTACAAGTCTTTTAGGGTTATTATTGATTTGGAGCTTCGTTTACGTACAAAATGAGGTTTCGATTCATTTAAATCGTAAAAAATCTTGACGATGTCCTATTTTATAATAAACAAAAGAAATCTGGTATAAAGCATAGTTTTTGCAACCGAAGAATAATGTTTTATAAAAAAAAATTGGTTGCCTGTAAAGTCGGTATACGGGCGAAAGTTTTACGTGACAACGACTTTGAGTGGTAAACGCGTCCCTTCCACTTTTTATGTCTGTCTCTCTCGCTCTTAGGCGGGACGCGTGCCTCTCACTCGCTCTCATTGTGAGCGCATAACGTGAGCGGAGCGTAACGCAGTGAAGTGAAGTGTCACCCCCAAACCAATTTATAAGTCGTTGTCACGTCAAAAACATGTCATGAACAACACAATGATACACAATACTCAACATAAAAGAACACAACAGCATCCTATACATAATTGAAACATACTATATTCAAGACTTAAATCTGATCAATTGCCGGAATTATTTTATGGAGGATTTCCATATTAGCTTGCAAACTTCCAACTTTCATCACTTTCATCATTTGTGCTATACTTGTGTTGGACGTTGGCGAGCCAATGTGGAATTAAGTATCAAATACTTAACCAACGAGACGTTAAGATGAATGCACCGAACTATTTCTGTTGATACATATTTCACTGGAACTAATTATCGTTTGTCTTGTGCTTTGATTTCTTGTTTGACTCGTCTTGGTGAGTCATCAGCAAGGTGAAAGGAACTATGGTAGTGTGATTATTAAGAAGTACCAATTTGCTTTATGGTTTGTAAGTGATCTAAGGCGGATTTAAAATAAAATGTAGTTTTATGAAACCACAGTAAAAGCACCTCTAACTTTTTAATCCGCGGCCGAAAGTCACGCGACATGCAATAGATGGATGAAAAAGTTTGAACAAAAAATTATACTACTAACAATAATTTGAGTATTTTGACTATGAGACACTATTAAACAAACCAATTTAGTTCGAGTCTGGTAGATAAAATTGTATAGTTTGGGGCAAGAATAAATGCTCTTCGACTTTAGGAAATTTTGCAAAAATATTTTTTATTTTTAATAATAATATTATAAAGGCGAAAGTTTGTATGTATGGATGTATGGATGTATGTTTGTTACTCTTTCACGTAAAAACTACTGAATGGATTTGAATGAAACTGTACGACAATATAGCTTATACATCAGAATAACACATAGGCTACAATTTTTGATAATATGGGACGAACCTGAAGTCCACGCGAACGAAGTCGCGGGCAAAAGCTAGTAAGTTTATATTATATCAACAACTGACAATGAATGTCACAAAGGTGTGTGCGACAGAGAAAGTGGTCTATAAATCCGAAGCTATGATCTGCTCTCTTTCTAAAAGACGAAGTACATTTATTCTTGCCCCAAACTGTACATTAATCAATAACTTTAATAATATGACAAATTTAAGTGCAAATTGATTAGCACAAACAGCATTGTTTAATATTAGCTTCTCGTTTATTACCTTCTCTGACGCTCGTAATTACGCTTTTGTCGTAAACCAGTACGTTTATAGACAATCTAATGTATTTGATTCACTCACTCTTTGTTTATGGTCTGTTTTATTGGAACTTTTGTAGCTAAGTTATGTTTTAAACGGTGATTGACCAAGTTGAGAGCGTGTTTTAAACAGATGCCCGTAAAATAGCAGTTTTTTAATGTTTAGGAGGCGTATAAAAGAGTAATGTTTCAATTGACTGTTGTTCTACAAAGTTTTATAGATTTTGAAAGGAAATAAAATGACTCAAACATGATGCATTTCTAACCTTCTCCAATTTGTACTTTCGTACTTACTCCATTACCTACCAATTACCTACCGTATGATAGTCAAAAAAGTTTAACCGATTCAAATAAAAAAGGTTTTAAATTGCATTTCAACAGATCATCCTCTCGTACAAAAAATCCACCCTGTATATTTTAATTTACAGTTAGACCAATCGGCAAAAAAATACAGTCGAATTTCGAAAATAATCTTCAATTTTGCACCTGAGATTACAAACGTCCATAATCAGGGTGTTCCCGGAGCGCGGTTCATGTCATAACATGTCCCTCTTTAAACGAGGTTTAAGAAAAGTCCTGTATGGGTAGGTGATAGATAACGACCCCTCATTACCCTGGCATTGCAGAGGTTCATGAGCAACGGTGACCGCTTACCATCAGGTAGGCCGTAGGCTCGTTTATCTATCATGCAATAAAAAAAAAACTTGAGAGATGTCAAGGGACACCCGGATGGAACGAAGTTCCTTTCGATTAATTAATGAGGGAATTATAATAAAATTTTATTTTTTTAAGTTATAATAATTAGTTAGTTTAAAACTTCTTAAAAAATAAATACATAAGAGAGAGAGAGAGAGAGAGATCTTATAGATAAGGGGGAGAGAGACAGACGTTTTAAACTAACTAATTATTATAACTTAAATATTTCTCCCTTTCCATAACGCGCGATAAGGAACTTCGTTCCAAAAATAAAACAAAAATCACACAATTTGTGACAAATTCTACCTAATCTATAAAGCATGCGCAGTTTGCTCTCAGTGAATCACTACACTACATCAGTCTTCTTATAACTGAAGAGCATTAATTTCCATATCGACAGCGCACCAGAAGACACCTCAAGGCCCAACAGTCCCAACACATCAGCGGAACTGAACGCGAGTATAGTCTCCAAGAGTGGGAAGCATGTGCACTTCGCTCCGGACCTCAACTCCATACTGAGCGATTTGGATGAGGTAAGATTTTCAACACTTAGTTACTACAATTTGCATTTCCTGAACTTTTCAAATTTCTTCTGACCCTGACCATTAGAGGAAGATGTCGGAAATGACAGCTTGGAAGGACATTTGCCGAGGCTACATTGTTGATGATTTCCTCTTTCAGTTCAAATAAATAAATAAATATCCGGGTTTATCCTGACCTGGCAACCTTTGACTTATTGGTTTACTATTTATTGACTCAAAGCGAAGGTGTCTGTCACTTTTCGTTTTTGTGCTGATTTACGCCAAGCAATTGTTAATTTCCGCAACATAGACCTTTCAACCCTTCACATAGGGTGTCCTATAAGTTCTTTGAAATTTAAATTTCGACTCAATTTCAAACGACACCTGGGGTGCTGGGGAAACACCATCGGTTTTCGGAATCCAGTTCCTATGGAGCGTAAAGATTTGATTCGATTTTCAAATTTCAAAGGAATCATAAGTACACTCTTTACCTATTAACTTTATACCGACAATCGCGAACGCGTCCTTTCACCCCTACTAATCGGATGTCGAGCGCGATTGGCGGGAGGTTTTTACCTATTAACTTCATACCTCGTTCTAAAACTACTTCGTGTTACATACAGGATTGCCTCGTGGGCTACCTCGAGCAGCAGCGTGACGTCAGCGCGGACATCAAGCGCGAGCTGGAGAGCTCTCTGCGGCGACTGAGACATGAGGCGCACTCGCTACTGGAACTGTCGCTGCGGATGGCACACAGTATGTACACACTTGTCTATTGTAACAATACTGTTCACTGCTGGGCTCAGGTCTCCTCCTGCCTAACCCAGGCATAGTCCACCACGCGACCCCAATGCGGATTTGGGACGTCACATATCACGTGACAATTTAGAGGTACAAGCCGGTCGGTTTTGAACCCGTAACATTCGGAAGGCAAGCGCTTCAACCACTCGGTCACCGCGACTTGTTAGGTACATCAAATGCGAAATAAGGAATCCGAAACGAATCGGATTCATTAGCGTATTCGCCACTTTTTAGACTTTACTATAAAATTTTCTAACTAAAATTAAATATTTCAGAGAATGACAAAATGTTGGAATCGAGCGAAGTGCAAATAACTGAACTGGTAGAAGATTTGGACTCGAAACAGAAATCGTGCGAAAATTGCGAACTTCATAGGAAAGTAAGTTACAGTTTTGGTCGAGTTTATTATTTTTTTATTTATTACAAAATCTCACCAACAGTATCAGTTACAACAATGTTATTACAAAGATAATGATACAATCACATATAAATGAAGAAATGCTGTGTAACGATACTAACAATAGGTAAGCATAGCTTTATAAAATTTTAAGGGGACAGACGCAAAATAGATACACTTATAGGAAAATCTCATTTACTCTATGCAGACAACAAAACACTAACACACTTACTAATTAAAAATAAAAAAAACCTATAATACTAATAAAATTACAAATTAGAGGAAAAAAAAGTTAATAATACTATTTTAGGCTTTGTGTTCACATAGCTTCGATTTCTCTTTTTTTTTTATTGGCATGTAGGCAGACGAGCCACCGGGCCACCCGATCGTAAGTGGTTACCGTCGCTCATGAACCTGAACGAGGTTTAGCTGAAAGAATTACAATTTATTCTTTAGTAATCCATCATTGTAATAATATTTGTTTATCTTCCAGAACCTGGAGGAAGCGATGTCGGAATGTCTCCAACGCGAGAACCTGTTCCGCTCGGATCTGGAAGCCGCCATGATGAAGATAGCGCAACTCATGGCCTCTAACGATGTTATAGTGGAAGGGTGACTATTTATACAGGGTGGATCTGTAACTTTGGACTAGTTGAAGTGGGGTCAATGACCTGTCGAAATGCAACGTAGCACTATTTTTTTTGGAAATTGGTTAAACTTTTTTCAATCAGCAACGATAGTTGTACACCATATAATGTCAGAAAAAAGTTTGTTTCCAAAAATATCTACAAACGAATCGAAAGTTATGATGTAGGATGTTTTGCAAAGGAGATTTGCAATACAAAACTGGTCGTTTGTGACGCACCTTATTGGTTTCGACGTGACGAGTTTCAAGAATTTTTAAAGACGGTCTAGTAGTTTTTGAGCTTATTTATTACAACAAAGCTTTCATCGTTATTATATAAGAGTATAGAACAAGTGTTAAGTTGTAGTGTATGTTTACAGTTACGGCACGTGTTCCCCGCACGGAGCGCGCGCCGCGCCGCCCCCCCTCCGCTCCCCCTCCCCGCAACACGCCGACCTGCTGCGGGACCGAGACGACCTCGCGCTGCAGGTACACACGCACACACACACGCACACACACAGACTTTGCCCTGGCATTGCAGAGGTTCATGAGCGGCGGTGACCGCTTACCATCAGGTGTCAGGTGGGCCGTATGCTCGTTTATCTGCCTTGCAATAATAAAAAAAAATACTGAGCACACACACATGCATGCACGTACACAGATGTACGCACAAGCACGAACACTACGTAACTAAACAAACAATATACACGATGTAAACAGAGCACTTCCGAAAACGAAGACTGGTAGTACTAAATGATAAGCCAAGAAATCGACCCACTCAGACGATTTTTTTTTTGCAAAAAGCTTAACATCCCAGGTATCACTAGTAAGTTTTCGGGTGTGGTCTTCATATACCCTGCATTACTCGTAGTACGAATACAGATATACGGTAGATTTACGAGAAAACAAGTTTGTTTACCCTCTTTCTCGTTCGCTTCTGGGGAGTACCACTGGAACTCAAACCATTCAAACTAAATTTACCCGCACTCTCCAGCCGCAACGTAATGACGTTTGCAACAACGTTGAAATATCGAGACAATTCAACTAATTATTAATTAATTATCATGGAAAGAACCCGTTTATAATACATGAAAGTAATTCAAAATGTTTCTGACAATCATTTGGTTTTGCATAGTTTAAGACATTTCAAATTATCTATACCGACAACCCAAAACATTATACTAGTATGTATAAAATTAATAGTTATATTATTATATTTTACTTGCACTCGCATCGGGCACGCAGCTAGGCGGATCACGATCCGATCACGAGGCGTGTTGTCACAAGGTAACGGATTGACGTGGTGTTCATAAAATGCTGTTAAATGACATTTTCAGTTTTTGATTTTAAAGGTTAATAATTCGTCACTGAAATTCTAAAAAAAATATTTAAAATCGCCGAAAATAAACACAAGAATGGGTATAAATAAGATAATAAGTAAATTATTATACAGGGTGGATCTGTAACTTTTGACAATCTGACGTGGGGTGAATTTTTTGGATCGGTTAAACTTTTTTTTCTGACATTGTATGGAAAACGTACAACATCGTTGCAGACTTCCATACTACGATTATTTTTTTTTCTAGTTCCTAAAATAAAAGTGGTTCTAAGTTTTATTTCGATATGTCATTCACCCCACGTCAGATTGTCCAAAGTTACAGATCCACCCTGTATAAATTGCATTTTTACAGGTATTTATGCGCAATATTTCTATACAATGTAATATTATAGTATTTTCAATGTTTTTTCTTTTCTGTTTCTTTTTGTAAAATTATGTATTATCCCTTTAATCCATTTTTTTACCTTTCGAGTATTGTTTTTTAAGTAACATCAGTTTAAAGTTTTGCAGCAATTTAATTGCTTACCAAAAAAAGTTCTGTCATTTAACAGCATTATAATACTGCGGCAAAGTATGTGTAGTACCGTCTTGTGTTAGTTGTTACACAAAATAATTATAACATACAGAAGTAATTCTAAATTTGTTTAAATTAAAGTTTATAACAAACTTTTAAAGTTCATTTTCGTACAAAAAAGAAATATTATCTTAAATGTTTAACGGGTCATACAATAATTTGATAAATAAAGTTTTATTTAGTGGATCATCTGGTGTGATTTGTATAACTTCTGTTCATTAATTATTTTGTGGTCGAGCGATGAAAGAGTTATAGCACTTATAGCTTGATACTTTACACAGCAGTATATAAAATCACTTGTGTTAAATAAGAATTTATCGTTATAAACTTATTCAGACACTCACGGTTTTCTATAATACTTTCATGCATTTTGTACGGGTTCTTACCACGATATTTTATTAAGAACCCGTTCAAAATGCATGAAAGTATTTATCGTTATCATTATTTAATCAACTAAAAAACATTGCTACATTTGTAAAGTTAATTTGTAGAATAAGTACCTTATTGCTAGATTCATTAAAAAAATATATTTCATTTTGTACCAACCGCCATCTTGGATCAATTTTTATCAAACATTTGTTTAAAACAAAAAATAAATCTAAGTCACATCTTTTCGTGACCTCCACTCGTCGTTTTTCATCTAGCATGAAAAAACCTTTTCATCATTATCGCATGGCTTCATATTAACTAACACACACGTAGCTGGAGGCGGCGAACAGACAGCTCCGCTCGACGCGTCAGTTCGTGGACGAGCTGGCGAGCGAGCGCGAGACCGAGCGGGACGAGTTCGCTAAACAACTCGCCGACCTACGGGACGACAACACGAGGCTCGCCACGAGGCTCAAGAACAACGCGCGGATACTGAACGAGGTCTGACGTAGATAGAAACTTGTGTGCCGTTTTGGTTAGGTCTTATGTTACTAGATACACTATACGAAACATAAAAACTTGAGAGGTCACGGGACATCCGGATAGAACGAAGTTCCTTTCGATTAAAACGTATCTCATAAAAAATATTTCCTTTCGTAACGCGCGATAAGGAACTTCGTTTCAATAGGACAAAATAGTCCAAACAAATCATTAACACTGAACAACAAGTGTTTTAAAAAACGTCTTCAGTACCATTCAACCATTTAAATGTTAAGTTACAGAGAAACCACGTTTTGTATATTTTTAGACGTGTAATTTCTATTCATTATTTTTTCATCGATTTTGTGTTCTAATAGTGTATCTAATATATTTGATCGAAGGTTTTGTTGTGTTTTGGAGTGGTCTTTAGTAGGGGTGTGCGAATACTGTTCGTTTTAGGGTTCTGTAAATAATATAAAATTTGGAACCCTTATTCCAATAAAATAAACGCCCTGTATTTTTATTGAAAAAAATGAAATAATTTTTGCTTTTCGATCACTTTGTTGTCCATCTGTCTATTATGTGACTTATTTTCTTTTGGTTTTTTTTATTATTAAATCTAATAAATTAAACGCCCTGTATTTTTATTATGTTATAAAAGAATTGTTCTTTCGATTTACTGTTAGTAAATGACAAAAATGTAAAAACGTTTCCTCTCAACAAAATAGCCAAACTTCAATATTTAAGGTACTTCCATTGTATATCGCATAATCCTAGAACGCCCTGTATAATATTATGTTACGTTTATTTTTAAAACTATTCGCACACCTCTGAATAGTTTTTGTAAAAAAATGAAAATCAAAAGGTTTCTGACACAGCTTCGTTTTGAAATTACAGTTTTAAAAGTCGGTTTTGTGGTGATGGAGTTTATTATTTTGCTTCTTTTACGTGTTTCAGTTTTAAGGTTCTTTTATCAAAATTCAATAATGGTGTTTGGTTGTTTACTAACATTATCCATCGCATTTGCACAAAAATCTTGGTAACATCATTTAAAACGATTAAAACTTCATTCATAACTATCAATGTCAGTACAGTTTTTGGCACGTAATTTAACAAGGGAAAAGTTTTTAATGCTAATTCCAGGAGCGATGGTAACCTCTTACCATTAATTGGACTGTAAACTCATTAGTCTATCTTGCAATAAAATAATAATCGTATTTTTTGTACATGCAAAACATAGAGAACAAGATTCATTTCTGGCTCATGATTGGTTGCTATTTCGACCTTCACTGACCTCTATTAGTTACACATACTTACCCCACTAGTACAAAATCTTGTCAAGTTACGTGCCAATAACTAAAAAGGCCACACAAACAACTATGTACGCGAACTTATACCTCGAGTTTGTTGTTTTGGGCGTGGCTAAGCTCGCGTACTTATTCACACATGTGTAACTTCTAACCACTAGTCTGGCTGTCATATGTCACGTATAGATGACACTACTAGACAAAAGCCAATTTTGGTCAGTTGTTGAGTATGAACATACGTTCATAACCACTCGTCTGGGTGCGTCAATTTTCGCTAGATGGCTCCACTGGGCTCGCTCGCCCGAAGTTCGTTCGGAATCACCGCCTTGTTTCACTATCTTTATAAAGGAATTTTTCCATAAAAGATGTATTCGATTTTAAATTAAATCTAATACTTTACTTTATTAGTAATGTTTTGGTGAGTTTTTGGGAAAAAATAGATTAACTCTGAAAAATATAAGACGATAATAAAATGTAAACAAAACAAGTTTCCGAACTAACGTGACGGATCAATTTTGGCTCCTGTCATAGACGTGTCAAAAGTAGACAAACCAATTTTGACGCAGTTCCCAGTTGAGTGGTTAATACAAATTAATATATGATTAAACTAACTGGGTGTAGATGAACTGCCTGCGGCTCTCGCATTGCACCTGTCGCCAGCACAAGCACGTAAGTCTATCTGTCTCACTCTGCACTGTGACTGGTGAAAGAGACGACATATTGAAGGAGATATCGATTCTTATATCGAGTATTTAAAATTGAATCTTATTATCAAGGTATTTTGTAATAACTTTGCCTGACCTCCGTCAATCAGCTGACATGAGAGTATATTTTTGTAGAAATTTACAACTACCGTCATAAAAGTTTAATGATAACTTCTCTTGTTCTTGAATATGTCAAATCTTTTACCAGTCATTCTTTATAATCACTGCAACTAACTTCTACTCTTACTCTCTCTTTCTCTATATGATTACTCGTATGTTTGATGTATGTATGTTAAATCTGTGTGATGGATTGTAATTAATTTTATGTTGCATTTTGTAGTTATACTTTTCTTTTTTCAGTGTAAGGTTGCACTGTTGTTGTTTCAAAATTAAAAGTATTCGATTGTAGTTCGACTTTTTCATTTTCAAGTTGATATAGTCGAAAAAAGATTTTTTGAACATATCTAGATTTAAAATTAGGTAATTAATGAAATCAGTAACTTACAGTAATTATAAAATTATTAAAATGTAATTCGAGTGTTGTCTATCAAAAGTGTATAATCCATACAGGTGGAACATCTAGAAACTCAGACACGAGAAATGAACCAAATCATAACGGAACTAGAAACACGGAAATCTCAAGCTGACGAGGAAATAAAAGCGAGTGATGAAGAAATAAAACTTCTACGTGACGTCATCTCCTCTCTTGAATCTCAATTAGAACAGAAGACTGATCACGAGAAACAGATTCTGCAAGAGTTAGAAGAGATGAAGAAGACGATAGATGAAAGAGATAGCAAGATGAGAGGACTATTAGGCGAACTAGAGTCTATTAAAAGCGAGAAGAATGACAGTGAAGTGGTTTGCGTGAAATGTGGAGAAGAGGAAGATAAATACGCTGAGCTCTTGGAGAAGGTTAAAGAACAGGTTTGTAGTATTTTATTGCCATTTAGTAAGACGAACCAACGACCTACCTCATCGGGCGTGGTTTTATTGTCGCTCATGGACCTATGTAATGTCAGGGGACATTGTGAGGCACTACGATCTACTTTTAAGGACTTTCCTCGACCCTCGTTTGACGAAGGACAAGACATAGCGCTCGGGAAACATCGTTACTTGAGGGTTGTGGGATTTTTTCAAAGGAGGCATTGTGTGATAGCGCCTATTCGTCGCCTCAGTGCTTGTTTGGCCAATCTGCACTCGAGCAAATTTTACAGGAGACAGCAAACAAGCACGGATTTTTCGTTAAGTGCCGTGTTGGGGAAAAATTTTAAATGAGATTTTTATTGTTTTACAATTGAATATTTCAAAAAAAATATTTTACCAGTTCTTTATAATACTGCATTAAAAAGTCATTTTCGTAAAAAATGTCAGATTGGCCAAACAAGCACTGAGGCGACGTATTGGTTTACTTAGTGAGTACCAATTATCGCTACTGTCATGAAACTGAAATCAGTGGTGTAGTGGTTTCCATTTCCATTTATTACCTGGAACCTGATTAGATTGTTAATGCTCCAAAATATTATGATCAAAAGAGGTCTCTGGATGCAGATAGCGGAAGACCGGCCGTTGTGGCGAAATTTGGGGATGCCTATGTTGAGCAATGGACATCTATAGGCTGATAATGATGATGAATATTATGGACTGTAGATTAAACAGTACTTAAATAAGTTTTTTAACGATGTTTTTGACGAACTGTACATTAACGTAACATTGCGTTGTTAGTGTCAGTACCTGGAGGAGACGCTGGTAGTCCGCACGAGGCGGCTGGAGCGCGCGCACGAGGTCAGCTCCAACACGTGCAGCGAGCCCAGCGAGGATGTCTCCGTCGACAGGATGCAGGTACTGTGTCCGATAAGATACTATAGGAAGATTATAGGAACCGAGAGAAAAAGCACTTTGGAGACCAGAAAATAGCAGCGCACTCCCACAGGAAGACCAGCGAACAAACTTTTTTCTTTATGACAGGAGGAAATTACCGGACTTCAACCCGCCTCGCAGCCGCACTAAAACACTTGCCACTCACGCTCAGCGGTCGAACTCCGGATGAGGGCAGAACCCAGCACGAGATGGGGCGGAGTGACGCGACGTGTAAAACGTCAACGCTCACGTCTCGCCCAGTCACCCCCGGACGCCGAACCGGCAGTCACCGGCTCTCTCGGTAGGCGGGCCAATCGAAGCCCGCCAAGATGTGGCCGCGTGATGAAATGCCTTCCTCGGAATACTGACTCCTCAATTCCAAGAGACACTACACTTTGTCACTCGTCTCAATTACTAACACCCTATATAAGTACTCTACCCTATACATCGTATACAGCTCCGATCCGCCGACTCCCTCCCCTCGCCCCGCGCGCCCCGCCTCCCGGAGCTGCTGGGAGCGTGGGTCCGACTGGACGGTCTGTGTGCGGCTGAAGATGCCGTGCTCAAGCGAGTCCAAGACCTGGAGATGCAGAGGACGAGACTCAAGGATGTTGCTCAGGTCAGTCTGAACGGAATTAATGTTAAAGAAAACTTAAGAACAAACTAACTAAGACTATATAATTTAGTACAGAATTTCCTATGACCTCCTTCCGACTCCATTGTCAGATCAGCGCCATTTTGTCGTATTATTGCATTGTCGGGCGACATACATCTCCGTGCAAAACGTTAGTTCAATCGGAAACCGGGAAGTTTGTCAAATTTAACTTGCAAGATTCCACCCTAACTTAAATAGTTACATCCAGTGCAAGTTAATATAAAGCATGTAATAAATAGTAATAAAGTAACAAAATGACCCAATGAAAAATAGGCAAACACGAGGTATTATTTTACTTTTGTGCAACAAAGTTACGAAAGTCCGTAGTCTAATATGTACATGAAATTCTCGTGTCACAGTTTTCGTTGCCATACTCTTCCGAAACGGCTTGACCGATTTTGATGAAATTTTTTGTGCTTATCCGGTATCTATGAGAATCCACTAACATTTTTCATCCCCCTAAATGTTAGGGGATAGCCACGGGGGCGGTGCGACGGGAAAGAGTGCCGATGGCGTAACGCGTCGCGTCGTCCCTCATAACCCCGTCCTGGGTTCTGGCTGAGTGTGAGCGGTTGGAGGTTTTAGTGCGGTTCAACTCCCACATACCCCGCTCGGCGGGGATCCGGTGATTTCCTCCAACTAAAAAAAAAAAAAGGGGTAGTCCACCCCTAAATTTTTTTTTTACGAAGTTGCGCGGGGCTAATGCTAATTAGTTTTATAATAACATTGATAACATGTTTCTCTATATTACGCCATACATTTCCTGAAACGTCGTACCTCTTGGCGCTCGGTTCATTGATGAGTTGGCCACCTTCCAACGTTTAGGTTTATTTTTACGTACTCCGCGTCACGCTTTCACAATTACTTGTCAACGTATCGCGATGTTTGCCCGGGAAAATGGTTTTCTTTATGTTTTGTTGAATTGGCTGGAAATTGAGAATTTTGGAGGGGATTAATAACAATTTTGTTTAGACAACCCAAATTCATAATTGGCCATCGTTCTTACCTGTGTTAGGAGCAAGCGCTAACAAACTTTCGGCTTTAATAAAATAATGAAGGTCTGGCGTTCAGAGGGCTCTTGCTCTATACAGGGTGTTTTTTTAAAGAAGGTACATATTGCAGTAGGGTGATACAAAAAATAGGTAAAACTACAATTTTTTTTTAAACTCTAAATTTCACAAAACTACCTCAATCATAAACAATTTCAGCTAAAAGAGTGTTAACTAACGACCTCTAGTGATCTCGCGCACCCCACACCTACGCCATACCCATCAGCTGTCGAAAAACCATCATTTTGCAAGAATTTTAGATATTTTTAAGTTGCCATTACTAAGGCATTAAGCCATATTCTTTGGTAATAATATTTTTACTGGTCGTATATAACCATCAGCTACCATGACCTTCAATATGTACCCTCACTAAAAAATCACCCTGTATATCAAACATCAAGTGTTTTACAAAACTTCCTAAAGATTCTTCAGTTTAAAACAATTCAAATCTTTAGCTACAGAGAATTTATCTTCGGAACTGTACACGTGTAATTTATAGAAATGTTTCATCGCTAAATACACGCGCGGTCGTCGAGACAATGACATCAAAAGACTAAAAAATTTATTGGAACGAAGTTCCTTATCGCGCGTTATCGAAAGGGGGCTAGACGGAAAAAATCTTACGAAAAGTTGTCACATACTTTTAAAGTTGTCACGACACTTTTTTGTTTTAGATGATTATCGCTAGATGGCGCTGTGATCAAAATCTTTTAAAACATGTTCCTTATCGCGCGTTACGTTAGGAAAAAAGTTATAAGATATCTTAAAATCGAAAGGAACTTCGTTCTATTCGGGTGTCCCATGACATCTCTCAAGTTTTTTTGTTATTGTTTTGTTCGTGCCATTTTTAGGCTCTAATCGTGTGTCTAGTATATTTTATTAAAGTAGTAACCCGTTTAATATTTGTGTAAGTGATGTAGAAATCCGCGTGTGTAAAGAAATCTACATTTCATTGGTACATGTATCTGAAACGGAAATGCCTAGAATAAAACGCACATAAACATACACAGACATTACTCACAGTTCGGTTTTAGTTTTCAATAACAATTTATAAATATCATTGAGTTGAATCACCTAGTAGTAGCTAGTTTGCTATTGTTACGATTTTTATTTAAATTCTAGGTTGTTTTATAATTAGAATAGGGGCTATTGTTTTAAGATTGTTTTAGAATTCATCTCTATTGTAATTAACTACACAATTGTTGTAATTTAAAAAGTAACGGTAGATCTGATGATGTTTATCGAATCCTTAGATACGGGACGATTCTTAAATGAGTACACTAAACGTTAAAGATTAGTATAAACACATACACACGCACACACATACCTACATCGTGCATAAAATACGGCGGAGGAGTCATAAGATCAACTACTACATTAATAGAAAAGGTTAAGTGCGCTCCTCAAATGGATATTCACTTAAATTTTAAAAGCTATTCGGATATTAGAACACGTGCTTATTATTGAGTTTTGAAGTTACAGTGGTAGGAGTGAGAGGTGAAATGAAATGAAATTATTTATTCTCTACGTTCATGAAATTATCAAGCTTGTTGATGTCGAAAGGCCACCACCAATTCGGAAAAATAAATAGCCACCGTCCTGAGAAGAACTGGCAAGAAACTCAGCGGGCATGTATTTTTCTGTTTTTGGAACGGTGGACAAATGCCTGAAAGATTGTAATTTACACCAACACATAAAAATATTTTCAATACCACGACATTGCTCGAATCATATCGAAATAGTAACGAGAATAGTTTATAATTTATATCGTTCCCGCGTCTACGAGGTGATGTCATGACGCGAGAAAACCGAAGATTCATCACAAAAACCAAAAACTAAGTGAACTCATAGAAGAATAAATTTTAGTCTAAAACATCACTTTAAACGAAACAGTAAATTTCATTATTTACAATGTAATTGATGATGTACTGTATTTATGATGATAAATGACTGTAAATATAATAATTATATCAAACGTTTATCCATCGTTCTTCAATGCCTTTGATTTTTACGATTGATTTACATTCTTTGCGATTGTTTTCATTGTGAGTAATAGAGAATCGAGAAGCTTGCTTGTTGAGTGTAGTCTCTATATACTAAACTATGTAACTGTTGGGCTCAGATTACTTTAGTAGAGGGACTAGACATAGTCAACTACGTAAAAGCTATTTAATAAGTCTTGAAAGAGATCTTAAAGGTAGTGTAGTAAACGGTTGGCAGTTAGACAATGCAGAGGCAGAGTGAAGGTAATCACGAACGATAAGGTAGCCGGCATGATTATTGTCTATCAGCAATCAGCAATAATTGTTCCGCAGTTAATCAATCATCGATACAATATTTAAATTTCGTTTGTTATATTACGATTATTGGGCAGAGGTAGCATTGACTTTCATTGCTATTTTTCTGGTTCTTGCTACCAATTACCTATTAAAGAAATTAGGTTTAAATTAGGCAATTGATCGCACTTGCGTTAGGGAATGCCATTAACTCGTCTTACGTCTACCTATATGGCAAAAAGTCTTTGTCTTCACAAAACAAGACTTCAAATCATGCCCCAACATCACACCAATTGAGGCTGCAAATTAAACGTGTATTATCCCAGACCTACGCATGATAGTCTGTGTTTACGTGAATCACGAGGCTCTCGACCCCTCGCTGACGGCAGTTCTGACCCTAATACACGGGAGAGGTATAGCTCTTCTAATTTATGTAATGAGCTTGGATTGGACAGGGTTGATACGTGTAGAATTTTGTTGGATTGATCAGTTCCATTTGGAGACTGTTTCATGGTTTTATACAGTAGACCCTGTGAAGATTTTTTTTGATCTTTTACCTACTTCTACAATTACAATCTAGTTGTCGTATAATTTAGACTAATAAAAAAAATTGCTTGCCTAATCTACTAAATATAAGGTAAAAAGTGCCCAGAAGGGATTGATCGAGTAAACCATTATTTGAAAATAACATTAATCAAATCAGCACTATACTTTCCTCAAACTGAGTATTAACCAAAACATAAATACACTGCACAAATCTCCGTCATATAACAAAACTTTGTTTGACTTCACAACATAAATAACAGTTCCAGTTAACTGCATATAACTACCGTATTTTCGTACACAAAAGCGATGTCGAAATACAAACGTTTGGTCGAGTTTTAACGACGAAACGACCAAACGAAGTTAAACGTTTCGACCTATTTGCTGAACGGGCTTCTTGAAATGAACGATTTTATTATATCTTGCATTTTTATTGACGAAGTCTGCAGGCTACAGTCGGATGCAGTGAGATTAAGAAATTTGTTCCTCGCAGATTTCTATCAAACTGATTTACAGGCGAACTGTAGGTTTGTGGTAGATACACAGGTTGTTAAACGAGTACTACCCATAATGAATACTAATGATAGTCCCTACTAATATTACTAATGATGATGAAATATAAAAAAAAGGTAGCCAGAAATATTTGTTACAGAAAAAAGACAGCCTATTGGAACGAAGTTCCTTATCGCGCGTTGTGAAAGGGAGCTAGACGGAAAAAATTCTTACGAAAAGTTGTCACGACACTTTTTTGATTTAGATGATTAATTATCGCTACATGGCGCTGTGATCAAAATATTTTAAAACATGTTCCTTATCGCGCGTTACTTTAGGAAAAAAAATATAAGATATCTTTTAATCGAAAGGAACTTCGTTCTATTCGAGTGTCCCATGACACCTCTCAAGTTTTTTTTTGTTCCTCATTAACAAGTGTTTCAATAACATCATCATCAATGTCATCTATAATCCTACTCGTTTGAACACACTGTATCTGACTGGTTTTTCCATCCTACTCCAATAAGAATATTTAAAAACTTTAAAATAGTAATAATCTTTATTTGAAGGCTACCAAAGGCCCAAAAAATGTTAGTATTACAAATAACTTACAAGCTATGTTAGTAATTAAAATAAAAGTTTTTGTAAGTCGCTAGTGTACCGCTCCGTGCGAAACAGCACAGCAGCGATTCACATACACACAATCGAGTCTGGTGGCGACCATATTCAGGAGACTGTTGGAGCCCGCACCCTGCGCACCAGGGATGCACACCTCTTACGCATTGTTGCGTAGAAGCAATCAATACGCGCTTCGGCAAACATCCCTGACGCGCTACAGAAACGAGGTAGTCCCAACAGCATCCTGAAATCTATGCTGAAGAATGCTGAACAATCAATTTATAAATTTCTGCTGAAGAATCAACAAAAAAAATCCAATAAATTATTTTACTAAAAAGGTGTCTTAAGTCGTCCAAATACGACACCTATTATTCAATTTATTACTTAAGTCAACACACTAATTTTAGAAGTAAATTCAAGAAAACTCGTAAACAGACCGAAACAGTTGTCGTACATCTGTCCCATAAAAACAAGATTATGTAACTTTGTAATAGTCCTGAACTGGGAAGATAAACAAATAGATGCCAAGTGCCAACCCTGCGTAGTGTGGGCTCGTGTGTATGTGTGCGTAAATATAACTAATCTGATGTAGATAGATGTTTTAAAATATAGAGGTGGCATTTTTGCGAATGAGAAGTGTATTTTTTATTAGTAGAATTTTTAAAGTGATTTATTAATGCGTGACTACAATTGATGTATTTTTTTTTAATTGATGATATTTTTTTTAAAACTGCTATTGAGTGTTATAATTAAATTTACAAAAAAAAAATCAAAATTCAAACAAATTTAAATAGATTAGTTAATACATCTATTACTGAAATTGTGATAACTCATTATATTTTCAAAATAATTGGTGTAGTATATCGAAACTCTATCAAAAAGCCAAAAATTTTCAATGAAGCTTTTACATTTAACTGTTAAGAGATGATGGTTATCGCTTAACCTTCCAATGCTTGACATTGTAGAGGTTTGAGGTAACTGCTTACTATTTGGTGGGCGGTAGACTCGTTTATATATCTAACAAAAAAAATAATACTAAAAAGTAAAAAGCCATAAAATATACGTTAACAAACAAATAATCGTAAATAACAATACTATACCTGTACCAACCCTGTTGGGCTCAGGTCTCCTCAGAAGAGGGATTAGGCATAGTCCACCACGCTTGCCCAGTGCGGTTTGGGGACTTCACATATCTTCAGGAAGGATTTTTAGAATCCTTTTTCGACATGCAGGTTTCCTCACAATGTTTTCCTTCACCGTTTTTAGCCAGTGGTGTTGTGAAAAATTGCACATAAATCTTTACAATCACTATGCAATCTGCCACATCTAAACATTCTACGATCTCTGTCCAATATCAGTTCCCGCTCAGTCTGTCCCAATGCTCCACACAGTGCTCTGCTGTCGTAAGGTCTCGTACAAAACCAGTGCATTATGTGTAAATAAACATCCTAACATATATCATATGTAAATATGTAGTGATATTATGTTTGTGTGGAGATATTTGAAGGGGTTCGTTAGTATGGGATTGCCTGATTTGACGGTGAGTTCTAAGTGTTGACGAGGGTGCACTTGATGCGCTTTTGTTATTTTTTGGTTTATTTTTAGATTTTCTTTGTTTAATGCGTGTATGTTTTGGTGGTTCACAATGTATATGTCTAGGATATTCTTACGTTGTAGTTATAAATTTGGAAGATAGGATGGTTGTCTTGAAATTGATACAGTTTGAGATAGTTTTACAGGCGGAACCTTGATGAATATTAAAGAATCTGAAAACATTCAATGAAAATTTATTTGGATATAGATTTTTATTATCTAGAGACAAGGAATTAAAATTATATTTGTTTCCCGAATTGTGTCTAGCGTTTCAGAAGAATTTTACGTAGCATACAATTTTGTCACGATGTCAATTTTTTTTTTACAATTTGCAGCACAAAATAAGCATGAATGTTATTTGCGGTCATACATATTCATGACTAATACTGTCTAGCGTAGATTTTAGACGTAGATGCACAGGTGTAAACACATTGTCATTTCAAAGACAAATTGAAGAGCGTATATGATGCTTACTGTAATATAATTAAGAATAAGAGTAATTTATTTATTTCAAACAACATTACAGTATCTTAAACTATTTCATTGGTCCCCGCACTAGGTCGAACCTCTATCGCGAGAAACCTATACGATTTCTTAAAATAATGAACTCAATCTAAGAGATATAACATTCTGAGATTAAATTTTATCTCGAATATAATTACATTTTTATTTTACTTTTTACGATTTGTAATGACTTTTATAATTCAAAATTTAAAGTTTAATTAGATTTAGAGATTTCTTTACCACAAATTTCATTTGTTCCGATTTTTACAACAAATTACTTATTAATTTTCTGTGAATAACGGTCTGAGTAGTACATTTATTTTATTGTTACTTATGTAGATAACATTCATACTAGTTATAAAATTTAATGTACAAGTGTTTGTTATTCCAATAAAATAAATTAAATAAAAAAAAAATAGACAGTAGACAATAGACATTCTTTATTTGTGAAGAAAAAGAAACATACAAAGATACAAAAACATCAAAAATAAGAGACAGTTGCGAGCAGTCTCTCCTTCACCACAAATCAGCTGTGACTCAGCATAATGCTGGTCATTGACACATACCAGCAGGACGAATGCCAATATCCAAATAATAATTATTGAAATACTGTGAACTTTAAAAGCAAGTCTAAGTTGAATTATAATCAAGTAGGTATACGGAAATGTCCCTCCTGCTCCTCCATTAAGTAATTTATCCATGTAGTATGTATGTTAGGTCAACGAAAATTAAAAGCGTTAAATAAACCGTTTTACAGTTTAATATGTAACTCAAGCATGTTAAGTATGTCTATTACTAAATTGTTTTAAAATCATCAATATACTAAAACATATTGAAACTATAACACTAAACCATATTATAGAAAATGAGATTCTCCCGAAACTTACTCTCGCGTAGATAACCTTATCAAAAAATTGGTCTAATAAATAAAAGGATGTTATTTTTTTTTATTGCCATGCAGGCAAACGATAATATCAAAGCACTTGAACTCAAAAGTTCTTGAACTGAATCATTTGAGCAATAACAGTATCTGTTGCAATGTCACTTGTGTTAGTGAAAATTGAAACCAATTGAGATATAATACCGTTTTTTATTGTATGCTGATTTGTCTTTATTATATCAATTGATGCTGTTTCGTTGTGTTTTTCTGTTAGAGTTTTCATTTTGTTCTAAATAGGTTTTTAGAATAGTTTTTTGGACAGGTCTGGTCTCAAATCGCATCATTGTATTTAAGAGAAAGACTTGCTCTTTAGATTTATGATTGTAGTTTGCATTTGATAATACAGATTTTCGTTGCTTTTCATTGACAATTTTTCTACATTTATCAAACAATTTGTACCTGTCTAAAGTGAGGTTATCAATGGTTTGCTAACCAAAGTTTTTCGTCGTTCAAGAACCTTTGCAACCCCAGGGCTTTAAAGGACCGTTACCTTCAACTCCAATACAAAACTTTCTAAACATAACATCTCAAAGAAATTAAACGCTTTAAAATGTATCACATAATCAGGAAACGTAAACTGTATATAACGAGAGGAACCCGAAATTGATAACACAATCGGTGACCTCTTTAACGTGTTTAGCGAAAACGAGGTCGTGAATGTAAAATTAGCGTCCCGGTGACTAACTGTGTGAACTTTACGTTCGGGGTACGGTAGACGTCGAACTGACTTTACTAATTCATTTCTAGTGTCTCATATACATACTACTAATATTACAAATGCGAAAGTACCTCTGTCTTTACGTTTTCCCGGGTAAACCTCTCAAACGATTTTGATGAAATTTGGCACAGACAAGCTTTAGGCCCTGTGAAAGAACATGGGACAATTCTTATTGAAAGTGACGCAGACGTAGTTGCGCGGGCCAGCTAGTACAGACACATTATGCTTGTAGCCTGCAATTGCAAATCTTCTTTATTCCATTTTTGATTTCTATTTTGTTTCTTTAATTACGTTTATAGTACGGCATACGTGAAACTGAATTGGTCTAGGTGTTTTTAGTGTCTTGATACACTTCTATTTTTGTTTCCACCTTATTTGTCTATCACTTTTTGCCTATTTTATTTGGTCTATTTTTGCTAAGCATCTTTTACACATATATGAAGACCTTTCAATCATCCTTGTTCCATATTTTATCATATTGTCGACAATGTGCATGGTCTATTGCATTTTGTTAGGTATAGTCTGAAAATAAGTACAATTAAAATAAAAAAACTTGAGAGGTGTCATGGGACACCCGAATAGAACGAAGTTCCTTTCGATTAAAAGATATCTTATTTTTTTTTTCCTAACGTAACGTGCGATAAGGAACGTGTTTTAAAAGATTTTGATCACAGGGCCATCAAGCGATAATCATCTAAAACAAAAAAAGTGTCGTGACAACTTTTCGTAAGATTTTTTTCCGTCCAGCTCCCTTTCACAACGCGCGATAAGAAACTTCGTTCCAAAAACTTAATTACTTGACATGTTTAAATCATTATTTAAAAACTAGGACTGACTAATTGCTAATCGGTCATACGGTATATGTTCAATTAGATTGCTAAAGATAGACGACCATCTCACGATGACAATTACATCACATACTATCACAAACAACAGATGTTAATAAAGACCAGGTGGTCGAAACGAACAACTGATTGATATCGTAAAGGAACTGTCGTTCGTTCTAATTCGGGATCAGTTTTAAATAGAATTTGATTGGTTGAATGACGTTGGGAAGTTATGGAGGGGAACTTTTGTTAATTGAACTAGAGTTCTCTTAATTAATGTTAATTTGCAGCTATTTGTTAAAGTTTTGTTTTTTTTAATACCTGTATAAGATTTTAGGTTTTCATTGACTGAGTTTGTTTCCGCCAGGATTTCGAAGAAGGATGATTTTAGGGAACTGCTAGTAGTGTTTTGTTTTGATTTTCAAGTGTGGTTATAATTAATTTGACTTGCACATCAGTTTGACTTGACTGGATAATTTGAGAATGTTTATTAAAAGTTTTATCAAATCTTATGTATAAATTCTTGATAAGACAGTTGGCAACTGCTCTATCGAAATAATTAGTCGTCTATCACCTGAGTCACTCGTTACGATTAAATAGACACCTGTATTGAACAATTTATGAAGTCATTGAATGTTCATTCAGTTTGAACACAAATCTCGCAAGAATAGCATCACTTGTTTCTTATTACGTACTAACGTATTTGTGATGTAGGTACTTTGTGGCGACCAATAATAGCGCGCGACATCCTGAATCGCGGTTACGACATTTGCAGGCCATAAGTCAACTGTACCTACAAACTCCAGTTGTGACGATCTTGAAGGAGGCGTGTTCTTTGTCGGGGGTCACCAGTTGTGGGTGTTAGTGATATTAGGCCAAAGGGAGATCTCCGACCGGGCGAGGTAGTGTATGCCCGGTCATGCCGAAGCCCATAGTAGTAGATTTCAGATGTCGTATATATGCGAAGATTTCTGCAAATGTCGTAACCGCGATTCAGGATCTCGCGCGCTATTACTGGTCGCCACAACTTCATTTCAAAAATTTCATTTAAAATACTAAAAAGACGTGGTTCAGCAACAACTATTCAACCT
Source organism: Trilocha varians (assembly GCA_030269945.2). Lineage (NCBI taxonomy): Eukaryota > Metazoa > Arthropoda > Insecta > Lepidoptera > Bombycidae > Trilocha > Trilocha varians. Next base: position 10,837,724 of record AP028257.1, read on the forward strand.
ACACTTAGACCAAATTTAGTTCCTAGTGCCAAATAAATTTCGTCATTGATATTTTACACTTGATATAATTTATCATCTCAACTAAAGGTCACACTAATAGGCGGTCAGATACCTCGTGTCTACATAACAATAAAATAAAAAGTTACTAAACCACGTCCATATCTAAAAAAACAAACATCCTATATAAATATTGTAACTTCACAACACTGGAACACCCTGTATGAACCTAACGTCCTACACAGGAGGTGCGCGCCGAACGCGATGTCCTCCAGGCGCGCATGTCCGAGCAAGCGCTCAAGATCTCGTCCCTCTCGGCTCGTCTCCAGCAGCAGCGGAATGATGCGGAGGCGCTCTCCCACCAGGCCACCAGCCAGCTCTCCGTGCAGTTGCATGATGCACTTGCTGAGGTTGGTCACATTGTTGATTGTGCAAACAATCATCGCCTATGTACTATCAGCCTCATTAGTGCATGCTTAATTTTAGTGTTTGATTTTGGGTGCAAGTTGCATTTATTACCTTTTTCAATAACAAACATTCACAAACCAGTTACATTGCTGCATTATTGATATGCACTAATGAGGCTGTATAAATTCTGTGTATGCAGCTATACTTGTTAGTAAATTGTGGATTTTAGATCGAAAGTAACTATTCGTCGCCTCAGTGCTTGTTTGACCAATCTGCACTCGAGCAAATTTTACAGGAGACAGCAAACAAGCACGGAATTTTCGTTAAGTGCCGTGTTGAGAAAAAAACTGAAATTAGATTTTTATTGTTTTAGAATTGAATATTTAAAAAAAATATTTTACCAGTCAGATGGAAATTTTATTCTTTATAATATTGCATTAAAAAGTAATTTTCGTAAAAAATGTCAGATTGGCCAAACAAGCACTGAGACGACGTACTCTCTTACTTAGAGCAGTTTTAAATTTAACGCTTGAGTTCAGTCCGTTTATGTTCCATTTTCTAAACTGCAAAAATATGAATTGTATTTTTTGGTTTAACTTTAATTAATATTTTTGTATACAAATTAAACATAATATAACCGTGCAAAATTGTATAAATGTATAATACAGGTGCAAAGACTTAAAGAAGATATGGAGAACAGAGACAAACAGTTGGCCAGACTGAGACAGAACTTGGAAGAAAGGGATAGACTTAACGAACAACATCACTCGCTCTACGGCAACTCATGTAAGTGAACTCTATATTTACAAGAGTGCTTTTATAAATGTGCAATTTTTATGATATTATCAACATAAACTGTTTTGCATTATTAATGTCAGATATTGTAAATATCGATGTATTGATATTAGAGACTTCAATAAAACAATCATTCATCATCATCAGCCTTCTATAGCCGTCCACTGCTGAACACAGTCCTCGCCCACATCTTACCACAAAAACCGGTCTTTCATCATTCAACTTCACTTATGTGCACAGCGCATGACAGAACCTAAACAAAAAAAAAATCATAATAAAAAATTTCGAACAGGTAATCCGAAAGACAAAGTGATAATATTAGAACGCGAACTATCCAACGCTCAGAGCAGGATCGCTCAGCTTGAATCTCTAGCTAAAAGCCTTGAAAGAGATAAAGACGAACTGCAGTCTACAGTCAGAGACCACGAGAGGGCGCTCGCTGAAAAAGAAGAACAATTACAAGAGCTTCTAGGTAGGTTTTAAATTATTAAATTTCAGACTACCGTCTTTTCAGGGTGCTCTTATTTAGTAGCATCACAAATCCTTTTGACTTAATTTAAAAACCAATACATGTCCAAAGTACTGTTAATTTTTCTATTAAAATAATTTCAAACCATAGTAATGTGTAGACTGTCAATCTTGATTATATTTTGACTGAACACATGTCTAGACTCTACCAATAGTGCACTTGGAAGGAACCCAACTTCCTATAGTTTATTGAGGCCACGATTATAGATTCGTCTACCCAACTACATAAAACTATGATTCATAACCGCCGGTTAACTTGCAGCTCTAAAATTAGACGAGGAAAACCAAGAAAACGATAATGTTGGTGTAGAAGTGAAAACATCAGCCAGAACACTGAGCGATATAGTTTCCATATCTGAATATGATGAACAGGATCTACAGATGCGCAGAGCCGAACTCAAGAATCATAATCTTAGTTTGGGCGATGCTCCGTTCGCAACACAAGGAAATAGAACTAATAACAAAACTTTGCCTCCCGAAGTCGACAGACCAAACATGAGCTCGTTAAACATCGAATATTTAGATCACTTGGATCTCCCGAGTTATACGCCTCGTGCTGATTCCCTCCCCATACATCTAACTTCCACACAAAATAAAGATTTACTCAAAGAATTCAAACGGAATGCCAACGAAACCACATTGTTTGGAGATTTCAAGAATTCGGCTCAACAGATCCATGACAACTGTTCGATGTACCCCAACAGGGATATTAGCGACAGTAAAAACCTAAGTGTTGAACCGAAAAAGATTAACTTCTCAATCGATCCAACGCCTGACAACCGTGACGAAGAGGAATTCACTTCTCTAAGAGAACTGGGAATATATTTAGATATAAAACAAGAGAATTACCCCGACATCCTTACACAACTGAAACATGAGATCAAAAAGTCTAGATCCGAATTAGAAAAGTGCAGATCTGAACTCAAAAATGCTGAAGAACAACTTTGTGAGTTCCCTGCTCTCAAGGAGGAAGTAGAGGAACTCAAAGGGCTATTAGAAAACACAATGGCTACAATGGAGAATGACAAGAAATTCTACGAAAACCAACTTGAAAGTTTCTCCTCGAACAAGACATTACTCGAACAAAGACTAACAGACTTGAAGCAAGAAGTCAGCGACAAATCAAAAGACTTGCACCTACTTAAAGAAGATATACTCAGAAGAGAAAACATGATATTAGAACTGGCAAAAGAAAAACGAAACTTAACAAACAAAATGGCAGAACTAGAAGTGAAAATAGATGAATTACAAAGCAAAAACAATGTTCTAGAAACTTGCGAATCAGAAAACCGAGAGCTAAGAGAGAAAATGGGAGAACTGAGGAGACTAGAACAACTCGTCTCCGATAAGAATCAACAGATAGACAGTCTCAATCAACATTTAGACAGACTTGATGATCTACAACGATGTCTCAATGACAAAACAGAAGAACACGACAATCTTAAAGAAGCATTTAACGAGAAAACCAATGAAATCTTCCACCTAAGATCTACCATAGATTCCATAAACCAAGACTTGACAAAACTCACAGAAGAAAATAACCAACTAATAACAGAGAAGAAAGAACTGAAATTACAACTATCCAAACTGGAAAAAGACCAAGAGAACGCTTCACTAAAACTACAAAACAACGAATCAGAATTGGAACGAGTCAACTCACTGAACACAGAAATGTCTATGAAAATACAAGAGCTGAAACGATTGACTGAACAATTGAAGGACAAGGAAACGGAAATAGAAATACTGAACGAGGATATGAATGCTTTCCACGATGAGATAGCTTCGTTGAAAGACCAGTTGAAGATAGCTTCAAGAAGTCCATCACCGAGGAAGAGTACTGATGAGAAGAGAGATGACAGACAAGCCAGCAGTGATAAGAGACAGCTCATTAAGATCAGGAAGCAGATATCGTTCTTGCAACATGAACTGGACTTTAATAAGAAAGAACTTAATGATAAGGTGAGTGATACTCTTATTTCGATAGAAAATGTTTTACAAAAAAAAAAAATTTGATGTGTAGTATATTTTGTAAAATCATTAATTTTGTAGGTAGATATAAATTTTGCTTTTGTCCCCCTTTCTACAGGCATTCGAACTAGCCAAAGCGAAGTTAGACATCACAGAATTCAAAAACGAATTAAGTCAGGCAACGAAACAAATTATGGACAAAGATGAAGAAAACCTACAACAGAAACATAGTGTAGAAGAATTAAATAAAGAAATAGAAGAATTAAGAGAAGATAAACAGAGAATGAGTCAACAACTAGAAATTGTATTATCGAGGTGAGTATAATACGACCAAATTGTGAAGTCTCCCTGCTTAAAAGTCACACTATACAGCCAAATTAAAAAGTTTATGCTACGAGTATGTACAGGGTGTTTTTTTTAGGTTACGAGAAGAGTCAAACGTTTCGGAATTGAAAACGAAATTGAGACAACAGACTGAGAGATGTCAAGAACTGGAAGCAGAGCTACAGGATATGAAGGAGATGGTAGAGAGGTAGGTCATGGTTTGAACATGCTTTGTGGTCTATGGCACTGAATGATTTTGAATTAATGAGTCTAATTTTTTTTTAGGTCTGCCGGTCCCGGTGGAGGATCAGGTGGGGGGTCGGGCGGGGGGTCATGCGACAGAGCGCGGTCCCCGACGGCGGAGCTGGAGCGAGCAGTGCGGCTGCAGCTGTCCTACTCGCACGCACTCGACCACACCATCATGGATCAGGTATGTGGGGGTCGGGCGGGGGGTCATGCGACAGAGCGCGGTCCCCGACGGCGGAGCTGGAGCGAGCAGTGCGGCTGCAGCTGTCCTACTCGCACGCACTCGACCACACCATCATGGATCAGGTATGTGGGGGGTCGGGCGGGGGGTCATGCGACAGAGCGCGGTCCCCGACGGCGGAGCTGGAGCGAGCAGTGCGGCTGCAGCTGTCCTACTCGCACGCACTCGACCACACCATCATGGATCAGGTATGTGGGGGGTCGGGCGGGGGGTCATGCGACAGAGCGCGGTCCCCGACAGCGGAGCTGGAGAGAGCTGGGTCGAGTGGGGGTCATTAAATAAATCGCTATTAACTTGTTAGTCAATGTGTTGTGTAAAAATACTGATAATTCATGCTAAATCTCCGTAATCGGGATAAAAAAAACTCTTCGACTATTTCAACTATACAACAGTTTTAGCACACAATCTAAACACAATATCATCTTTTCGTATAAACTTTATTGATGAAATGATTCGAAACAGTTATGTGGAGCTATTGATTGACATTATCACGATCTGGATGGAACTAAATATAAAATGAACGTTAGTTATAATTCAAAAAAGGTTTTTATATCCTTGATTGACTAAATTACAGATTTAATAGCTACATTCACATCCACGAGTAACAGACGACATTTTAATTTTGGAAAAAAAATAGGGTTCCGTAATAATATATCGAATTTGTAGACCCAATAAAATCGAAAATATGTTTATGCGTAATATCATACGATGATGTACTATGGGTTTGTAGATCTTATTAAGATCTAAAAAAAGTCGGCGAGAGCATATATGTGTCTATAAGGGGGTGTCCATTAATACGTGAGGTGTTTTTTTTTGAATATTCTGTCCCTCCCTCCTCTGGTGAGATGTCGTGAGATTTATTCAACCCCCTCCCCCATTCCCTAATCCCACGTGCGATTTTCCAAAATGTGAGTTTCTTATGTAATCGCATTGGATTGTTATTTTAAAAAGAAAAAACAAATTTTAAGTAGCTATGTACAATTTGGATTAAATGGATTAAAATAGTATTTCTTTTTGTTTCATTCAGAAAAAAAATTGCGTGATATTTGCCGAGACCCCCTCTCTAACGAAAGATTAGATGAGATTTGACTCGACCCCCTCCCCCCTTCAATACCTCACGTAATTTATGGACGCTCTCTAATAGTTTAGTTTAACAGTAAAAGATAACTATTATAGTTTAGTCACAATTATAGTCCTGCAATAAATAACTTGTCTTGGAAAACTTTACTGCTATTTAATATCTAGATTTTAAAGGTTTAATTTAAAAGCCTTTTTTAAACTTTTATTATGTTCTTTCTTAGATATTGTCAGCGAGCAGCGATGAACACGAGGACATACCGCGTCTAGCGCTGAACTCATCCAAGTAAGTTGACACCGTATGTTATTATTAGGTGACCACGAATCGGTAGGCGTAGCGTAGGTAGACCTCCCACAAGAATGACCGATGACCGGCTCAGGATCGCGGGAGGTCACCGCCACGCAGATGGCGCAGGACCGGTTGTTATGGCGAGGTTTGAGGGAGGTCTATGTCCAGCAGTGACGTCTCTAGGCTGATGATGATGATGATTTCGTTTACAGTTTAGGCTTTTTGACTGACTTCAAAAAAGGAGGAGGTACTCAATTCGTCTGAATTTTGTTATATTTGATCTTCGATAACTTTAGTTTGAGTGGACCGATTTGAATGGATACTTTTGGATCTGTGTTTAAAAATGTGTATTAATAACGGACAAAATTTTAGGCTTCAGTGAGCGTTACTCCGTGTATTTAATTTCTATACGAACCGATTTAGATGATTGTTTTTTTGTTAGGAAGCAGACACTTCGGACATTATCTGACTAGTAGTTTTTGTGCTATGCCTGAGAAATGGAAGTCGATCGTTTTTATTTTTGTAATAAAAATATTATTATGAGTACAATGAAATGAATCGCAATGATGATAAAAGTAAGAAATAAAATAAAAATAGTTAATTTTAGTAAACGTCTAAATTTTTCTATAGTTCGAGTTCAGTACATTCGTCGTCGTCTGAGCGTTTGAGTCGAGCGCTGGCCGACAAGGAGCGGCTACAAGATCAGCTCCGAACTGCAGAAGAACGACTACGGGATAAGGACGCGCTCATTAGCGAACTAAACAGGTATGTGCTACTTTTCATTGTGAATAGCATGTTATTTCGCAGGTGAAATTTCATGTGAAGTGTTTTTGCAGGTGACTTAGTATATTGTAACGAAGTTCCTTATCGCGCGTTATCGAAAGGGGGCTAGACGGAAAAAATCTTACGAAAAGTTGTCACGAAACTTTTTTGTTTTAGATGATTATCGCTAGATGGCGCTGTGATCAAAATCTTTTGAAACATGTTCCTTATCGTGCGTTAGGAAAGGAAATATTTTTATAAAATATCTTTTAATCGAAAGGAACTTCGTTCTATTCGGGTGTCCCATGACACGTCTCAAGTTTTTTATGTACTTTCTAAAGTTAGTATGGAAATATCATATGATATTTCACATGCTACTTTTACACCAACAATTTGACATGTTTGAACAGGGTTCGTGACAAGCTGGTCCAGGATTGGCAGACGGTGCGGTTGCGTTACGAGGGCGAGCGGGACAACTCCGCCAGGCTGCAACTCCTACTCGACACGCACAAGGAAACTGCTCTCACACTGCAGGTACCGTATTAAAATGTAATGGCTTTTTATTGTCACGTAGACGGATGAGCTAACGGACCCCCTGATCAGACGTGGTCCGTAGCTCGTGGATCTCTGCGACGACAGCGGACACCACCTGCCCGCTACCTACTGCGGATACCGTCGCGTTTGGCGGGTACGCCGCTCGCCGAGTTGGAGGCGGAGGCTTCCCTTGCGGGAAGGGTCCGGAAAAGGTCCAATCTCGGCGGTCCGTAATGGAGTCGTGGGAATGGCGACTCGCGCCCTGCCCCGCATGGGAGCAGCAGGACCGGACTTGTCGCTCCTGGGCGTCGTGGCGTTGATGCTCGAGAGCAACGAGTCCTAGAAATGTCGAATTCTGCGAGTCCACCATTACCAGAAGAGGGGGGCGGGGAGTGCGAGAGAGAGCTATACTCTCCAGTTAGTAATCTGCCGCAGTCGAGCAGGGGGTCGGGGCCGGGTCCCTAATATTTCTTGCCAGGAGGGGGCTCGCTCAGCACGCACCGCGTGTCAGAGCAGCCGGGAGAATGGAAGACCGCGCTGGTTCGACACAGTCAAGGTCATACTAATAGTATTCATATTTTCAGAAACAAGACTCGAACATGATAGAGATTCTAAAGAAGCGTCTAGAGAGCGCAATGAACAACGAAGTTCAACACCAACATCAACCAACTACAAAGGTAATACGAGTATAATAATATTTTATTTGTAGAAATTTTCCTTTATCGTACGTCTAGTCTTTTATACAGGGTGTGTATGATGTAATCTTCTTAAAGCTTCGATTTGAAGTTTGAAGAAGTCTACTATTTATTTATTTCCTACCTATGCTTAATGGTTTTATTAAAATAATCTGATGATTCCCTATCCCATATAGATCTATGTGTGTGTGTGTGTGTGTGTGTGTGTGTGTGTGTAAAAGTTTTCACGCTCCGTTTTTAAACGTCCACACGCCACCGACACACGCGCAGTACAGGACGCTGCCGGCGCCGGAGTGTTACTTGTGCGGGCGTGTGAGGCCACGCCGGGTGCATCTGCACGGTTATATATGTAGCTCTAGAAATTTGAAAACGTGCGAGTGCCTACTGGGCAGGGTCACCGCACGAGCATCTTCTGGTCTCAGCAAAACCAGAAACGCTGACTTGACAGTTCATTTTTATTGCAATTTTATGACTTGCATTGTTACAGAGTCAAAACGAAGAACGTCTGAAAGGGGAGATCCTCCTCCTCAAGTCCAAGTTGGAGCTGGAACGAAGCAAAGCGTCAGATCAGCAGGCGATGTGGCAGCGCGACGCGGCACACATGCAGACACAACTCGACGCCAAGAACGAGATCTGTAACACGCTCAGGAACGAACTCGCACTCACTAAGAGGTTACACGGTTTATATACATATAATAGTAATTGTTCAGGCGAAATAAAGACGAAATTGTGTTTTCTGAAATAACAAAATCTTTTATTCACATCACATTTTTACATAAGTTTTACTACAATTAACATATTTTAAATAGAGTAGCTTACCTGAAATAACAAAAAACAACATTTAAAGCCTTTACTTCTAGTTTAAATAATATAATAACTATTTCTTTTTTAATATTTTTTCCACGTTTTCCTAAGTATCACATAACCTCACTTTTCCTGCTAGAATTTTCGTCGGTGTCATTTACGTCACACTCACAGTTCCATAGATTATAATAATTTGCATAGACAATAGAAAAGGGATGTTACTAGCGTAGATAGTGAGATCCTTTACATCTCCCACCCTCAGAGAGAACAACACCACGGTGATTGTTCGATCAAGAGCTACTCACTATTGGAGTTAATTTTGTGATATGGTAGAAGTTTGACTCCGCCTTCTTGTGTCCAACATCAACTTCATAGATAGAATTTGAAATCTTCCTTAGTATTTTATATGGTCCAATCCTCAGTTCATCCATTTTCTTCCTATTTAGTCGGTTTCCATTTTCTATATATACCTTATCACCCACTTCAAATTTATATTTTTCTCGTTTTAAATCGTATATTTTTTTATTATAATTGTGGGATTTTATTGAATTTTCGAATGCTAGTTCTCTGTCTTTTTTTAGATCTTCTACTGTACATCTTGATTTCAATTCCAGTGGCAAAATATCCATTTTCTCTCCTTCCAAAAGATATTTTGGGGTAAACTTAGTAACTGTATGTTCTGTTTCGTTGTATCTTTCTACACATTTTTGTGCAATAGTTGTCCATGCAGTTTTCTTGTCCTCTTCATTTATTTTACACCTTATCCTATTTGTTAAAGTTTGGTTCAGCCTTTCATTCAGACCATTCGAGAATGGTGCGTCCACAGCAGTAAATACCATTGTTATATTTTCCTTCTTCAAGAATTCTTTAAATTCTTTGGAATTTATGCCAGGGTATTGGTCTGTTAATAATATATCTATCTTATTGCTTTGTGTCACTTTTTTTACCAATTTGATAAAATCATTGGAGCTCTGATTTTTTGATGTCAGAATGTATGCATATCGTGTAAAGTGATCAACCAAGAGATGTAAATATTTTTTTGTAGACCTTGATCCTCCAAAGCCTCCAATTGTGTCAATGGATACAATTTCGAAAGGACGTGTTGCTGGACCTAAATGGGACATCAAACCAAATTTTGGATTCCTTCTTGATTTGTTTTTAATACAAATATCGCATTCATCACATAGTTTCTTGATATTTGTGATGATATTCTTTGCTGTATAGAAAGGATTTATTTTATTTATCATTTGAGTTCTCCCAATATGGCAATAAGTGTAATGCACATTTTTAATTAGTGTTTTGCTAAGTGCTTCTGAAAGTACAATTTTATTTTTTCTTTTATTATTTTTGTAGTAAATGTTATTTTCCAGTATAAGTGATTTTGATTTTCCATCTTGTATATTTAGATTTGTGTCTTGGTCATTTTTAATATCTTGCATGTTTATTAAGTTTACAACTTTCAAACAATCTTCAGTATTCTCATTAGCTTCTAAGACTGGGTTTCTACTTAAGCAGTCCGCTTCTTGATTTGACTGTCCTGGATTATATTTTATCTTAAAATTGTATTGGGATAAGTAATATGTCAAATCGCCCAGTTCCTCATCGGTTCTAGACTTGATGTTAAGATTTTCTAGTGGTTTATGATCTGAATATACTATAAATTCTTTATTCATAAGCCAGTGTTGCCAATATTTGACAGCCTCTTTAATCGCCAAGCATTCTAAGTATATTGCCTTTTTTTTCTTTTGAGTGTTGGTCAATTTCTTTGAGAAATAAGCTACAGGTTTAGTTATTCCGTTTTCATCTTCCTGTTTTAACACAGCTCCCACTCCTTGAATGCTGGCATCAGTGTATATTTTTATTGGTTGTTCTGGGTCAAATATTTTTAGAATTGGTTTCGAACATAGTAAATCTTTTATTTTATCAAATGATTTTTGGCATTCTCTGTTCCATATAAATTTAACTTCCTTCCGTAACAGATTGTGTAATGGTTCCAGGATAATTGCATTGTGTGGTATAAATTTATGATAAAAATTTACTTTTCCCAGGAACTGACGTATGTTTTTCTTTGTTTCTGGAATGGGGAGGTTCCTGACAGCTGTTAAATAATCCTTAAGAGGTGTAACTGAATTTTTTTTTATTATGTGTCCCAAATATTTGGCATGATCGTTTGCAAAGGTGCATTTTGAGAATTTCAATCTAAATCCTTCTGTTAATATTGCGTCAAGTAGTTTTGATATATGTGTTATGTGTTCTTCGAAACTTTTAGAAAAAATCAAGATATCGTCTATAAAATTGACTGCAAAATCTGAGAGATTATATTTTCTTATTATATTTCTCAATATTCTTTGAAAAATAGCTGAAGCTGTCTTTAAACCAAATGGGAGGCATGTCCACTGAAAATGGCCTTCTTGCGTGACGAAAGCTGTCTTATATCTATCTTGAATCCTCAATGGGATGGACCAAAATGCTGAATTTATGTCAAAAGTGGAAAAATACTCACAGTTAACCGTCTTAACCATCAAGTCTTCAATCAACGGGAATGGCTGTGATTGAGGGACAACAATCTTATTCAATTCTCGGAAATCGATACACAGTCTTGATTTTTTTCCATCTTCTTTCTTGTATGCTAAGGTGACTGGGGCAGCAAAAGGGCTATATGATTCCTCAATTAAGTTTTTCTTCAATAGTTTTGATATTTGGTTCTCAATTTCTTTTCTATCATCAGTTGTGCATCTGTATGGGCGTTTGTAGCAGTATTGATCTACTGTCAAGTCTATGTGAGCTTCATAACCTCGTACTGTACCAACGTCGTATTTATCCTTAGCGAAGACTGATTTGTATTTTTCTATTAATTTATCAATTTCAGTTTGTTTACATATATCGAGATGGTTTACTGAAATTTTAAATTCACTTAAATTAATATGTTCATTGAAGTTTATTTCACATTGGCTTAAACAGTTTATTTTTTGTTTCCATACCTCAGAGTTTAGAGCAACATCTTGTTTATTTTTGTTATCTTCATTTTGAATTTTATTCTCTCTAAGTGACTTATAACACTGTATGATGTTCAAATTTTCATCTTGCATTAATCTAAATTCTTTGATACAATCCAAACCAATGAGAAAATCATAGTGAAAATTTTCATTATCTATCACAAAAATATTCATTTCTCTTTCAATGTCATATATTTGTATTTTTAATGTTACCATACCTTTTGTTTTTTTCTCACCATTAATAGTTTTCAAGTTTGCGGTTTGTTTATTAAATGTATTTTCTTCTTTTTTTTGTATTTTCAATAACTTTGCATTAATTACTGATACATTTGAACCAGAATCATAAATTGCTGTAACTTTTAAAGTTTCATTTAACAATAACTTTATTTTTATTAATGGTGATATTTTTAGTTTTTTGGATTCTCTTCATTAAGTTCAACTTCTAATTCTGAGTTATTCACACTTTTTACAACATATTTTTGATTCTTTGTATTGAACCAACAGTTTTCCTCAGGATGAAAACGTTTCCCTTTTTCTTTATTGACACAAATTTGGCATGGTTTCTTGTCTTCATATTTTTTTGTTTTGATGTCAGAGTGCATGTAGTTTTTTTTTTCATATTTGTTCTTCCCAACAAAATGTTCCAATTTGCCTATCTCATTATAGAGATCTTCAGTTTGTTGTAACGTCTCTCGGTCAATTTTGTCACTCAGGTAATTAGGCAGGCCTGCGGCTATAAGGTCTATAAGAGTACCTGTATCAATTGTCTTCCTAACCTCTAATAATAACTTCTCTTTCTTTAATGCATATTCAAGTAATGAACCTGATTGATATTTAAATCCAAGAGCATATCTGATTTGCGACCAACCTTTGTTTCCGAATGTTTCACAGAAATTTTTTTCCCATTTAATCCACTCTGATTCTATTGTAAATTTTATTAGCATACAACTGTACCAGTTTACACTTGAGTATTCTAAAAATTGTTTTAAAATTTCAATTTTTTTTCTGTCTTCATCAATCTGGAAACGTTCACATTCTCTGTTGAAATCCTTAATCCATTGGTGAGCGTTAGCGTTTTTACCAGTGAATTTTTCAAGCGCAAAGTCTTTTGAAATTTTTCCCAAATTTTGAGTTTCAGATTTTCTTTGCTTTTCTTCTAGTAATGTCTCTAATAGTTTCTCCAATGTCTTATTTGAGCTTTCAGTTAATGGTTTTTGATCATTTACGTTTTCATTAATTTCTTCAAGGTAGAAATCCTTAAACTGTATATTTTGTTCTTCATCTAAATATACCTCGGATAACTCATTAGTTAAAGTTATCCATATTTTCCTTGTTTGATGTCTTTTATTCAATGTTTTTCTTATCTTGGCATAGTTAGATGTATTTGTTATAAGTTGGTGTAAGTTTGCAGGTTGATATTCGGCCGGTATGCCAAAAATCTTGCCATCAGGTGTTCCTATTGAGGTTATGCAAATAACGTTTGTTTTTCCATCTGCTGCTGTTTTCACACAAAAATCAAATCTCAATTTCTCCATATCTGTTTTATTTTGTTGCGAAAAATGTTGTTTTATAATAGTAATTGTTCAGGCGAAATAAAGACGAAATTGTGTTTTCTGAAATAACAAAATCTTTTATTCACATCACATTTTTACATAAGTTTTACTACAATTAACATATTTTAAATAGAGTAGCTTACCTGAAATAACAAAAAACAACATTTAAAGCCTTTACTTCTAGTTTAAATAATATAATAACTATTTCTTTTTTAATATTTTTTCCACGTTTTCCTAAGTATCACATAACCTCACTTTTCCTGCTAGAATTTTCGTCGGTGTCATTTACGTCACACTCACAGTTCCATAGATTATAATAATTTGCATAGACAATAGAAAAGGGATGTTACTAGCGTAGATAGTGAGATCCTTTACATACATTGTTGTTAATTAGTTGGACTATTACTAAACGGGTTCTTACCACGATTATTTTTAATTTAGCGGTCCCGATATTTCAGCACTGTTTCAAGCGCCATGATCACGGGAAGACTGAGGAACTGCGGGTAGGTCATTTAAGAGCAGACAAATCTGTCTACCCTCTTTCTCGTTCGATTGCCGGTACCACTGGAACTCGAACTCACATTTCGACATACCACACTAACAGTATCGGCTGCCGTCTCAAAACTAGATTTTTTGGCTTTATTTTCGTCTAACACTGGATTCTACATACAGGATGGCATACGCCCGTGATCATGGCGCTTGAAATATCGGGACCGCTCAATTAAAAATAATCGTGGTAAGAACCCGTTTACTAATGGTGTAAGTGATGTAGATAACCGCGAGTGTTTAAAGAAATATATTAGTTGGAGTTAGTCAGTCAGATCCACAAGCGATGTGGCAGCGAGACGCGACACAGGCACTAATCCAATAAAATACAGGGTGTTTTGTTCTAGAAATATCAGGCTCAATTTCAGACTAGGTCTGTGAATATTTCGATTATTAAATAATGCAATTTTTGTCAAGTTTTTATACAGCTCTATTCGATATCCCTCATAGATCCAGACTTACTCCAGTTAAAACAATTACCCTATATATTTTTGGAACGAAGTTCCTTATCGCGCGTTGTGAAAGGGGGCTAAACGGATTTTTTTTTTTACGAAAAGTTGTCACGACACTTTTTTTGTTTTAGAAGATTATCGCTAGACGGCACTGTGATCAAAATCTTTTAAAACACGTTCCTTATCTTTTAATCGAAAGGAACTTCGTTCTATTCGGGTGTCCCATGACACCTCTCAAGTTTTTTTTTTACCTTCTATGATTAGCTTATTTAATTAAAAGTCACGAGTATACCGAATAGTGTTTATAATGGATCAGAAAAATTCAAATTTAGTTTTATTTTCAGACAAAAACACGATATGAGTTTAGAACTAGTTCGGGCCAAAGAGCTCGCCAACACACAAACCAAAACCATCGCTTCTCTTGAACGAAGATTAGAAGCGCTGAGTAAACAGAAACCTATTGATGATGCACTGGTAAGAAATACTTATACAGATCCCATATGGGAATTGAACCGCATTTAAACTTCAAACCGTGAGCACCGGCTGAGGCCAAAAGCAAGCACGGTGTTATGCAGAGTGACACGACGCGTTACGCACCCTTACTAGAATTATGAATTGAATAGTGTTATATTTAGTGATTTTGCAGAATTTTATTTTTACTTTAGTAAGATAAGTTCTTTAGTAAATGATTGGTAACAGACCCCAATGTTCGAATATGACTGAACAAATATCAAAACTATCGTAATATTTTATTAGCCAGATTGACCATCCGGTCACCTGGTCGTGTGTGGTTACCGTCGCTCATGAACCTCTGCAATGTCAGGGGACACTAACCCACTACCTACGACCTCACTTTAAGGACCTTCCTTAACCCTTTCATGACAATAAGATGGCTGAGACTAAATATGCGAATACTACACAATATTTAAGTTATTCTGTAAAGTAAGAGATATCACTAGAAAAACATTGTAGGGTGTACAAATTTCCTATAAATTTCATGGGAAACTTTTTAAAACAACGTACCTACGTTTGACATTCATTAAAAAATATCGATTCAATAATAATAATCAATAACGATTTTTGTAGAAGGGAAAAATATTTCCTTTGAGCGTGAAAGGGTTAACCCTCGTTTGAAGGACAAGTCTGACTCTGGGAATACCGCAGAGATAAACACAATATCTTAATTATTGATGGACTTCAGTTATAATAAGGTGTTATCTATTCAGTCGGAGATCGAGACCCACAAGAGCGAGTTGACCCGCGAGATGAGTTCCCTTCGCAAATGTTTGTCGGAGAGTGTGGCCGCCATACCCAACAACAACGAACACCTGGTGAGTACATACACTATACAGGGTGGATATTTAATGATGAACATTCAACAGTTAAATAAATCAAATTTGTGACACATGGAATAGATTTATGTCAATGACATCTCGGAAACTAACAACTTTTTATGAATCTTGTTTTTGTTATTATTAAACTAATATAATAAAAGTTTTTTTTTCTTTGCTTTACTATAATATAGTTTAATTGATATTGGAACGAAGTCCCTTATCGCGCGTTGTGAAAAGTTGTCACGACACTTTTTTGTTTTAGATGACTATCGCTAGATGGTGCTGTGATCAAAATCTTTTAAAACACGTTCCTTATCGCGCGTAAAAAAAAAATTAGGAAGAAGAAGAAGATATCTTTTAATCGAAAGGAACTTCGTTCCATCCGGGTATCTCTTGACACCTCTCAAGTTTTATCAATTAAATTTAGTAAAGAAGGAGAATATGAGAGTGTGTTTTTATAGTTTTACAAGAAAATAGTATAGAATCGGATGTTTGCAGACTCAAGCTAACCTTAGATGGTCTATCAATCTTCGTCCGTTTGTCTTAGGATAAAATTCAATTAAACGAACATTTATTGTCACAATCAATGTTGTAATTTAAATAAAATTTATTACTGAATTTGGGGTTATTAGCTTTTAAGAAGCATATCGCGAGGTTGTACGCCGCGTACAAGGCCGCGTACAAAATGATAATTACGTTACGATTTCAATGGTAAGTAATTAGGACAGAAAATCTTGAGTCAGAGTAATTTTAATAACAATCCATACATTAACATATTCTGATAGCCAAGAAAATAAATATATCAAACGAACAACCTTTATTTCCACAACCAATTTACCACCAACATCAATCAATCACATCTTGTTTGTTGTCAAAATGCGTAGTACGTATCGGGTCTTTACGTATAAGGTCACGTACAAGCGAAAATTGTCGTCAACTCGGTCATGCATGCTATTTCAATGAAAATTAGAATAGAAAGTATTGAGTGACGATTCTTAAATTTACAATAACCCATACACCAACATTTAATAACCATGTTTAATCAAAATAAATATACCAAACGAACATCATTTAATTACACAACCAATTTTACCACCAACATCAATCAATCACATCTTGTTGTCGCTAACATCGAGACTATCAGCGTACAGCTGTCTCTCGTCATCACTAGCGAGCGGCTCCACCGCCCACACCGCCACGCTGTACGCGGCGTACAGAGCGCAGTACACGGCGTACAGCGCGGCGGTGAGGACGCCGAGCGCCGCGGGGTACACGCGATGTTTGTCGTTGACGCTCGCCCACGACTCTTCTGTCCATTTCCGGAAGTAGTGGCAGAGTTTCCTGTCAGTTTAATTAGATCGTAAAAAAATAAAGTTAGGTATAGTTCGAGGCAAGAATAAACGCACTTCGACTTTTACAAAGAGAGCAGTTCATAGCTTCAGATTTATAGAGCGCTTTCTCTGTCGCACGCAACTTTGTGACATTCATTGTCAGTTGTTGTTCTAATTCAATTTAACATATCTTCTTCTTATATATAAAAATGAATTTCTGTTCGTTAGTCTCGCTAAAACTCGAGAACGACTGAACCGATTTGGTTTATTTTAATCTTGAAATATTCGTAGAAGTCCAGGGAAGGTTTAAACGGTTAGAAAATTTCCTTATGTGACGCAGACAAAGTTGTGTGGGTCAGCCAGTATAATATTATAGTTATCAAAACTCTAAATATTTCTGTATAATTTTCTAAAAGTCGAAGTGCATTTATTTTTGCCCCGAATTATATGATGGTGTTAAATATCCGTAAATATGGGTGATGGGGCGATACGTAAATACACCTCACTCCGAGATGAGTTCGGACTTCAACCAAGGCTCGGACTTTGAGTGTGAGCGACAGGAGGTTTTAGTACAGTTCAACTCCCACATACCCGGAGCAAAGAGAAAGTCCATGAGCGACGGTAATGACGCACGAATCAACTCCTTTGCTTACATGGCAGTAAAAAAAATATTAATGACTTGTTTGTAATACAGCCAGTCGTCTATATTCTCCCATAAAATGCTCACCTGACAGTAGGCAACGTTCTCTCGAGCACGCTAACTATAGCGTGTAGAACATGTGTGAGTAGCAACACAAACATACACACGGCGAGCAAATATGGCGGCCAACGGAAACTGCCCACTGCCGCTGGAAAAAATAAACAATCGTAAATCATTGTCGTCCTTCGTTTGAAGGTGGAATAAAATCTTTATACCACAATGTTTAGTTCATATTTTAAAAACTACTGTCGGATCGGTGGTATTAGGCCAAAGGGAGATCTCGTTGCGGGCGTGGTAGTGTATGGTGGCCAGGCCGAAGCCCACTGTAGTAGATTTCAGATGTCGTATATATGCGAAGATTTCTGCAAATGTCGTGACCGCGATTCAGGATCTCACGCGTTATTATTGGTCGCCACAACTACTTTCTAATGAACTGTCATCTGATTAAAAAGAGATTCCTACAGTAGACGATAACAATTTCTGTAACCGCTTGTAATTGTAAAAAATTCAAAGCCTTCCCTAAACAACAATATCAAAAATTTCCAAAAAAACACGTGGAACTGCCCTCTGTCTCATTTTAGTAAATATATTGTGTTTAATAGTTCTTCGTACCTTGTATTAGAGCCCTATTTCCCATAGCGATGTCGACTTCAGTGCTCTGAACGATTTCAACAGATCTAGCGCGACGTCTCGCTTCCAACAATCGAAGTGTATGCTCGGATTTCGTACGCAGCTTGTTGTCCGAACGGTCCGTTCGGGATGACTGTAAAAAACATATTTAACAAAAATGAAAACAACCGCTTTCTATTTTAAAGATTTTTGCCAAACTTTGTAACGATTGTAAAGACAAAATACATGCTTTAAAAAAAACATCGAAATTAGTCCATTCAGAAAAAAAAAATCGCAAACACGCATAGCAAATCGTCCATTAAAAAGTAACAACGCACCCTACAACTATCATTATTATTTTATACGGATCAGCCCACCTTAAACACATTGCTATTTCAAGACGTTGGTTGACATAATAAGGCTCCTCCAAAAAATAATCTTCAAGGACTCCAGAATGACAGCTCAAATGTCATTCAATTTGTGTTCATAATTTAGTTAAAGGTTTGACATTTACGAAATGGGACCGTGTCATGCTCAACGAATTTTTGTTTCCAAAAGTTGAAGAGTATGAAATGGACGACATTTGGTTTCAACAGGATGGCGCAACATGCCACACGCTAACATGACAGTCGAACTTTTGGAAAATGCAAACTTTATATGGCCCTTGACCCCTTACATTGAAACCAAGAGGAACAGAAAAAACCTACATTTTTTTGATCATGGTTTTGATTAAACATACTCACAGTAGGAGATAATTTGGCGTAAGACGTAGAGCTCTTCTCTTTAATGTTGTCATTTTCTTCAGACTTTGACTCCTTCATGTTCAAATCTGCCTTCGTGAAAGACGAATGGTCTCCACACATACTGAAATGAGTATGAGAAATTAATTGAAAACGCTATTACGAAAAGTAGACCTGACCTATGGATCTCAGATTTCGATTGATGTTCTGGCTCCTCAATTAATTAATTAATCAGCTTTTCAAATTAACTATTTATATAAACAAACACATTACACAAAAAGCAAACTACTATCCGCCGTGTTCCTGGAGCGCTATGACATGTCCCTCTTTAAACTAGGTTTAAGAAAAGTCCTGTATCGGTAGGCGATAGATAACAGCCCCTCATTGCCCTAGCATTGCAGAGGTTCATGAGCGACGGTGACCGCTTACCATCAGGTGGACCGTAGGCTCGTTTATCTATCACGCAATGAAAAAGAATAAAAAAAATATATTATTACAAACTGTAACTTTATGTAAACTTCACGTGTTTATGACATACGGGTCTCGCAAAGCCCTGGCATAGCAGAGGAACGACGGTAACTACTTAAAGTCAGGTTCCACGTTCGTATAAAAGTCTAACTGTCGGAACAAAACACCCAATTAACAAAAAAAACGTGGTAAGAACTTCTCGAATATGCGAATGAGATATCACTAATCTCAAATAAGAAAAATAAAATGAAATGAAATTATTTATTCTCAACGTTAATGAAATTCTCATGCTTGTTGATGTCAAAAGGCTACCACCAGTTCGGAAGAAGAAATAGCCACTGTCCTGAGAAGAATAGGCAAGAAACTCATCGGGCATGTCT